>CM037631.1:78510864-79039967 GCA_015227895.2 Colaptes auratus | reverse complement strand
TAGATGAGGTGCAATGGACCTTTAAAGGTCATCTAGCCCATAATCGCTGTTGTGAGCAGGGAGATCTTTAACTAGGTCAGACAGGGATGGGGCTTTTACTACCTCTCTGGGCAGCCTGTTCCAGTGGTGTTCAACACCATCACTGTATAAAAAATCCTCCTTATATCTTGTCTAAACCTAGACTCTTTAGTTAAAATCATTCCTCCAGTCCTACTGTAACAGGCCCCTGCTAATATATTGTCCCCATCTTTCTCATAGGCCCCCTTTAACTACCAAATGTCACAATAATTTCTCCCCAGAGCCTTTTTTTCCAAGCTAAACAATCCCAACTTCTCAACCCTTTCTCAAAGGAGAGTTGTCCCAGCCCTTTGATCATTTCTGTGGCCTTCCTCTGGCTCCGCTCATTAGGTCCATGTCTTTCCTGCAATGAGGACAGAGTACTGCAGGTGGAGTCTCACTGGAGCAGAGGTGCAGAAACACCTCCCTTGACCTCTGGCCACTCTTCTTTTGATGCAGGAGACAGTTGGATTTCTGGGCTACAAGCACACATCGCTGGCTCATGTCCAACTTTTCATCTACCACTACCCTGAAGTCCTTCTCCACAGAGCTTATTCAGTCATAAGACTCTTACACTGGAATTCACATGATGTAATGTGTATATTCACAAACCAGTAGAGACTCTAAGATTCTGTGTCATCATTTTAGTCAATAAGGACAGATACAATGGACAAATACTGTGGAATGCATTTTACATGCAGTTGTCTTTAGCATGCCCAATACATCAATATGAAACCCATTGCAAGATTTCCAATAGCCTTATTAAGGTAACATTTTGCCAGTTATTGATATTACAGTAATATAACACCAGAATAATCTCTCTTTTTTTCCCCCTCGCCCTCATTTGTCCACTTAGTTTTAAAACATCATTTAGCCTTAGAATGTCTGCAGCAATTTTACAATGTAAAATAACATCTGGAAAGCAAAAACCTGACCACTTAATTGTATGATGATTATATTTGTATTCATGTATGGGTCTCTAATTAGATAAGATGCATCTCTTACTCAATCCAAAAGCACTTTATATATACACTTAACAGCAATTGTGAAAAAACTTTTTATATCATAAAAGTAGACATTTTGCTTAAGCAGATTTATATCCTTGAAAATTATCTATTAAGTATCTGCAATATGTTAGAGAAACATATCCATTGTATTTATGAAGTACACTTCACTATCAGATGAGCTTGCAGATTGGCTGACTGCCTCCAGCTACTCCAATAGGATATAATATTCAATGGTACATGCATTAGCAGATGTAGAAAATTAACATAATAGACAGAAGTAGTACTAAATCAGATCTTAACAAATAATATTTTTTTCCTGTTATTTCTTATATTGTCTTACTCCATCCAACCAGTTTATGTGGGAAACTGTGATGAATCTGTGGACCCTTTGACGGGCAAAGAAGAGACTGACCTCAAGAATATTGCTGTGTATCCATGAGAAAACATTATGTACCGATGAATTATACGTTGTTGTGTTATCCTTGAATGTCTGGAAAGTCCCTGGGCTGAATGCACAGTTTATGTGAGGCAGAGATGCTGCAAATTGAGATAGAAAAATAGCAAAAAAGAAACCTGAACTTAGCTCAGCAAATAATTGTAGCATGTATCAGTAACCAATAAGAATCATGAGAAAAGCTTGTTAACAAATTAGACGTAGCCACACTGGCATAACATACATACAAATATGTGTTCCTTGCAGAAATAAACTCTACTCTGCTTACCACAAGTGTGTTTGTCGCTTTTGTCTGTCACCCAAACAGCAACAGTTTTATACACAACCTAAGAGGTGAACTTTAATTTTTTAACCAAATATTTAGATTGATATATACAAGATCTCTCAGGCAAAGTCTAGGAACAGTTTCAATTGTGACATTTATGTACATTTCGTGAGCAATTATTACCTTGACTATTTCTCATTCTGTACATCAGTTATGTTGATATTAGTTGTTACATACCTAGAATGACATGTCTCAGCTAGGCTTCTAGACACTACAGATAACCAAAACAAGCAGGTAGACAGAGTCACATCACTTGTATAAATTACTATCTCACCATGAAAAGGAATCATATTTATAAAAGAATTCTCTTCTAAAGACCATAATGAAGTCTCTATATATGTGTCAGTACATCCAAAATCCCTTTCCCCACCTCAGAGCCACAATGGGGGGGAAACAGAGAAGCATGGGAAAAAGGGGCAGGGGAAGGCACCTCCCCCTCCCAAGCGGTGGTAGGTGGACACATGGGCCCTTCCCCCCAAGCCACATGTCAGGCACAGACCCAGTGCCAGGGCAAGCCTGGGCATGCAGAGAACTGATGGTAATCAGTTTCTGCCCTCTCTGGCTTTTGGAATATGCTTTATGGTAGTGTTTTATGACAAAAATCAGCACAGGTGTTTAAATGAGTAAACTGCAGGGTGCTCGTGCTCTCTTTCTGGGTTCCCCCCTCCCCTAACATGTGTGGATTAAGCAGCCACAGTTACAGGAAGAATTTCTGATTAAAAGAGAAAACAAAAAATTCCCACAATCGGCAAACATCATTGTGAGTAAATATTCCTAAGCCTCCAGGAAATACCTGCCTGTTGTTAGTAGGCGTAACATACTCCTTTTGGATTTATCTTTTCCAGATACTGTCTCTCAAACTATTTGTAACCATTGCTATATTCTGGAGATATTCTTCAACCAAGCATAATAACTGTATAATATTGCATAACTTTTTTATATAGTATGATGGATAGTGGAGCTTAAAATTAATATTTATATTTTCATTAATTCCCCACCTCACCACTTTTATACATAACAATATATATGCATTATTTTTATATACAAATTAAATCTATCTCTAACAACTATTTCCAGTTCTTTCCATGACCAAAACATTTCATCCTGCACTCCTAGACAGTTATCATATTTCCTATCTTGTAGTATAGCTGGATCAAGTCCACAACTGTTGAAGCAGTCACTTTGCTGTCTGATTACTTAGCAGAAAAAGAGGAGATTTTAAAATAGAGATATGAAAACTTGATGTAATGCTAATTTTTTTATTCGTTTTTGGGGTGGTGGGTGTTGGTTTGGTTTTGGGTTTGTTTTGTTTATTTGGTTGTGGTCTTTCTTGTGTGTATGTGTGTTTTTGTTTGTGTTTTGGTTTATTTTCCTTAGGTTACAAATAATTTGATACTTTAAAAAGTCAATTAAAAGAATTTTCTCCCAAATCTATGTCTTACCAGCTCCACCAGTAGGACAGTTGACAGTAGGACAGCTTGTAAAATGGAGTGTTAGTCAATTTCTGTATAAAATGGTGATGACTTCTAGACTATCTTCACTTTTCAAATAGTGATGCAGACTAGACCTAAACAGATTAAATTACAAGAATCTAATTGCAGTATTAAAGGCAGAAATAATGAATGAAGTAAGGTCTATTTCTGAATAAAAAAGTTATGCTCTCTTTAACAAGTGGAGCTGAAAACAGTCTTTTTTTTTTTTTTTGACACAGTCACTGCAACACCCTTAATAAAAATATAACCTTATTATCAAAGTGACCTAATTTGCATACTTCAATTTTTTTTCAGCTACTACATTAATTTGTAATTAGAATGTGCATGTGGGTGAGGTATCTTTCTTTCCCCTGTTGAAAAGATACAAGACTCATACTAATTGCATCCAGAGAGGGAATATGTGTTTCTTTTTTATTGGATATAATGTTAGAGTAAGCTAATGATTGCAAAACATCTAATTCCAAAGCAAGTCATCACAGCATCAGTACATCTAGACTAAATTCTCCTTTTTAATTGCTCGGTTTGTAAAATATGTTGTGCACAACAAGAAGACTAACAAAAACAGATGTACTCTGTCAGCCAAAGGGGAAATATCTGCATAACAAGATAGCCCAGGAGAGGCTTACAGTAGCATAGAAATGCAATCACTAATGTACATTATAATTTTTCATCACTCTTTGCTTATTGCTTTTGCTTTACTCTTCTAAAATCTTGTGTAGTGTTAGCATCAGCATGTGACATTTATGCAATATACACTACTTCAATTATCTAGTGAATCATTCAAATAAGAGAGATGAGGAGTTGATACATGCTTTGAGAAACAGATCTTTACACCAGGGATTTGCTCACACAGTGTGGAAGCAGCTCTGGAGCAGCAGATACAACAGTGAGCTTTATCATTCTAGCTGATTTGCAGGTGAAGACAGGGCAAGTCTCATAGGCTCACGAGCCGCTGGAAACAGCAAATCAAATTACAGACAACCACAGAAGACACTTCCATTCAGTCAGTGTAGTCAGTTCGTGCAATTCAAGTGCACTAACATGTCGTAAGAGGGCTAAAATTATGGGTTTTCATATGCTATGAAAATGTTGTAATTTGTTAACTAGTCATTAGAATGCTCATCACGAATTGTTCTTTTTCTAGAACTTCAATAGTCCTCTGAAGATTTTCATGTTATAGTGTGTTTAGTCTATAAATATGTATATGTACAAGGAAAATTAAGAAATCTTGATAGAAACAAAACAGAGGAAATAACTGAAGAGCAGTGACAGTATACTTCATCTGGGATATTAGTTATTCCATTCGTGTCCTCTCCCTTTCCTTCTCCCTCTGTCTCTTTCCTCTCCTTCCCATTTCTGCGCTGCCTCATTCCCTACTCCTTTTTTCCTTACCTCCCTCAAATTACAAAATTAGTCTGAGCAAGTACAAAACTGAGGCCAAATCTGTAGACCAAACGGTTTTGATCAATACAAATATTTCATAAGGCTGAAGAAAACAGTTGAAGAAAAAGATAACAGTTGAAATTTTAATACATTATGCATATGTTTTACAACAGATGAGAAGGAAGAGGAAGATCATGGAGGAAAGTAGTAAAGAAATATCAAAAGGAAGAAATATTGCTGAAATTATGCATGCTTACATTTCCATAAATGGTTGATGTGGCACAATTTTGCTCAAAAAGGAAGATTCTTCTTTATGAGGAGTGGCTGAAAGGGGAGCTGTTTACTCTTTAGAAAAGGAGGCTGAGGGAGATCTTAACAGTCTCTACAACTACCTGAAAGAAGGTTGTAAGAGACCTTCTCCCACGTAACAAACAATAGAACAAGAGGTAATGCTCTCAAGTTGTGCCAAGGAAGGTTCAGGTTGACATTAAGAAAAATTTCCTCAGTGTGAAAGTTTTCAAGCCATTTTAAGAGATTGTCCAGGAAAATGTTGTTTTCATTTCTGGAGGTTTATATGTGTTATGGATTGAGCTGAACCTGCTGCTGTTACTCATATCATGCTGTTGTCATGCCAGCTTCAAATGGTGCAAGTGCTAACTGGAAGCAAAGTACTACGGGGCTTGAGTTCAGGTTGCAGCATGAGAGTCTTCCTGTTCCCGGTACTGCTTCTGGGTCCTGGCTTTTGGGTGTGGTCTCTTTTCTGCAGGCATGGCAGCAGAATGAGTGGCAGTCTGGTAGCTGCTGGTTTGGGCTTTCTGATTTATACTGGGTTTTTCCTGTATTTTACCGAACTTACTCTCAAATAGGCTAAGATAATCATGCATCGTATTAGATTATTAGACCAGCATCTTATTATATATTATTAGATTAATTAGATTATTAGCTAAGGTACTTACGCATTGTGGTCATGATAGCTCATATTAAACTTTATCTCTTTATCCCAACCCTGAGTTTTGTGGTTACTCTTCCTCTCACTTCAGTGTTGGGGGAGCAGCAGATTAGGCCTGCACTAAACTGTTACAATATGTGGTACTAAGGCCATAGTTTTGTGGTGGACTTGAAGCGTTAGATTAATGGTTAGATTCTTAAGAGTCTTTACAAATAAATGATGTATGAGTCTATGATTCTATGCTTCTATGTATTCCAAAGCAATGTGAAATTCTCATAAAATTTATAAAATCAAGAAAAAATGGAAATTCAGGGAAAATCTGCTCTTGAAAATGTAAATCAAACTATGAGTAGGATACAGTGGGTTTTTTTGTTTATTTTTTTAATAAAGTAATTTCTTTGATTATTCTTTTTTTTCCCTAAAACTTGTCTAAAATAGAAACAGTGAGTAAAATAAACTAAATTCAGTTATATGAACTAATATCAGTGAGCAGTGATGGGATGATAAGAATATGTTTTGACTGTAAACAAAACAAAGAATTCTACAGTTCATTCAGCTCTAACTAGGTGATTTTTACCTGAGATAATCATAAATTTAAAACACTGATGGTGTTACAAATACCTTATTTTAACAATCTAAATGCTACAATTGTGATAAGTTTGTTCCATGAAAGATTAACAAGAATTCCAGAGAAAAAATGTGTATTATAATAAAATATAATGCAATGGGACTTACCCTAAGCATTTTTTTATTTTTATTGTATTTTATAATTGTAAGTGTTAAATTGCTTACTCAAGATATGTGATTCTGGGAAGATGCAAAATGGTCATGCAAGTAATTTACAAATTACAAGCAACAATCATAGTAAAATATGATTAATGTAAAATGAATAAAAGATTAAGACATCTTGCCAGGAAGGAATTGTTTGTGAGCTAAAAAAAAGCATGATAAAATCCTTCAAGGAATTTAGGGGAAAAATGGAAAAGCACAAGAAAATAAATACCTGGTTTGTTCCATCCCTATGTGAAAATGAGAGTTCTTAAAAAATGCATTAACATTAAGTACATGTGGCCAAAAGCAATAAAAGAATTCCTGGAATCTGTTGTTTAGGTTCCCAATTATGGCTCTTGCAAAAAAAAATTGTAGAGAACGTAGTGTATTTGATTTATGTAGCAATGTCTTGGTAGTGAGAAATTGAAGACTGGTTAATAAAAACAAAACAGATGAAAAAGACTAAGCAACAGGAATTTTTAAGAGTATGCAAGACTGTAATGGATTCAGGATCTTTCTGTACTTCTTACAGAAGGTAATGAATAGGAAAAGCTACGTTAGTTAGCCATCTTAGTTTGAGAAATTTCTCCACTGTTGATAATAATGGTCTAATTTATTGCATTTTTTACTTCTTGAATTTTCTTTCTGATGTACCTTCTGGGAAACTTATTTACTCCCTCTAAAATGTCTAAAATGTCTAAAATGTCTTCCTATTTTCAGATACCCTTCCTATTTTCATATACCTTATCTCATATCTATTCTCTTTGACCGGTACAACTCTTACAGATCATTGTTAGAAAATGTATCAGCCTTGACTCTTTCAGTAATTTATCATCAGTTTGAGCCTTTTTCTTTTTTCCGTCCCAATCCTGAAGCTAATTTGCAAAGCTTCATTCAAGCCATGAAAATGTATTCCTTATTTGGGGAACATAAGTCAGAAATTTAGGAGTCCTAGGATCTCTGTAATGAAAAAGAAAAGTGTACATCTACTGTACATGAAATGTGATTAACCTTCTGTTGTTCTTGACGCCTCTGCAGTAGAGAGAACTGTTGCAACACTCAATGAACTGAGATTAATGTTTTAATTTGCATGAAGATTAAAGTGTTTTGTACATTTTAGCTGGATATTTGATTTAGTAAATTGAATTTAGGGTATTAAAGTTTGATTCTCATTTTTATTTATTCCTATCATATTTGAAATCTGGAAGAAATCAAGACAGAATACAACCAGTGATCAACATATAATTAACATGATTATTTAGTCTAATCTTAGAGAATTATTTCAATGGCAGAAGTGATCGTGTGCATTCAGGTAATTTTTCTGTTGCTGAGTTATTAAACACTAATAAATATATTCTTAATCTCACTACAATTATCTTGGTATTATTTTGCCTGATCTTTCCTCACAGAAGCCCTGATCCAATGACAATTAAGTCTAATAATAAGATTCCTTTGATCAAAGGACTGGCTCAAAAATTGCAAAAAGTCAATTGTAAATTCTGTGAAAAAAGCACATTATCCTCTCAATGTGACTAGAATAAATAACAATGTGTCACAAGAGACATCATGAATAAGTTATGATTCACTGAAATCAAGAAGAGCAGGCTCTAGTAATTCCATTTTAAGTTTGCACTTAGAATCTATTGAACTTGTGATTGCTGATTTACCTTTCAGGTGTTATAGGTATGTAAAAATTCACCATTCTTCAAATATCAGGGCAAAAAAGATAAAAGATATGGTGCATCAGACTAGCATAGCAAAAGCATGCACATTTCTATAACATAGTGAAGTTAGGAAAAACATAGGCAGAAAAGCACAGATATGTCTGTTTAGTTACCTCCTATGGGGTTTGGATCCCCATAAGGACTGTGAGGAAGTAACTGTGAGCCTGGAAAATAATCTCTTTGGAACTTGGCATGTAAATAAGAACATTACATTTTTTTATGTGTGCAAACCCAGGACAACTGTTTCTTTTCTGCTACATGTAATAAATGTTTTATGCACAATGTGACTGTCTACAACATATGCAGTTTTATGCCATCTGTAAAATGCCCACAGGTATCACTGCTAAGCTCTGTATAGGAAATGAAAGAAGAATATGAACCTCTAGAACACAGTTATAGTAGAACACTCTGTTGAAGTAGTTACCAGATCTGTCCAAACTCCTTCACTTTATGTTAGTGCGTATATATTTACCATTTCCCCACTTTATTCATGTTTACTTTAAAACATTTTACTCTGGTGTGAAATGATATAATTTTAATGTCTTATTGGAAGGGATTAAAAAAAAAAGAAGAATTTTATTAGTATATTCACAGTTGGTTAGAAAATACTGAGGAATCTGGAACTGGAATATGCACTCCTTGATGTGGTCTTTCTGGTGCTGGCAAGTTTATAAATCAGATGCAAAATGAGACAAACCATATTTCAGGGATGCTTGTTTCTTCACAGTTCATATAAAGAAGATCTCAATCACAATTACAATAGATATCCAAATCCCATTCACTTTACCTCATTTTGTTCATCTTTAAATAAACCTGTAATTGTTTCCATTTAAAAATGAAGGAGATTATGTTTTCACTCACTCCCAGGAAGAGATGATTATCCAAAGCCATTTCCCAAAACCTTGATGTAATTGATACTATACTAAAGAAATTATTAGAAAAAAGGGTGAGAAAGGGATGATCATGATCTTGAAAATGGATCACTGTGCAATTGATAAAGAAAACTTGCTTAGGATGTAAAAACTTGAAATTCTGGTCTCATAGCTATGTAATTTGAAGACACTTTTTGCTGCTGTAGGATGCTCAGCTGTCTTTCTGTTTTCTGCAATTACTATCTACTCTATAATACATCATCAGTCATGAAAGTAGTATACCAAATTTATGATTGATGGCTTAACAGTGCAGCTGGGGATTAATATTTGTCACTTCCTTCCCCCCCCCCCAATTCATGTAAATCTCATATTGACAGAACTAAGACCTGCCTCAAAGCATACAGCAAACCTTTCCTTTCTTAATGGTTTATGTAATTTCCTAGAAAATAGGCTGCATGAATCTGAATCCCTTCAGAGCAGCATGAAAGCAGAAGACAGTTATTTCATTTTCTGGGTGAGTGCTTTAGCTCAGACTTCTACACAGAAGTCGGTCAATGCTATCTGTGTTTTAAAAAGTGAGCATCATCATTTAAACATCACCTTTAAGAGGCAAACTACATATTTTAAATCCCATTGGACACATATACTTGATGCATGTCTAAAGTTGGGAGCGCTGCACTCAGTAGTAATGAAGCATTCTTAGTACATTAAGTTTTTTGTCAGCTAACTGTAAGCTAGCTGTACATTGCAAGATTCCCTGCTTGAAGAAGTCTGTCAGGTTACACCCATCCCAGGAGGGGTGTGGCTGAAAAGAACCTAGCCCCAGGTGGACAAAGAAACCTGACCCAAGTAGGCTGAGAGACCTGGTTCCTCCTCCAAGGTGGAGGGGTCCCTGGGTCAAAGATTATTTCACTCTCCCTTCTTGTCCACCAAGCCAATTTATGGGGAGCCATTTCCTGTGCTCTCTCTTGCGCCTGATCTTCACCTGCCCAGAGGCTGCTTCTGCTGCTCCCTGCTGTTGCTCTAACCACGTGGTGGGGCGTGCTTCATGCTGCATCCAAACTCCTAAGGACTGCATCTAAAGAGAATCCACATTAGCATCAGAGAATCCTTTTCCAGCTGTGACTGATTTGTATATATTTTCATTTACTTTTTTTTCCTTATACCTTTTAAAATGCCTTTTATATTTTGTCTAACTTACCTTTTTTACTTCCAATTTGATTCAAGACTCTTTCTTTTGTGATTTTACCTCTCTTTTCTCCTGCCTAATTTGTTTTCCCCTACTGGGAAAAAAAAAGAAGAGGAAAGGCAATCTAAATCTGTTCCTTTGGGCTTTCAGGCTTTGGGCAAGCTTAAACCACATGAAGATCATAATATGGAAATCCATTTCTAAGACACCAAAATATATCTACAGAACCAGAGAGCATTGCCCAGTTCTTGGATGTGGCTGCATGTCCCAGCTACATTTTAACTTCATGCTGTATTTAGGTGTCCTATCCCTTTAACCTTTCGCCTACCCAATCAGATTTCTCAGAGCACTAGGGCTATGTGCCTAGGCTCTGTGATTATTGTAGTGTGCATCTAGCTGACATGTTTTCAATGCCCCAGATCATTCTCTTGACAATCTAGGCAGATGACAAAATACTTCAGGGAATCACTTTAACACATATCAAAACAAATCCCAACTGTAAGTAGGTTATCAACAGCATCTTCAGACTTTCTTATTGTCTTAGAGAACACTGATATGCCTTATCATAATTTCTACTTTTTACATTTTTCACTATACATTTGTACAAATGGAATGCTGTCACAGTCCTCTTTCTGAAGTTGTACTAAATTTTGAAATAGTTTCCCTATGTGCTCATATATATGTATACACTTAAATATACATTTGCTGTAATAGACAAGCATAAGTTAATATGTTAAACAAGCTCATCCTATAAATATCAAGTCTGGGATATTATCTCTTACTGGCATTGATATTGTAATAGTTACTACAAAAGGATTTCAAATTACAGTCATAAAAATTTCCCTTTTCCCAATGAGTTAAGTTAAGCTCATGGAAAAGCCTGTGAAAAAATGAAATTATCCAGAAATTCTGCCCATATTTTTAATGTGATTCTCTGCTTATACTTTTGAATGTACTGAATTTCTTCCCTTTTAATATTTGATTTTTATGGAAAATAATTTTGAAATAGGCAGTTCAGCAATAATTCTTATTCTTCCTTTACTAACTTGTGATTAACTCTGTTGCATAAAATCAGCATCTCTAAATTGAATCAAGGATGTTTCATTTTTTACAATTAAGCAAGATGAAAAAATCAATGGAATGGATATTTGATATTTTTCATGCTCATAATCTTCATTGCAATTTCCATTCCTTCCCACCTCCAGAATGTATCAAAAATGCAAGGCTTTTTTCTTGAGACACCTACAGAATTTTTCAGTTCTATATTTAATATTTGAATATTGTTATTCAGCAATGAAAAAAACCAACAGAGTTCTTTGTGAAATAGCACATATGCTTGTCTGCACCACTGATCAAGAGTCTCCTGCAGATCCCTTGAGAGCATGAACACAATTGCATTCATCTTCTGTAATGTAGCTAGATAGGACATGTATCATCAGTTTCACTGCTTGAGACCATATTTTCCTCATAGATATTTCACAGGTTCCATTGCAGACTAATACCCTTTAATTTCCATATTTGAATAAGATCACTAGCTTTTTTCTTTCTTGCAGGTGATGGGGTAAATAAATTAACACCTAGTAACTTCTTAATTACGTTCAACTAACTAAGTAACTTTATGTTAAGATCATAGTAAGGCTACTCAAAAAATTGTTGGTTTTTATTTTTGGGTTGTTTTTTGTTGTTGTCCTTGTTTTGTTTAATTCTGTGAAAGAATCTTTTCAGGAATGTTTATGAAAAGATTATTAGACTAGAAGAGAATAGAAAAGAATAGAAAAGAATGAATAGAATACACCAGGTTGGAAAAGACCTTCAAGATCATCAAGTCCAACCTATCACCAACACTATCTAATCAACTAAACCATGGTACCAAGTACCTCATCCAGTCCTCTCTTAAACACCTGCATTGATGGTGACTCCACCACATCCCTGGGACAGCCTATTCCAATGACCAATCACTCTTTCTGTGAAGAATTTCCTCCTAACATCCAGCTAAACCTGCCTTGGCACAGCTTGAGATTGTGTCCTCTTGTTTTGGTGCTGGTGCCTGGCATAAGAGACCAACCCCCACCTGGCTACAACCTCCCTTCAGATACTTGTAGAGAGCAATAAGGTCTACCCCGACCTCCTTTTCTCCGGGCAAAGCAACGCCAGCTCCCTCAGCCTCTCCTCATAGGGCTTGTGCTCCAAACCCTCACCAGCTTTGTTGCCATTCTCTGGACACGTTCCAGCAAGTCAACATCTTTCCTAAATTGAGAGGCCCAGAACTGGACACAGAACTCAAGGTATGGCCTAACCAGTGCTGAGAACAGGGGCAGAATGACTTCTCTGCTCCTGCTGGCCGCACTATTCCTGATACAGGCCCTGATTCTAGAGTCAAAGAAAAGAATTCTGGCCATTTTGCAATAATTATTACCTTACAATATAAAAATAACAACATTAAGTATAATTTGGTCAGTATATTTTTACTTTAAGCACTTGATTTAGATGGGTTTATGAAGTCGTAATAAACATTAAAATATTCAGTATCAAATCCATTTAGTTAAATGTCATGTGAACTTAGTCACTACACTCAATCATATCTAAAAATAATTTTTAAAGAAATAAAAACGCTTGGGGAATTATGTATCTTAGACATGATTGACACGTGCTTCATCAGTAAGCACTTATAGCATGTCACCATATATTAAATAATCAAAAGCAAGAACATAAATAATATTTATACATTACTTTAAATGTGATTGGATGATGGTGGCATAGATAAAGTACATTTTTCTCTCCATTTGAGAATTATATCAAAAGTGTGTAATGATCTTTATCCTTTGGAGGCTGGCCATGCAAACAAAATGGTAAGTTGTACTTTAAAAGGGAAGTTGCCCTCTGCAATGCTTTATCGAATTTCAGGCAACTTAGCTTTGCAATTCATTAGCTACCAAGAATAGGTCTTTTTCACTCTCTGTTCACCTCCTTTCCATGGAAGAGATAATTTACTGAGGCAGAAGCCAAGAGGAAAACAGATAAATTAAGTAAAAAAAAAAAAAGAATTAATGGTATGTAGATAATAAACCAAGGCACAGTAATGCATTTCTAAGATAAGGGTAATAAGACAAGCTGCATCTGATACAGGAAACCCATAATGAAAATATTGAATACAAGTCTTACTCATTTATAAAGATTTATGTTAACCTTATAAAAAAGAAACCTATTTAATTCAGCTCTGTTAAGTCTTAATTCAAATTCAGTTGAATGCCTTTCTGCTTCATCAGCATGCAATTGGCATGTAGATCTTAATAATCTTTTGAAGCTATTTTGAGATTAATATAGATCAAAACCAAAGCTGAAAGTTTTATGTTTTCTTTGACATATTCTATTTCTTGACTTTTGCTTATTATTCACTGTATATGTCATCCACATCAGAGTTTCCCTTTAAGCTATCCTGACATAAAAAAAGGTATAGGTGGTTTTGAGTGTGATTCGCTAATCAATTTTAGACATCTAATGATGAAAATTGCTGTTCTTTAAAAGTCTTTTCCTTACAGTGGGTAATTCCTTTGTACTTAAAATTTTTCACATATAATTAAAATTCAGACTGCATGTAATATTGTAAGTGTAAATTTGTTAAATTCTTATTATTGATTTACTGCTTATTTATGAAAAACTGTTTAAAAAACAACTTAGAACATTCTTTAAAGTCAAAATAATATGTCTTTGGTTTTGACCAAATAAAAAGAATTAGTGGGATATACAGACTTATTGAGATGAGAAAAACTGCTGAATAAAACTGTACCTAAGAGGTTATTAGAGGTGACTGACTTTCAAAGGCAATAAAAGTAATCCCAAAAATTAATTACTGATTTTCAATGTCCACCACTCTGTGCTCTTAATTCTTTAAGTCCTTCTAGCTGTTGCCAAAGCAAAGAAACTTATTTCTGTTTACCAGCTTCACTGTTGATTTCTGGCTGAGACAGTCATTTTAGATTCTTCTATAAATGATGGGGAAAAAAAAGGCATTTCAGAAGTTAAACTGGAAGGGATGGAAGGAGGGGGGAGGAAGGAATTCAGAAGGAATTCATGTAGTGGTTTGAACCACATAATATTCCCCACTATCAGAATCACGAATTTATTGCTACAGCATTTACAGCTGTACTGTGTTAAGGCCCTGGAAAAGGAGAGTCTTGGCTTCTTTCACATTTCCAGTCCTTGAGTAGGTGCCGTGGTTTTGTTTTTTATGGGATTCAGGCGGGTATTCCTTTCCCTTTCCTTCTGTTCTCTATATATACTGATGTAATCTGATATCTTTGAAGCAGAGGAGCAAAATATTCTGTGTAAATCAAATTAAAAGTCTCCCTCTGATAAAGGATATAGTATTTCCTTTATTTATAAATTATATGGCAATATTACTAAAGATATCAATATCCTTTTATTAAATAAAACTTGCCAAAATGTATCAAAGGTTTGATGTATGGTTAGAATATATTTACATGGAATGTACAGTATTTGGGCAACTATAAAAATTTTAAAAATTTTATGCGAAATGGGAGGGATGGAACAGAAAGAGAATACCCCAGGAGTGAAATGGTGCTCAACCACAGTGTGGGGGGAGACTCGACAAGAACTGTTAAGCCAAAGAGCCAATGAATTAATTACTCACAGCTGGTTGTACCCACGTAGGGAGTGCTGCTGCTGTGTATAAGAGGCTTTGGGGTGCTCATGTGCCCAGCACTGCAGGTTGCCAGCAGGAATGCCATGCAGTTGTCATTGACTTCAGAGGATGGTGGGCTATAATGATGCTATCGAGCCGGGCACTTCCTTTGTCCTGGGGAAACTGAGGTATGGCAAAATCCCAGTTGCAAGAGAAGCAGACCAATACCTGACTCTCACTCTTAAGCTCGTGGCTTCTCTTATAGCTTGCAGTGTGTAGGCTTGTGGTCTTGTCCCAGGCACTGGAATGGGCAACTTGACGCTATGCAACTCGAGGCAGCTTCAAGCCAGATAAGGTCCAAGCCGATTCAAGCACATAAGGTTTCAGCAAATTGAGCAAGGCACAGGTGACTAGAAAATACGCCTGTATATAAATCTTGCCCAAGATTTGATTGGGCCAATAGGGCAACTGAAGCCAGCATATAGTTACCTAGTGAGAAGGGGTTCTGCCAGGCTGTGGCAAATAACTCTACTGAGGGCACCAGGGCAATTAGAAGGAGTTCAGGGCCCTTGGACAATTGATGATGGGGCAGGCGCGCAAGTGGTGTTCTGCTCAGTTCCCTCAGTGGCAGGGGAGTACACTGAGAGGAACGGGGAGACCCACACCATCAATAAGTGGCTCAGGGAATGGTGCCAGTGGAGGAACTTTGGTTTCTTGATCATGGGCTACTCGTACAGCACCCGACTTGCTGGTCCTGATGGGGTGCATTTATCTAGAAGGGCAAGAGAGTCCTAGCACTAGAGTTGGCAGGGCTCATTAGGAGGGCTTTAAACTAGTCTGAAGGGGGTGGGTGAAGACATCGGTCCCTCTGCAGAGGTAAGAGTAGGGCACAAGGTAGGGTCAACTGAGAGGTCGGGAGCCAGCTGCAGTGCATGTACACCAATGCACGCAGCCTAGGCAATAAGCAAGAGGAGCTGGAGGTCCTAATCCACCAGGGCAACTATGAGATAGTTGCCATCTCAGAAACATGGTGGGACAACACGCACGATTGGAGTGCTACACTGGGGGTTACAGGCTCTTTAGGAGGGATAGGAGAGGGAGAAGAGGAGGGGGGTGGCTTGTATATTAGGGAGACACTTTCTGCCTCTGAACTTGAGGTGGAAGATGAGGGAATTGAGAGCCTGTGGGTTAAAATCAGAGGGCAACCCAAAAATCTGACATCTGGTTGGAGTCTGTTATAGACCACCCAACCAGGATGAGGGTGGATGAATTATTCTATAAACAACTGGAGGCTGTCTCAAGATCATCAGATCTTGTCCTTGTGGGTGACTTCAATCTGCCAGATATCTGCTGGGAACTTAATTCAGCAGAGAGAAGGCAGTCCAGAAGATTCCTGGAGCGAATAGAGGACTGCTTCCTAACGCAGCTGTAAGCGAGCCTACCAGGGACAGGCTCTGCTTGACCTGCTGCTCTCCAATAGGGAAGGGCTGGTGGGAGATGTGACCGTGGGAGGTGCCTAGGGTGCAGTGACCACGAGATAGTGAAGTTTTCAATATGCAGGGAGATAGGGAGGAGTACCAACAGAACCTTCACCCTGGACTTCCGGAGGGCAAACTTCAGCCTCTTTAGAAACTTATTTGTAAAGTTCCCTGGGTACCAACCCTCATGAACGAGGGGCCAGAGGGTTGGACCTACTTCAAAAAGGAGCTCTTGAGGGCACAGGAACTGGCGGTCCCCATGTGTCGAAAGATGAGCGGCGGGGAAGGCGACCGGCCTGGATGAGCAAGCAGCTCCTGGGGGAATAAGGGAAAAAAAGAGGCTGTATCACCTTTGGAAGGGGGGAAGCTTCTCGAGGTAGGTCAAGGAAGTGGTTAGATGTAGGAATAAAAGAGAGGCAAAGGCCCAGTTAGAACTGAAACTGGCACCTCTGTGAAAGAAAATAAAAAGCAATTTTACAAATATACAACGCAAAAGAAGGGCAAGAAGAACCCCCACTCCTTACTGGACCTGGAGGGGAACACGGTGACCGAAGATGAGGAAAAGGCTGAGGTCCTGAACGCCTTCTTTGCCTCCATGTTTAACAGCAAGGCAGGAGTCCAGGATGAGTGGCCTCCTGAGCTGGGTAATAGGGTCGGGGAGCAGTGTAATGCCCCAGAAATCCATGAGGAATTAGTTCAGGACTGCTGAGCCACTTGGACACCCACAAGTCCATGGGACCGGATGGGATCCACCCTAGGTGCTGAGAGAGCTGGCAGATGAGCTGGCCAAGCCGCTCTCCATCATTTTCCTCCAGTCCTGGCTCACTGGAGAGGTCCCAGATGACTGGAAACTGGCCAATGTGATCCCCCACAAGAAGGGACGGATGGAGGAACCCGGAAACTACAGGCCAGTCAGCCTGACCTCAGTGCCAGGAAAGTGATGGAACAGATTATCCTGGAGGCAATAACTGCGCACCTGAAGGATGGCCAAGGGCTCAGGTCCAGCCAACATGGATTTAGGAAGGGCAGGTCCTGCCTCTCCAACCTGATCTCCTTCTATGATCAGGTGACCCGTCTGGTGGATGTGGGGAGGCCTGTGGATGTAGTCTATCTGGACTTCAGCAAGGCCTTTGACACCGTCCCCCACAGTAAACTGCTGGCTAAACTGTCAGCTCGTGGTTTGGACCGCAACACTCTGTGCTGGGTTAGGAACTGGCTGGAGGGCCGAGCCCAGAGAGTGGTGGTGAATGGTGCCGTGTCCAGCTGGCGGCCAGTCACCAGCGGCGTCCCCCAGGGATCGGTGCTGGGCCCCATCCTCTTTAACATCTTCATTGATGATCTGGATGAGGGGTTGAGTCATTCATCAGTAGGTTTGCAGATGACACCAAGTTGGGAACAGATGTTGGTCAGTTAGAGGGTAGAAAGGCTCTGCAGAGGACCTCGACCGACTGGACAGATGGGCAGAGTCCAATGGGATGGCATTTAATAAGTCCAAGTGCCGGGTGCTGCACTTTGGCCACGGCAACCCCATGCAGAGCTACAGGCTGGGGTCAGAGTGGCTGGAGAGCTCCCAAACAGAGAGGGACCGGGGTGCTGATTGACACCCACCTGAACATGAGCCAACAGTGTGCCCAGGTGGCCAAGAAGGAATGGCATCCTGGCCTGTATTGGGAATAGTGTGGCCAGCAGGAGCAGGGAGGTCATTCTGCCCCTGTACTCTGCATTGGTTAGGCCACACCTTGAGTACTGTGTCCAGTTCTGGGCCCCTCAGTTTAAGAAGGACATTGAGATACTTGAACGTGTCCAGAAAAGGGCAACAAGGCTGGTGAGAGGCCTTGAGCACAAGCCCTATGAGGAGAGGCTGAGGGAGCTGGGATTGTTTAGCCTGGAGAAGAGAAGGATCAGAGGTGACCTCATTGCCCTCTACAACTACCTGAAGGGTGGTTGTGGACAGGAGGGGGTTGGTCTCTTCTCCCAGGCAACCAGCACCAGAACAAGAGGACACAGTCTCAAGCTGTGCCAGGGGAGGTTTAGACTCGAGGTGAGGAGGAAGTTCTTCACTGAGCGAGTCATTCGTCATTGGAATGGCTGCCCAGGGAGGTGGTGGAGTCGCCGTCCCTGGAGGTGTTCAAGGGGAGATTGGACGTGGCGCTTGGTGCCATGGTCTAGTTGTGAGGTCTGTTGGACAGGTTGGATTGATGATCCTTGGGGTCTCTTCCAACCTTGGTTATACTGTGATACTGTGATACTGGGATGCACTTATTTGTTCCCCAGTTATCTTAATTTAACTTTCAATGCTTTTGACCTATGTGATTTTTGCTAAAAAAAATAAGTTTTACTTCTTTTGAAACCATAAGTTACATCTTACATGCATTTACAACAGTCACTCTCTTTTATTCTTTTTTCCTCTCCAAGGGAGTCATGGTTAGTCACTAAGGCTACAAGAAATCACCACTGACTCCCTATCTGCTCTTCACTGATTCAAGGGAGCCATGTGCAAATGTTTCACCAGTGAGTTATAAACAACAGCTGTAATATAGTATCAGTGGTAGCACACCCTCAGCAATTTGCAAATAACACAACTGGGCTAATATAACAAATGGTTGTACTACCAGTCAGAAAGACCTTCAAAAGCAAGAGTAATGGGCTGGCAGGAATCCCATGAAATCCAGAGAAAAGCCCTGCCCCTGGGAAGGAGTAACTCCAGGTACCAGGAGTTCTGGTGGACAAGACTCTGACCATGAGCTACCAACATGCCTTTACAGCCAAGGAAACCAACAGCCAACAGTTTCATTAGAAAGAATACAGCAGGTAGTTTGAGGGAGGTAATACAGCTCAGAGATGGTGAGGTTGCATCTGGGTTGCTAGGTCAATGTCTTGGATTCCCAGTACATGAGAAACACAGACTTACTGAAGCATGAAGATGATTAAATTGTTTGAACATCTTTCATATGAAGAAAGGCTAAGAGATACCACCGTTTAACTTAAGAAGAGAAGAGTCAGAAGGGATGTCATCACTGTATATGAGTCAGGCTATTTACAGTGGTACTTACTGATGTCATCAGAGGCAATAGACCTATGAAACATAGGATGGTCCCTCTGAACATCAGAGAAGACTATTATTATGGGGGTGACCAAACCCTGGAATAGGTTGTCCAATGTTCCTTGGTCTTTTCTAGCTATCTGTCCAAGCATAAATTATTAGTGAGAATGAGCCCTAGGTATAAGGGATGTGATCTAGACACTGCCAAATGGTGTTTTAGTCAGGGATCTATCTTTGATTCTGGATGAGTTTTTAGTGGTTGATAAGCTCTACTTCCTTTATGCCTGGACTCTCCTTATTTAAGAAATAAGAAAATGAAAAACCTTGCTTTGGGCATCTGGCCTAGTGCTAACCAAGCTAATCTCTTGAAACTGGAAAAATATTCTCTTGCCAGAATTAAGCATTCCAATACAAATCCATGATAATGAAATACCCTGAGATACCATTGCATTGCTCTGTACAATTAGTTCAGCTTCTAAAGTGAAGAAAAAATATTCCACATGAATTTTTAATGGGATTCTGGATTTTATCTGTTGATTTTGTCCCATTGTCACGCTGTTATATCAGAATCAATTTTATTTTATTTTTTATTTCTTCTTAAGGGTCTTAAATTTCCTTTCATATGAAGGTTTATGACACTTGATTTTTGACATTTTGTATACTAATGCCTGGATTTTGAGTCTTGCATTGGCTATAAATTATTTTATATGTAACTGACAATAAATGTGTTTTAAATGACTCAAAAGGACTCCATGATGTTGCTACAAATGATATGTACCATATTGACATGCACATCAGAGGTGTATTCAAATTAGGGAAAAATATCGTTTAGTCAGTAACACTATAAAATAGGTATTAAAGTGAGAATAAACTACTTATTTAGGAAATTTTCTGACTCACTGAATGCTCACTTGAGCTGTACTTGTCAAGCTTGTGTTAAATAATAGGTATTTCTTTAAGCATTATGTTATTAATGTAGAATAGGTGGCTGTGAGACCACTACAGCATCATATTATTGCATCAGAAAGTCGAGGTAAGGGAGCTTCACATCTCACTTGTTCCCAAGTAAAACCGTAAATATAAAAGAGAAATTAAAAAAAAAATAATAAAACCAGTAAGCTATGCAAAGGACAATTAAAAATAATTTTTATTGGAACTCAAAAACATTTGTCTGCCTCTCATCTGCAGTTTTTTCATTACAAATTTTTAATTATATTTATATCTGATATTTCCCAAAAAAAATATGTGTAGTGAACAGCAGAAAAAAAATCAATCCTTCCATACAGACAAGACTAAACACTGTCCAATCAACTATAAATTTATATATTTGTTGAAAATTTTACATTTCTTGGAGAAAAGCATTAAGTCGAAGTGAGCTCAATATCAGAATACATGGCTTCAAAAATCAATACTGCTATTACAGGATGGCATTTTCCATGATTAGTTGTATGTCATTTTAAGCAAAGCCCAAGTATAAATCTGACTGGCCTCATCCTTGAAAGCTTTAAAAGACAGATGAACTAATAACAGAAAAAATAGTTGAAGGTGGATTTCCAGAAATTCTGGAAATACATACTCAGAGATCTCTGAGTGAAATATAATGTCAGTTGGCTGCCTTAGCTGTGTGGCACAGCATAACCAACTCAGAAGTAGGTGAATTAGTGGCATTTAATAAAAAATTAAATTAAATACATTTAGTGCTAATGCTTCTATGTGCTCCATATATGATTTCTTTCACTTTTCAATTATTGCTGCCTCATTTGACTTTTATAATTTTTTAATCTATCATGTAAGAAAAAAATAGTGTAAAAATCAATTTTCAACATAATGTGGAAACTTTCACAACATATGAATAATAAGTTCATTTTATTTTATTGTGCATGATACACTTTTTATCCCCCAATTGCTTAGGACAGGGAAGACGCATTTACCCCTCTAAGGAGAGTTAAATTTAACCCTCTAAGAAGGTTTAAATGTGTCTTTATTTGAAAGAAATTAAGGAAAAAGTGGTCTTTAAAAGCAGTTATAGTAAGGTTATATCTATCTATATCTATATCTATAGACATCTATATATAGAGAGATATCTATAGATATCTAGATAGATAGATAGATAGAGATATCTATATATACATAAAACAACCACTAAAGAGATTTGAGATTCAAAAAGATCTTGTTCAGTTAAATATACTATGCCTGTTATTATGAAAGAGAAATTGTCAGCTTTCTTTTACAAAAAGCTTATATTCAGTAATAGGCTTCATTATGTCTAATTGTTTAACTGATTTTTTTTTTCTCTTTAAATTGGCAACTATAAATCGAGTAAGTTTGCAGAGTTTTAATGTCATCCACATTCTTGTGACCAGAAAGACTATATAAAAATCATGTAAGTGAATTTGTGTCAATATGCAAGGCTGACTCAGAAATATTAAATGAAGAAAAAGAACAATACTATAAAAATTTGTATTTTGAGTCTAAACCCAGGTGATCTTAGATTTTATTCAATGCCAGATTTGCTACAAACTTTTAATCATGTGATACTCTATTTGAAAAGCAGTATATAAGAATAATTTATCTCAATTTAATAATCGATGAGTAAAATATTTGAGATGGGCCTTCCTTTGAAAGATAAAATCTTGTCCAACCACTAAAGACTTTAAAAATTATAATTTCCTGAAACTGAGGGGGGAAAAATTACAAAAGGGAAACATGATTTGGAATGAAAAACAAAGCAACCCTGGAAAAACAAACAAGCAAATAAAACCCCCACAATAGTAAATATTCTGCAAATTCAGATTCCTTAATCTGCATCTGTATTCACAAGCTCTATGTGAAACTTGCTGAAGGAAAAGTTATATTTTACTATATTTTGATTTTCTTTTTTTGGATGGGTGGTTGGGCTTTTTTTTTTTGTTTTGCTTGTTGTTGGTTTTTTAAATTCCATACAAAGTTCCAATAATGTTAAGTGGCAAGCAGATAGATAAAGATAAATCCCCATTCTTATATATTAAAAGTAGCATTAATATTGTAGTGTAAAATACTCTAAGAATTAAATCTTCAGTATCTGGTCTTGAATTTAGTGAAAATTCTCCAATAACTATGAGAAGAATACTATCCTCCAAATGACTGACACATGGGGCTTATTCCAGCATGCCCTACGGTCCCAGCAATGAATACTTGACATTTGACTGAAGAATAGCAAACTCCAGTGATTTTAAAACTTGGGATAAGTAAAATCAAAACATGAATTAGTATTTTGTTCAGAGACAAGGACACCCTCTAAAGAACAACAGATGACATACAAGAAAACACAGTGAAACATGACTGAAAATTTAAGCAGTAGAAATAGGAGAATGGGGAGTTGGAGTGAATGACAACTAAGTAATTATAGATGGTAATCATCTGTGAAAGACACTGATGGCAAACAATTTGTATTTGGTATATAAAGAGGAACTGAAAGGAGGGATTCTCAAACATTTTGGCTGAGATTTTCACAGAGATGGATGCCTTAGGGCCTTTTCACAGATTTCAGAAACAATACATTTTAGTACATTCCAACTGTTGATGTCTACTATGTATTTCTTTTTTGTTTAATGAATTTATAACAGTGTTGTTGCATGCGCCACTTGCATATATTGTGTGAAATGAAAGCTATTCCAAGAGGGTCTGTTACACTTCTGAAGACTTTATTAATGTTTTTGTGGGTTTTTTTTTTGTTTGTTGTTTGTTTGTTTTTTTGTCACTGCATAATCATGCCAAGGTAGATTGAAAGAGCACATAGTCTTTCAATGGTAGAGATTGTTCAAATATGAAGCAGACAAATAATTCTGTGCAAGAAAGATAGTGTTGAATATGCTTGTGTTATGAATGAAACATCCTAAGCAAAGGAATCAGAGCTGTATGATGAGAGAAACCTAAGTAGATAATGACTCAGTTATTCACCATCCATAGATTCCCTTTTTTAAGGTGAGTATCTCAAAGAAAAGAACTATTCTGGAAATAATGTGTCAGAGTAGAAGTCAAGCACCTCCAGGAAATAAAACACTTAAAAGACTGACTGCCTGGGATACGAGCAAACATTTGAATACCAAGGAAATGCAGCTCTCTTCCCCCTTTCCCTCCCCCCTTTCCCTTCCCCCTTTCCCTTCCCCCTTTCCCTTCCCCTTTCCCTTCCCCTTTCCTTTTCCCCTTTCCTTTTCCCTCCTCCTTCCTCTTCCATCAAGACAGTCAAGAATAAATAATGGTATTGCCTCAGTGTTATATATGCTGACTGGTCAAACCACTAATTAAACTTACAGACTAGTCCTTAGCCTCCTCATATATGGGCTAAAGAGAAGCATTTTCTAGGTAATTGTAAATTAACTATTCAAGCAGGCCTTAAATGATGTGTCAAATTTAATTAAAATTGGTCAGCACATATAAGTGCTTCAGAATGAGGCACTGTACTGCTCAGTGGGAAGAATTAGAGAAAATCAGGCGTGAAGTTGAACCTGTGAGGAAGGAAGGGGTGGGAGAAAAGTGGGTTTGGTCTTGTTCTACTCTATCATTAATTGTCAATAATTAAATAATAATCCTCAAGTCAAGTCTGTTTTGCCCATGGTAGTAATTTTCCTGAGTGGTTTCTGTCCTTATCTTGACCCATAAGCTGTGCTGCATTTTCTCTCCTTGCCTAGCTGAGGAAAGCGAATCATAGAATGGCTTGGTAGGCACTTGGTGACCAGCCAAGGCAACCCACTATGAGCAGCATATCTCTCTGGCATATCAGCCACGTCATCTTTAAATTTGCTGAGGGTATACCCACCCCATCATAAGACTAAACCCAGTTTGGATCCCTGGAGTACACAAGTAATGGGTAGCCTCAAATTAGGCTTTGCCTTATTGATCACCACCCTTTGTGCCTGGCCATTCATCCACTTGTCAATACACCACACTGCTCACCTTGATCATACATCAACAGCCTCTCTATGAGGATCTTACAAGAGACAATCTCAAATGCATTTTATAGTCTAGGTAGGCAATATCTGCTACTCTCCCCACACCTACCAGGCCATTCACTTAATCATAGAAGTTTTCAACAAAGCAATTAGCTATTCATGTTTAATTGTCCCCTAACTCATTGAGATGACATTTTCCTCAGTCTTCATTTTGTCACCTGTGTTCTTATAGCTACACTTCCTAATGTCCTCAACATCCTTGTACAGATACAGTTCCATTTGGGCTTTGGCTTTCCTGAATTCACCCCTGAATGCTTGATGAGTGCTTCTGTATTCCTCCCAGGTTTCCATGCCTTGTTTCCACCCTTGTTGCAATCATAGCAATAAGTAGTGTGAGCAATCTGGTAATATAAGCTTAGAATTTGATATAGTGGTAGGCCATGCTTAGCATAAGTGTAGAAGAAACCAGTAGTTTAGCAAAATAGTGCTGTGTTAGCAGTGTGTAACTAAAACAAAGTACTAGTAGCTGTAAACACAAAGAATTATTTTGGAATAACAGGATGTATACATCAATCAACATCTTTGCGTGTTATTAGTAGTTTAACCAATAATGTATAACAGTAGGACATGTGAACAATTGTAGGGAACCAATGAAATTATACTAACCATGCTCTGTGAGTCTGTCTGTCTATATAAGCTATATAATTGAACAATACTTAGATCATATTGATTGTCCGTATTGATTCTGATCTCCATCATCAACACACCCTCAGTCCTTATTCTTCACAGTCCTCCTGGAATTCTTTTTCTTGACTTCTTATTGTTGGAAATGAAGGGTTTTTCATGCAGAGGAAGTGATCCTTGAATATTTCAGCTTATCCCATGGGACTTTTCCAAGCAGATCTTTGAAGTGGCCAAAGCCTGCTCTCTGAAGTCCAGGATCTTGCGCATGAATTTCACTTTGCTCCCTGTCCTTGGGATCATGAACACTGTTTCATGGTCACTGCATCCAAGACTGCCTTTGGTCTTCACATCCCCTTCTTGTTGAAGAGTATGAGGTCCAGCAGATCATCTCTTTTCATTAGCTCATCTATCACTTGAAGGAGGAATCTATCAAGAATGCACTCCACGGACATTCTGGAATGTTTATGTCCTAGTGTATTGATCCTCCAACAGATACCACAAATAACATTGTAACATATATAACAAAATATTTTTAACACATGGCACAAATATTACTTTTATTTATGGTTCAATGTCTAGTAATTTATAATATCTAGATAAAGTCATTGTCATGTGGGTATAAAACACATAGACCACATTTTCCATAACATTTAGTGGAATATAACAGTCCATTACTTATGTACGTTTTCCTTTTAGCCTTTACAATTGACTCTGTGAATCACAAGTACTTCTAAGCCAATCACTCCTGAAATGTCATTATACTTGTTTTCAGTTTCTAAAGACCACTTGTCTTTGAATACCCATTTCCATTAGTCCTTGGATATCTGTTTTGGGGTTTAGTCAAAATAATTTTTCACTTTGAAGAGACTAACCTACTAAATTAGGCAATGCATTGTCTCTGAGAGAATTATGAAGTCATAAGTTTCATGCTTCAGAAACATTCGCTGGCACCACATTTTACATGTCAGAAGTGAACGAATTGTAGCAAGATTTAAGGATATTTTAAATACAGATTTCTGTTTGTTCTAGATAAGAATATGAAAACTCTTGATCTGCCTGAATTTCAGAAACATAATATGACATAACATGCATCTTTATTATGGCATAATATTAAGAATTAGATATAATTCCTGGGATTCTTGGTGATTAACTGAGTTTATACAAAATGTATATAAAAAACAACTGCCTGCAGCTCTTCTAAAATTCATTAGAATATTGTGGGGCATGCACACTACTAAGATTGCTAGTCTAATTTAAAGATCTATGTGTATATAATGTACTTTTTGCTATGCACATTAGTTTTTTCTTTAATTGTCATGTTAGGATACGCCTAAGGATATGCTTATGGTCTTGCCCTCATCTTTCGTCCTCTATGATATTTTATTGAAATTTCAACACTGATCATCACATAGATGTATAACATCCTCCTTGAAATCACATCTCACAGATTTGTCTGTCTTGGTTTGTACAAATGCTATCCACACAATTAGATTCTTATTTGTTGATAAAATACATACACTTTATTAGCCAAAATATAATCATAATCTTCTCTTTGTAGTTATTAATTATTTTAAAGAAATATAACACCTGATTATCTTTTTACTTTCTTGAGCTTTTACATATGAGCCCATGGATTTCAATAAAGTTATTCTTATCATTTTAAGAAGTGAAATAGATAACTAGATCTTTTGCTTGTGGTCAACACTAGTCATCTTGGCATTATTATTGCTCTTTAATTTAATTTCTTCTGCAATTATGATTTTCCCTGTTTCACTTTAAAAAAAAAAGAAAATCAAAACAATTTTGTGTTAAATAAACCCACTCACTAGAGAACTCCAAACAAGCTTCACAGATGCTAGTATTTTAGTTGAAATTGCCCATGTTCATCTAAAACCTATTTTGACTGAAAATATTTGCTTCTACTGAGAAAATAAAGATACTGTCTATTATTTAATTTCAGTATAAAGCAGGAAACAATCAATACAGTTATGACTGGATATGCTAATATTCATGGTATGTTTTAATATTATTCCTCCTGGTTATCTGAATCAAAGGGAGAAGAAATGAATCAGAGAATTAAGTGGTCTGGAAATACAATATAAAAAAATATTTTGTTGTATTGTATGGAGCAGAAAAGACCTTAGATCGTGTGCTGCACTGTTGTTTAGCTCTTTTCTTTCTTCTTGTTCTTCAATTTCCTTTGCAAATTGGCAGAAATTTCTGCATTTGCTAATCAAAAGTTTGATGATAATTTCATGCTCTACCCTTGATTTTCCAATAGCTGTGCCCCTGCATTACTTGTGATTCAGTAATAATATTGAAAATTTATTTGCATGTGAGAATTATATTTTGAAGGTAGTCTGACAAATGAAAAATATGCTCAAATATTCTATAATCATAATACTGATGTGAACTGAGTATGGCATGTTCATGATACACCAATGTGAAATTAATGTTTTATCTGGGTATTCATTATATTTTGAGAGACGCAAGCTTTGTATCAGAAGATCTATTGAGATAAATCAAGATTCAAGTCTTATTAACACCATGAATCTTAGAAAGACTGTGGGGTTTTGTTGTTTTTCTTAACCTCAATAAGACTATTCAAATATCATTCAAACATGTGTGATATCTATCCTCACCTGACTAATTAATTTTTCATACTCAGCCATACTCCAGTGGCTCACCACTGCTTGTCTTCTCCCTCCACACATCAACAGCCATGTGTGTCCACAGTGCCTTTCAGTCAAAAAGCTATCAAAACTAATTTTCTTAAATTATTTTAAGTAATTTGATTAGCTTTTGTTCTGAGAGATGTGACTGTCTTAGGCTATGCCTTTAAGAAAGGGACAGTTGCTGGAACACTCTGGCTGAATGTTTTGGGAATAATAACAAAAACAAGATATTCTAAATGAATTTCATTGGTAGATTGGTAGAATGCAACTTTAAGTTTTACTTCTGTTTGAATTTCAGTTCAGTTCTGTCTGTTCCAGTCTGCCTGTTTTCAGTCTCTGAGCAACAGCTGCTGGACAGAGTTAATCTTGAACTAACAGATAAGAATAATTCTTGCATACGCTTTGAGCTAACAGAATTTCCTCCTTAATTACCTTTTCTCTCTCACTAACCCTTTTTGGGAAAAAAGGGAGGTCGGGGGAGAGAGGGGGTATGGGGTGGGGGGACCCTCCTGGCTGAAGGAGGGAGTTTTGTTCTGTATTACGTTCTTTGCTGTATATTTCTGTATATATTGTAAATACTGTATATTGTGTACATATCCATCTACATTTCATCTCTGCTGGTAAATATAGCTCTTATTCATTTGCTTATCCAACTGAGTTAGCCATGGTTTCTTTGTGTGTGGGGGAGAACTTTCTCTCACCACCACAAGAGATTGGGGACTGTTCACAAAATCAGATATGACTGGCTTCAGAATATAAAATCTTCGGTCAATACTTGCTTATTTTTGGTCATTTCTCATCTTTCACCAGGTGTTCCCGCTTCTGAGCCATGCATAGAGTACTCATATGATGTTCTTGTGATATGCTGTGAAGCAGACAGCAAATTCAATCCTACTGAAACATTAAAAAAAGTTTGCTAATTGTGAAAAGTAGCTGTGCAAGCCCTGTGACCCATAAGGGACAGGCAAGAGTGAGCAATGGAAAAACAGTGGAAGAGGAAACAAGAAAAACTATTCACATCACTTATCTAAAAAAATTTTACTTAGAAAATTTTAATGGAACCAGAGTATATCCTTTTTCTATTTTTTTTTGCTGCAGTTGCATTGTAAATGAAAGAACATGCATAATCAAACTCCAATAATACATGATCAATTTTTTTTTTTTCAGCTTGAAAACCCATACAAGGCAATATACTATAAATGATATATTTTATTGTCATGTTTACCTTTCACATTTGCTCCTGATACTGGGTATTTGTAGAAAGTTTCTGATGTTTAATAGCAAACAAAGGACTTCTTAGGAAATGAATATCATATATAATATATTTGTACTACCACATATTAAATGGGAACAAAATAAACTCTCAGAACTGGGGTTTACATTTTATGCATTCTGGGATGTCTAAGTAAGGCAACCAGAAATAACAAACTTGTGTGGAATATTTCAGTTTGGAAGGGACCATAAGGAGCATCAAATAAATTCTTATCCTTGTGGAACTACCTAAAACTAAACCATAGAACTAAGAATGTGATCCAGATGCTTCCAGAACTCTGACAAGGTTGGTGCTGTGACAACATCCCTGGGGAGCCTGTTCCAGTGACTGACCCACCCTCTCAGTGAAAAACCTTTTCCTGTAATCCAGTATGAACTTCCCCTGATAAAACTTCATTCCGTTTCTTCATATCCTATCACTGGTCACCAGAGAGAGGAGATTACCTCCTTCTTCACTGCTACTCTTGAGGAAGTTGTAGGCTGTGCTGAGGTCACCGCTCAGCCTTCCCATCTCCAAGCTGAACAAATGAAGTGACCGTAGCTGCACTTCTTAAGTCCTGCCCTCACTCTTCTGGATACACCAATAGTTTTAAGTCCCTCATATTAAGGCATCCAAACTTCCACACAGTAGAGGCCACACAGGCAAGGCTGAATCAGTGCAGTGTGGAGTGGGACAATTAACTCCCTTCACAGTAATTAAATGCATTAGCCAGGGTTAGGAAGAAAATATTGTAGTTAAGACTTGAGATCCAGGAGTCTCATCCAGGAGACTGGATGAGGCACTTGGTGCCATGGTTTAGTTGATAAGATGGTGTTGGTGATAGGTTGGACTGATCTCGATGGTCTTTTCCAACTGGTGATTCTATTCTATTCTATTCTATTCTATTCTATTCTATTCTATTCTATTCTATTCTATTCTATTCTATTCTATTCTATTCTATTGCATTACATTGCATTACATTGCATTACATTGCATTGCATTGCATTGCATTGCATTACATTACATTACATTCTATTCCATTCTATTCTATTTTCTTAATCTTTAAACTTCATCCTTTTCCTGATGCTATACTAACATCAATGGGCAAACTGCTTTTCTCCCTACAAAAAGTGTTTTTAATGCAGCATTATATATCTTCCTCTTTGATAATTGCATTGGTTATATGTTTGCAAATGTTTTTCTTTGCAAGATTATTTTCCTTTCCTTTTCAATATCAAATTTTTAATCTGAGAAGAACTAGATATATCTCTTGCAGCTAAATGTAAATGTCTAGTTGTCATATAATCCCAGAATAAAAAATTTTCTGGAAATATGTCTATTTATTTCTAACACAAATACACAGTTATATGAGATTTAAGTGCAGAACTTACATCCAGACATTACAGATATTCTGTTACTATTTTCTCAGAGGACTTTCTTTAGTTGAGAACTGTAGTTTAGAACTAGTTACAGAAATAACAGTGGTGAGGGTTTTTTAGAAAAGAAAAAGTGCAAAGGATATACATGTTTAGGCTAACTTTTAAATAAAATAAATCCTATAGAAAAGTAGATTGCAGACTTGGAAATACTTTCAAGGAGAACAAGAATTGTGTAAAAGTTCTTATTGTTCAGTCTCAAGTTAAATATATTGTGGTGGACTGTAAAGAGAAGTCAAAACAGGTGTAAGGTTTGGGGGGTTTTGCTGCTGTTTCTTTTTTTCATGTTTTCCTTTCCCAGGGTGGAAGAAGTGTGGCCAGCAGGAGCAGCGAAGTCATTCTGCCCATGTACTCAGTACTGGTTAGGCCACACCTTGAGTACTGTGTCCAGTTCTGGGCCCCTCAATTTAGGAAAGATGTTGACTTTCTTGAACATGTCCAGAGAAGGGTAACAAAGTTGGTGAGGGGTTTGGAGCACAAGCCCTATGAGGAGAGGCTGAGGGAGCTGGGGTTGCTTAGCCTGGAGAAGAGAAGGCACAGGGGAGACATTATTGCTCTCTACAAGTATCTGAAGGGAGGTTGTAGTCACGTGGGGGTTGGTCTCTTCTGCCAGGCAACCAGCACCAGAACAAGAGGACACAGTCTCAAGCTGTGCCAGGGGAGGTTTTGGCTGGATGTTAAGAAGAAGTCCTTCATAGAAAAAGTGATTGGCTATTGGAATGTGCTGCCTAGGGAGGTGGTGGAGTCACCATCACTGGAAGTGTTTAGGAAGAGACTTGATGGGGTGCTTGGTGTCATGGTTTAGTTGATTAGATAGTGTTGGATGACAGGTTAGACTTGATGATCTTGAAGGTCTTTTCCAACTTGGTTAATCCTATCCTATCCTATCCTATCCTATCCTATCCTATCCTATCCTATCCTATCCTATCATATGAACAAGGCCATCTGTTATAGGACAAATACTTTGAAAATGTTCATGACAGGAAAAAAAAAAGATAAAAGAAAGAGACATTTTTCTCAACTACAGTAAAGGTCACACATATAAGTCAAGGTAGTTATTCAGACGATTGAAGATAAAATGAAATTATCAAAGTAATTTGATACTGGGTTATGCTTTGTATGTTATGATTGCGTGTTGCACCAGAAGAAAGTTAAATGCGGGGGGTGGGGGAAGAATAAAAGAGGAAAACTTCAGTAGGTGTTCCATACCTATAAGTTTTAAAACATTAAAAGATGTAATGGAGGTTTCAAGCTTTCATTGACTGTTTGCTGCAAGTTGTTGTGATACCAATAGCATTTTAAACTTTTTGTCAAATTCTTTCCATTACGAAGTAACTATTACAGAAAACTGTCAGAAACACAATTCTCTCTATGCACTTATATTACAGTGTGCTGATTATGCAGGGGCACAATCACTTCCCTGCTCCTGCTGGCCATGCTTTTCCTGATACAGGCCAGGATGCTGTTACCTTCTTGGCCACCTGAGTACACTGCTGGCTCATTTTCAGATGGTTGCAAACCAACACCCCCAGGCAACTTTCTGGCCACTCTGCCCACCTGTGCTCCACACACTATTTGCTAATGTTTTAATTTTGAGATAGGAAGATTCCTTCAAAATTTAGGCAAATTTTATCCCTTCGGATTTCTCTACAAAGTCACTACTGGAAATTACTTCACACTAAAACAAATCACATTTTCTAAAATTCAGGGTTTGGTAATCTGAAATAGATACTTTCCCTCTTCCCCCATAAAATAACTGGTCTCACTGAAGACAATCTTGGGACAACTCTGAGTCAGGTTAACAGCTCCACTGTTATCCCAGGGGTTGCAGGGGATGGTTGATTATGTGACACCCACAATGGTAACAGATGCTCCTCTGCTAACTCTCTGAAGTGTCTGTATACCAATGCAAGAAGCATAGAAAATAAGCAGGATGAACTAGAAATCTGGGTGCAGTTGCAGGGCTACGATCATGGTGGGACAGCTCCCATGGCTGGAATGTTATGGATGTCTATGTAATTTTCAGGAAGTACAGACTGACAAGGCAAAGTGGTGGGGTTGCTTTCTATGTGAATAAGTAACAAGAATGTGTTGAGCTTAACCCAAGGGAGATGATAAAAATTGAAAGCTAATATGTAAGAGTGAAGAGACATACAAACATGAATGACACGGTTGTGGGTGTTTACTACGGGCCACTAAACCAGAAAAAAGCTGCCAATGAGGCCTTCTACAAGCTGCTCGAAGTAGCCTCAAGATCAAGTGCCTTGATGTTCATGGGTGACTTCAACCACTCTGGCCACAAGTAAGGCCAGATGGATGAAAACATGTCAGCCTGACCTCAGTGCCAGGAAAGATTATGGAGCAGATCATCTTGAGTGCAATCACACAGCACTTACAGGATGGCCAAGGGATCAGGCCTAGCCAACATAGATTTAGGAAGGGTAGGTCCTTCCTCAGCAACCTGATCTCCTTCTATGATCAGGTGACCTGCCTGGTGGATGTGGGGAAGGCTGTGGATGTAGTCTACCTGGACTTCAGCAAGGCCTTTGACAACATCCCCCACAGCAAACTACTGGCCAAGCTGTCAGCCACTGGCTTGGACAGGATCACACTGCATTGGGTTAGGAACTGGCTGGAGGGCCGAGCCCAGAGAGTGCTAGTGAATAGTGCCACATCCAGCTGGCAGCCAGTCACTAGTGGTGTTCCCCAGGGATCAGTGTTGGGCCCAATCCTATTCAATATCTTTATTGATGATCTGGATGAGGTTATTGAGTCCATCATCAGTAAATGTGCAGATGACACCAAGCTGGGAGCAGGTGTTGATCTGTTAGAGGTTAGAAGGGCTCTCCAGAGGGACCTCAACAGGCTGGACAGATAGGCGGAGTGCAAAATGCTGGCATTTAACAAGTCCAAGTGCTGGATGCTGCACTTTGGTCACAAAAACCCCATGCAGTGTTACAGGCTGGGGTCAGAGTGGCTGGAGAACAGACAGGCAGAAAGGGACCTGGGGGTAGTGGTTGACAGCTGGCTGAACACGAGCCAGTAGTGTGCCCAGGTGGCCAAGAAGGCCAATAGCATCCTGGCCTGTATCAGAAATAGTGTGGCTAGCAGGAGCAGGGAAGTCATTCTGCCCGTGTACTCAGCACTGGTTGGGCCACACCTTGAGTACTGTGTTCAGTTCTGGGCCTCTCAATTTAGGAAAGATGTTGACTTGCTGGAACGTGTCCAGAGAAGAGCAACAAAGCTGGTGAGGGGTTTGGAGCACAAGCCCTATGAGGAGAGGCTGAGGGAGCTTGGGTTGTTTAGCCTGGAGAAGAGGAGGTGCAGGGGAGACCTTATTGATCTCTACATCTACCTGAAAGGAGGTTGTAGCCAGGTGGGTGTGGTTCTCTTCTCCCAGGCAACCAGCACCAGAACAAGAGAACACAGTCTCAAGATGTGCCAGGGGAAGTTTAGGCTCAAGGTGAGAAGAAAATTCTTCCCAGAAAGAATAATTGGCCATTGGAATGGGCTCCCAGGGAGGTGGTGGAGTCACAGACCCTGGATGTGTTCAAAAAAGGATTGGACATGGCACATGAAGCCATGGTTTAGTTAGTCATGAGGTATTGGGTAATAGGTTGGGCTTGATTATCTGTGAGGTCTTTTCCAACCTCATTGATTCTATGATTCTACGATAATTTGGAAAGAGCACACAGCTAAGCGTAAACAGTCTAAAAGGAGATTTACAGTATGTGGAATAAAGGCCTGGTCACTTGGGAGAATTGCAGAGATATAACCAAGAATGCAAAGATGCAACAAGGAAGGCCAAGGCTCTCTCAGAACTAAGTCTTGCCAGTGGGGTGAAAGACAACAAGAAGAGTTTTTTCAAATACATCAATAATAAAAGGAAGAGCAGGCAAAAGGTGTGCCCACTACTGAATGATATGGGAGATATGGTAACTAGTGATGCAGGGTCCTACATCTGGGAAGGAATAAAAACATGCACCAGTACAGGTTAGGAGCAGACCTGCTGGAAAGCAGCTCCATGGAGAAAGACCTTGGAGTACTAGTGGACAGCACACTCTGCATGGGACAACAAAGTGCCCTTGTGGCCAAGAGGGCCAATGGTGTCCTGGGGTGCATCAAGAAAAGTGCATCTAGCAGGTCTAGGGAGCTTCTTCTCCCCTCTACTCTGCCCTAGTGAGACCATACCTGGAATACTGCATCCAGTTTTGGGCTCCCCAGTTCAAGAAAGACACAGAACTTGTAGAGAGAATCCAACAGAGAGCCAGGAAAATTATTAGGGGACTTGAGCATCTCCTCTACGAAGAGAGACTGAGAGACCTGGGACTGTTTAGTCTTGAAAAGACAAGATTGAGAGGGAATCTGTTCAGTGTGTATAAATATCTGAGGGGTGGGTGTCAAGTGGAGGGGCCAAGCTCTTTTGGTGGTGCACAGTAATAAGACAAGAAACAATGGGTTCAAGCCTGAGTATAGAAGATTTCACCTCAATGTGAAGAGAAACTTCTTTACAGTGAGGGTGATGGAGCACTGGAACAGGCTGCCCAGGTAGGTTGTGGAGTCTTCACCATCTGGAGACTTTCAAAACCCACCTGGATAGATTCCCTAAGTGATCCTGCTTTGGCAGGGGAGTTGGACTCCACAAACTCTTGAGGTTCCTTCCAACCTCTAATGTATTGTGATACTGTGACACATGGAAAGAAAAAAAGCGTGGGGAAAAAAAGTGGGATTTAGATGAAGCTGAATGTACAGGAAATTAAACATTTTGTTTACTTTTGGAGTCTAAAGAATTATCATATCTTTGAAAGTCCTGAGAAAAAGATTTAATTTTTAATAACAAAGCATTTTCACCATTTGATTATGATTTTCATTTGGAAATTATAATGTTTCTTTGTTATCAGAATTAAATATTTTGTCATTATGATATTTCTTCCCCTTGGCCAAAGGGATTTGCAACACTTGCAAATAGAATTTGATCTCCTAATAGCCTCTGTTTCCTTTTCTTTCTAACTTTTATGAATGTTTAAATCAACTAGAAAATGCTGACTGTTTATATTAAGAACATTTTCTGAATCACTTGTGTAAAGCAGGACTACTCTTCAGAATGCAATAGGGACTATGAAGTAGTTAAGGCTATAAGGATTCAACGTTAAAATGAAATGGTTTTCTTTAGATATTGAAGTTACCCATTGATTTTAAAACAGGTGAGTCATGGTGACTGAATGCTAGAAGTCAGGAGGAGACATTAGTCTATTTTTATATTCTATTACTAGTCTTTTCAGAATAGCTCTAATTAGTTCAGTGAATGATTCATTCTGCCTCCCTCATTTATGGTGGTATGGCATCTATTGTCCTCTGCAGTGCCTATTTCTGTAGACAACTCTATTAGTTTAAAGAGGTTACCTAATTTTTCAGTGCTTAAAATGTGATGAGTCGATCCTAATATTCTTTATATATGTACAAAAGACAATTTTTCTCATCACAGAAGCCAAGGGACAGGATTCTTCTGCTAGCTATGGATGTCTAATGCCACTTTTTATCTTGTAGAGTGTCCTGTTTGAATGTCAGTCACTGCAATTTTGTCTGGAGGGGATAATTGGTTGGTTAGATGGCTGGGTGTCCTGAAGGGACAAAAATCCTCAAAAATGCTATGAACCAGACAATGAGGCAGGAGCTAGTAGGTCTGTTTTTTCAGGCTTTTCAGGTCTGGGTTTTTATTGCCCAGGCTTGCCTGAACATGTTTTGGAGCCCGAGTGAGCTAGGTGGGCATGCTTTTGGCTACGTTTGGAGAGAAGTCTTTCTATAGGTTACAATATCAGGATTTTATTCCTCATTCTGTGTTGTCACTGGCCATTATTGTCTTGGGAAAACTATAAGTACCAGCCCAAAGAACCAGAGCCTTGCCTTGCAATTGTCCATGCTCTGGAAGGAACCACAAGCTTCGCTTGGAAGCCAAACTCTGTTTCAGTTTACCCAGACAGGACAGCAAAGACCCCTTGCTGTTTTAGCGTTGTAAAGCCTAGGAGCAGACAGACGCGTCTTGCTGGGCAAGAGGTGAAACCCCAGAGGAGCTGAGTCCCCGGGACAGTTTCGTTTGATTGGAGCAAGGAGTGAGTGCTGCTGCGAAGGATTGCAGCAGAGGAACCTCTTTTCTACAAAGCTTTCAGCTACAGAACCTTTGGGAGTAAATCCTGTCTCATCAATAAGCTGCAGACACCAACAGAAAGTGAAACTGTGCTCCTGCAGCTTCCATGTGGTCAGCACCATTTTGGTTTTGTTTGAATCCTAATGTGTGCCACAAGGTATCAGGATCAGTGAGTAATTACAATACCTGAATTTTATAAGCATCTATTGAAGGTCTGTTGCCCTAGGGAATTCTGGAGTTCCCCCCCTTTGTGGGCAATCACCAGCTTCATTGCCGATGTTCCTTTTTCTTTACAGTTTAAAGTGCTGTTTGTTGTTTCTGGATTTTTGCACATATTGTTTAAATTGTTACTTGTTCCTGCTGGTGAGGTATCTGCTCCACGACCGAACATCCCGATCCTGTAAATAGGTTTTATTTAATATTTTCACAATATTTTAAAAAATTATTAATAAAATTATTAATATTTTTATTAATCACTCAGCTTATTGAATATTAAATAGCCTTTTACCGGTCATAACACTGGGGATTGGGAGCTTTTTTGTTCTTTCCATAAAATTGCAGCTGCTTAAGAAATTGGTGTTATACTTGCTAGATTCAGTCAAAAGTATTGTACAGCCTGGGATTCACCAAGAATTTTATGATTAGCAGTGAAATCCATTGTTTGTTAAAGTAGTCTTAGTGCAGTTTCCTGAAGACTAGACTGAAGTGTCAATTTAGGAATTAAGATATCGCAATGAAGACATGTATGATCACTATGGAAATTTAGAAACCTGATTCATATATATGCAACTACTTTTATACCAGACCTGGTGCTGAATGTTAAAAACACAGTAAAGCTTGAAAACAATCAAAAAGCCCCCAAACCAATCAACTCTTTAAGACATCAATAACCCTGAAATTGTATGCATAAGGTTTAAACCTATTATCTTTTAATATGGCTAGAATTAATAATTTCCTTGGTACCACTTTTTTTTTTTGGGGGGGGGAGGGGAGACACTACTATCACAAGGCCTAAACAAAACATTATAATTTGAAAACCACAAAAAGAGCTTCAGAGTTTCCTGAAATCAATGCAATCTCTCTTTGATACCATAACTAATTTTCTCAAGAGGGTATCTTCAATTTGTTAACACACTGATTTATTTTCCTAGGGGAAAGCTACCGTTCTCAGTTTTGGTTATTTTCACCTAGCCTCTACAAAAATAACAGCTGTAAATTTGCTCTGAGACCTGCTCAGTCTATGCACAGAAAAGTGGGGGGAAAAGCTCCAAATCCATCCCCTCCCCGTACAGGTTTTTGGGGCACAAAAGAGGGCAAAGGAGGTGTCTGCAAGTCTGGGGTTGGATTCAACTCACCAGGACCCATCTACACTGCACATGAATTATTTTCATGCAGTTTTCCAAACTTGGAATGTAACAGGTTGAGCTTTCCCACTTTGTTTATTTTCCATTTTTCTCTGAGTTATTAAATAAGGGGTGAAATTGTAAGCAACTTGCTTGTTTTCCCTGAAAGCTAGTTTACACTCTTTCTGCTTTTCCTGCTTAAAGTTGTCCTGTGCACCATTGCCAAAAAGCTGCCTCTCCATGCTGAGAAACTGCCTCGGGGCAAACTGCTTCCCATACCTCCCCCTATTCTCCCCACTCCCTTACCCTCGTTGCAAAGCTCTCTGGCCGCAAAGTGCTGAAACGCATGGCTTTGGCTGCAAAGCTGCCTTGTAACTTTTGGACTGGCTGCATTTTGGCTTTGTTTATATCTGGAATGCATTTTGGATTATGAAATTCCAGTTCTGGGGACCTCCCAAAACGAGGAGACTGTCTCATGAGTAGATTGGCTATTTTCCTGGTCTCTGGCTATTTGCCTGCTGTCCTGGAGGGACAAGCCCAAACATGCCCTAAACCAGACAGTGGGCTAAGTAGCTCTTAAGTCTGCAAACCTGGACATTGCCCTGGAAACCCTTTCCTGCACAGCACTCCACGTGGTGGACTGTCATCTTTAGTGTGTTTACCCTTGTGAATTCAAATGCGCACCGTATTTCTTGGATTATACTTGTAGCGTCCAGAAACATACCGGATGAAGGCAACAAGCCATGAGTAAACTGGCTAATCTAATTGTACAAGTCTGTTAAGAGGTTCTGTTGCCTACCCGCTCTCTTGAGCAAACCTAGAAATCCCCTTGTGGGCGAAGCCAGCAAGTAAGCCCTGCAGCCCTTTCTAATTTGAATTACTGTTTGCACATTTTGGACTTTCCTATGTAGTTTCAATTGCTATGTTTCCTTTTGTGCAAAATATTTAAGTATTCAATCACAACTGAATACTTTGAATCTGTAAATAAGTTTATAAACACCTTTGTGCGGTTTATAAATTAATATTTTTATTAATTTGCCCTTCCTATTAGTAAATATTAAAAATTCCATAATACCTGCCTTGCTTGTGACCAGGGAAAGTCCATGCTTGTGGACTTAATTATTTTCCAACTTGATTCCTTAAACTGTTTGTTGTTGGGTTTATGTATACATACTGTGGATGTACCTTCCCAATGCAATACCTGAACCTGTAAATATTTTCCCTAACTTGAATATCGTTTTGGACCAAATAAATAATTATACATGCCTCATATATTTTATTAATATTTTATTAATATTTTTATATATTTTAATTAATATATTAATATAGTTTATTCATATATGAGGCGTATAATTATACATGCCTCATATATTTTATTAATAACCTGTAAAAGAAGTGATTTAGCAATCATAACTTAGACTCAAAGGACCTGCTACCTCAAAAAATACTACAGCTACCTCTTTAACAAACCCACTAACAACTATTTATAATGGTTGCACAGCATGTGAACGAAGTTCTTTTTGTTTTGCTCCAATAGAATGCTGCTGAATGCCTCTTGCAATGCCTTTTCTTTTTTCCCTCACAAAAATCCAAAAGCTCCTGCCAGCTTGTCTCATTTCAGACCAGAATAAAGAGACCTGAGAGAACATGGAATTCTAAGAAAATATCACTATTATGCTGTTTGTGGTAATAGGTGATAGAATACATCTTCTTAACATTCATTTTCATCTCTTTCTTCATAAATTATTAGCCTTTCAAAATGAAAGTAAAATAAAAAAAGTATGTGGGAAATAAAAAAAAAAGTGGGGGAAAAATTTAAAAAAAAAGTGAGAAAAAATGTGTATAGGGGTCAGACTCTATTGGTTCAATGAAAGAGAAACATGAGAATTTAAACAGCTGCTTGGGGAATAGAGCAAGACTGGGGATTTTGCTAGGGACTATGACTTCTTCTGTTAAGAACACTCTAAGACTGTAATGCTGGGGAGTCTGCAATTCTGTAATAATGGACTTCAGAGAGGATTTCTAGCATTCTCTACTCCCTGCATTTTTGGAATTCCACTACAAAGCAATAACAGGGTCCATGCAACCATTTGTCACCCAATGGCCCCCCGTAACAGGGGTTACTACCTCTGGTGTTCGAACTCAGACGGTGGACTGGAAGATTTCAAGATATGTGTCCTGAAGGGACAAAAAGTCTCAAAAATGCTCTGAGTCAGACAATGCGGCAGGAGCCAGCAGGTCTAGTTTTTCAGGAGATTGCTCATGTTGCCCATGCTTGGCTGAACATGCCCTGGGCTCCAAGTGGGCCAGGTGTGTGTGCCTTTGGCCATGTTTGGAGAAAACTCATTCTATAGATTAAAGTGTCAAGATTCTATCCTTAATCTGTGTTGTCACTGGCCATCATTGTCTCGGGAAATCTATAACTGCTAGCCCAAAGAGCCAGTACCTTGCCTTGCAATTTAGGCCTGGCACAGGTAGTTGTGGCCGAGTGGTTAAGGCGATGGACTAGAAATCCATTGGGGTTTCCCCGCGCAGGTTCGAATCCTGCCAACTACGCAGAGGGAGGCAGCTCTCTTTTGGCCCCTCAGTTTAGGAAGGATGTTGTCTTGCTGGAACGTGTCCAGAGAAGGACAACGAAGTTGGTGAGGGGTTTGGAACACAAGCCCTATGAGGAAAGGCTGAGGGAGCTGGGGTTGCTTAGCCTGAAGAAGAGGAGACTCAGAGGTAACCTTATTGCTCTCTACAACTACCTGAAGGGAGGTTGTAGACAGGCAGAGGTGGGTCTCTTCTCCCAGGCAGCCAGTACCAGAACAAGAGGACACAGTCCAGGCTGCGCCAGGGCAGGTTTAGGCTGGATGTTAGGAAGAAGTTCTATACACAGAGAGTGATTGCCCATTGGAATCGGCTACCCGTGGAGGTGATGGAGTCACCTTCATTGGAGGTGTTCAGGAGGAGACTTGATGGGATGCATGGTGCCATGGTTTAGTTGTTTAGGTGGGTTGGATTAGTTGATGGCTTGGACGCGATCACAGTATCACAGTATCACAGTATCGCCAAGGTTGGAAGAGACCTCGAAGACCATCGAGTCCAACCTGTCACCACAGACCCCACAACTAGACCATGGCACCAAGTGCCATGTCCAGTCCCCTCTTGAACACCTCCAGGGACTCCACCACCTCCCTGGGCAGCCCATTCCAATGGCAAATGACTCTCTCGGTGAAGAACTTTCTCCTCACCTCGAGCCTAAACTTCCCTGGCACAGCTTGAGACTGTTCTCTTGTTCTGGTGCTGGTTGCCTGGGAGAAGAGAACCACACCCACCTGGCTACAACCTCCTTTCAGGTAGATGTAGAGATCAATAAGGTCTCCCCTGCACCTCCTCTTCTCCAGGCTAAACAACCCAAGCTCCCTCAGCCTCTCCTCATAGGGCTTGTGCTCAAGGCCTCTCACCAGCCTTGTTGCCCTTCTCTGGAGACGTTCAAGTGTCTTGATGTCCTTCTTAAACTGAGGGGCCCAGAACTGGACACAGTACTCAAGGTGTGGCCTAACCAATGCAGAGTACAGGGGCAGAATGACCTTGTGACCGGCTGAGGCTATGCCTTTAAGAAAGAGACAGTTGCTGAACACTCTGGCTGAATGTTTTTGATATTTAAACAAAAACAAGATAGTCTAAACTAATTTCATTGGTAGATTGTAGAATGCAATTTTAAGTTTGGGTTCTGTTAGTTCAGTCTGGTCTGGGTTCAGGCTGTGTTCGGTCTGTGCTTCTCTGTCCTGTGGGCTGGACGGCTTCTCTCTTTCTGAAGCAGGAGTGACCTTGGTTAACAAAGCTAACCAGATAAGAAAGCTAATTCTTGCATTTGCTTTGAACTAACAGAATTTTTCTTCCTTAATTGCCTTTCTCTCTCTCTCTAACCCTTTTTGGGAAAAAGGGGAGGTAGGGAGGGAGAGAGGGGGGTTCAGGGAACCCCCCTGGCCGGCTGGATGGAAAAAGCTGTTTCTGCATTATGTTCATTGCTGTGTATTTCTGTATATATTGTAAATATTGTATATTTGTGTACATATTCATTGCATTCCATTTATGACTGTAAATATAGCTTTCATCTGCTTTTCCAACTGAGCTAGCTGTGGTTTCTTTCTTTGTGTGTGTGTGGGGGGAACTTTCTCACCCCACCACAAACCTCCCTGGTCCTGCTGGCCACACCATTCCTAATGCAGGCCAGGATAACATTGGCCTTCTTGGCCACCTGGGCACACTGCTGGCTCATGTTCAGGCAGCTGTCGATCAGCACCCCCAAGTCCCTCTCTGTTTGGCAGCTCTCCAGCCACTCCAACCTCAGCCTGTAGCTCTGCATGGGGTTGTTGTGGCCAAAGTGCAGCACCTGGCACTTGGACTTGTTGAATGCCATCCCATTGGACTCCACCCATCTGTCCAGCCGGTCGAGGTCCCTCTGCAGGGCCCTTCTGCCCTCTAACTGACCAACATCTGCTCCCAACTTGGTGTCATCTGCAAATTTCCTGATGACTGTCTCAATCCCCTCATCCAGATCGTCAATGAAGACATTGAAGAGGATGGGGCCCAGCACTGATCCCTGGGGGATGCCACTGGTGACTGGCCTCCAGCTGGAGGTGGCACCATTCACCACCACTCTCTGGGCCCGGCCCTCCAGCCACTTCCTAACCCAGCGCAGAGTGTTGCTGTCCAAGCCACGAGCTGACAGCTTGGCCACGAGTTTGCTGTGGGGGACGGTGTCAAAGGCCTTGCTGAAGTCCAGGTAGACCACATCCACAGGCTTCTCCACATCCACCAGGTGGGTCACCTGATCATAGAAGGAGATCAGGTTGGAGAGGCAGGACCTGCCCTTCCTGAATCCATGTTGGCTGGACCTGAGCCCTTGGCCATCGTGCAGGTGAGCAGTTATTGCCACCAGGATAATCTGCTCCATCATTTTCCCTGGCACTGAGGTCAGACTGACTGGCCTATAGTTTCCAGGCTCCTCCATCCGACCCTTCTTGTGGATGGGGACCACACTGGCCAGTTTCCAGTCATCTGGGACCTCACCGGTGAGCCAGGACTGGAGGAAAATGCTGGAGAGCAGCTTGGCCAGCTCATCTGCCAGCTCTCTCAGGACCCTAGGGTGGATCCCATCCGGCCCCATGGACTTGTGAGTGTCCAAATGGCTCAGTAGGTCCCAAACTAATTCCTCATCCGATATCCAGGGCATTACACTGCTCCCTGACCTCATCACCCAGCTCAGGAGGCCACTCGTCCTGAACATCTCCTCCCTTGCTGTTAAAAATTGAGGCAAAGAAGGTGTTCAGGACCTCAGCCTTTTCCTCATCTTTAGTCACTGTGTTCCCCTCCAGGTCCAATAAGGAGTGGAGGTTCTTCTTGCCCTTCTTTTTGGCATTAACATATTTGTAAAAATGCTTTTTATTGTCCTTCACAGAGGTGGCCAGCCTCAGTTCCAACTGGGCCTTTGCCTCTCTATTTTTTTTCCTACATAATCTAACAACTTCCTTAAACATACCTCGAGAAGCCTTCCCCTCCTTCCAAAGGTGATACAGCCTCTTTTTTCCCCTTAGTTCCTCCAGGAGCTGCTTGCTCATCCAGGCTGGTCGCCTTCCCCGCCGGCTCATCTTTCGGCAAATGGGAACTGCCAGTTCCTGTGCCTTCAAGAGCTCCTGTTTGAAATAGGTCCAACCGTCCTGGACCCCTCGGTTCTTGAGGGCTGCTACCCAGGGAACTTTGCAGATAATTTTTTTAAACAGGCTGAAGTTTGCCCTCTGGAAGTCCAAGGTGAAGGTTCTGTTGGTGCTCCTCCCTATCTCCCTGCATATTGAAAACTTCACCATCTCATGGTCGCTGCACCCCAGGCAATGATCTTGAAGGTCTCTTTCAACCTGGTGTATTGTATTGTATTGTATTGTATTGTATTGTATTGTATTGTATTGTATTGTATTGTATTAATTGTCCAAACTCCGGGAGAAGTCACAAACCTTTCTTGTCTTGCAATGTGGAATCAGAGCTGTGCTTCAGTTTACCCAGAAAGACTGCAAGACCCCTCACTGTAAGCATTGCAAAGCCCAGGATAAGACAGACGTGTCTTGTAGGCTGAGAGACGAACCCCAGGAGGACCCAAGTCCCCAGGAGAGTTTAGTTTTATTGGAAAAAGCAACAAGCACTGCTGCAAAGACTGCAGCTGAAGGACCTCTCCAAAACAGGCAAAGTTACAAAGCCGACAAACAGCGCAAGCCTTGGCAGCAACCTCTTTTCTACAAAGCTTTCAGTTATAAAGCCTTTGGAGATAAACCCTGTATATGCTACAGCAACAAACTACAGGAGCCAACAGGAAGTGAAACTGTGTTCCTGCAGCTTTCACGTGGTCAATGTAATTTTGGTTTTGTTTAAATCCTCACGCAGGCTGCATGCTACCACGATCAGTGAGTAATTACAAAATCTGATTTTTTATAAGCATCTGTTAAAGGTTTGTTGACCAAGAGAATTCTAGAGTTCTCCCCCGCCTTGTGGGTAATTTCTGGCATGTTGCCAATGTCCTTCTCTTTCTTCTTTACAGTTTAAATTACTGTTCATTGTTTCTGGATTTGTGCTCATATTAATTTGTCACATGTTCATGCTGCTGAGATATCTATTCCACAACCAAATGTTTCAAACCAGTAAATAGGTTTTATTAATATTTGAAGCAGACTGAGACTGAGTGTCAGGAGAAGAGAGACAGGCTCTTCTCAGAGATGCCCAGCAATAGGACAAGGGGCACTGGGTACAAGCTGGAGCATCAAAAGTTCCATGTGAACATAAGAAAAACTTTTTCACTGTGAGGGTGAGAAAACACTGGAACAGGATGCCCAGACACATTGTGGAGTCTCCTTCTCCAGAAACATTCAAAACCATCCTGGATACTTTCCTGTGCAATCTCCTCTAGATAATCCTGCCCTGGAAGGGAGGTTGGACTAGATGATATTTTGAGGTCCCTTTCAATTCCTAATGTTGTGTGATTCTATGATTCTGTAACCCAAAAGGGAATGATAACAAAGTGTTTAGATGGTCTTCATGTGTGTGAGGCCCTGGAAGTGCTAAGAGATGTCATACACCCCAAACCATGTAAGGAAAGAACGGGAGTGAAAAACAACAGTGTCTGAAGGCAATTGTGGAGAAGAACACCTGTTAAAGATAAAACAGCGGGCTTAGTGGGGATAGGCTGTGGGAATGTGGAACTGTAACATTCACATACATCTCAATAAATAGACTCCACAGGTCTGGGCATTTCACCCACCCTGAGGCAGTGGTCACCTCCTCACAAGTGGTCTATCTTCTTTCTGTGTTGAGACCGGCAGGTCTGGGATCAACATACTGCTCTGTACACTCAGGAAAATCCACAATTAGAAAACACAAGGAAAACAACAAAGGCAACTGAAATCATTATACCAAAAGTTCTTTGTGAACTTGTGGTCTAATCTAGCTTCTTTTTCTTTTTTGCTGTCTTTGTGCTTTAAAGAAGTAGACAGATGACTATTCAAATAGATTGTTGGATAATGAAAACTAAATTAATAAAAATGACATATATGTCAAAGGTGAAACACTGGTGTGTTTTCAATGCTACTTTAGGCAAAGATACAAAAGACAGCCTTAGAGAGGCTGCTATGAAGGAAGTTTACTTCATCCCAGACAGCCCTAGTACATGGTATAGGATTTAAATTGTCTAAACCAAACACCACACTTTCTGTTTTCCCCTTGTCTTGAACCCTACTTCTATGATCTACACACACTTATTTCAGATGTTGTGGCAGTTTGGGCTGGGTGCCTCCTGCTGCTACCACACGGGGTGCACCTCTAGTGCCCCAGGTGTCCAGCCCAGTGGGTGGACACAGGAAGCTGCATATTTCATTGCCATAATGTCCTGTTCCCTATAAATCTATCAGCAAGGTCTCACACTTACTCTTTCTTCCCTCACTGCTCCCGTGGGAGATGCTCCCTATCTGGTAATGGAAGGGGAGTTATCTCAAGGCCTCTTGGGCCTGGCTAGGCCTAATGCCAGGAGGAGAAGGGGGAAGGGCAATCTCAGATCTGGCCAGCTGAGATTAGCCTAACAGTGGAGGGGGGAGAAGAAAGAGCCCTGGGGGTTTTGGGTGTGCCCTCAGGTAGGGAGAAGGGAAATGCTGGGATGCTTCTGGGTATGCTGTAAGGGACTCTCTGGGCTTTGGGATCTCTTTCGTCACTGTGCTTGTAGTTCTCTGTACAGCATTCACTACTTTTCCATTTGAATTGTCCATTACTTCTGCAATCCATTTGTGTGAGTCTCACCATTTTTCTGCCCCAGTGGGAGGCAAGGGAGGATCTGCCTCAACCTGGGACAGATGTTAAGGCCACAATGGCCACTAGATGAATGATAGATGATCTTTATTAATCTCTCTCCCTTCCAAAGGGAGAAGAGAAAAGGAATAAGGGCAAGAGACTTAAGGATTGGAAAATTAAAAGCTTTAATGAAAGTAATAACAATAAATACAATGAATCACCACAGATGTAGACAAGCCCAATATTCAATCCAACTCTGTCAATGGACGTTCCATCACCATCATCACTGACACCAGTGGCAGGTGCTTGGGAAGTCCCAGACTGGTATCAGTAGCAGACATGAAATGGCTTCAGGACATAGATTTTGTAACTGGAATCAAGAGCCCATGGACTGGGGATGAAAGCAGAACCAGCAGAATTCTCCTTGGATGCCTGTCACTGAAGATCACCCTTGTGATACCTCAGCTCTATACTGTATATTATGCATACGCAATGGAATACCTTTTTGGTCAGTTTAGGATCATCTATCCTAAATACATAGACCAACCTTAACTTCCTTCATTTTGCTCCCTATGAGTTAATTCATCATCACTTTCATTATCACCTGCATCATCTTAGGGAAACACAAGAAATTCTCTGCCTTGGAAATCATTAAAAAAACACTCCAGATTTTAAAAATGTATATTCAGGAGCAGTAGATTTGCTACTGGTTTATACATTCATTTGAATGCTATTGCTTGCTACTAGGACAGGAAGAGCAGTTCATATTTCTATAGAAACAGAAATTCATCAAATGCAAAATTTCATATATCTCTTAGGCCAGAAGACCTGCAGGAGCCCCTGTACTCAGCACTGGTGAGGCAGCACCTCAAATAGTGTGTTCAGTTATGGGTGCCTCCCTACAAGGACATTGAGGTGCTGGAACGTGTCCAGAGGAAGACAACATAGCTGCTGATTGGTATGGAGAACAAGTCTTAGGAAGAGCAGCTGAAGGAGCTGGGATGGTTTAGTCTGGAGAAGAGGTGGCTGAGGGGAGACTTTCTTTCTCTCTACAACTACATGGAAGCAGGTTGTAGAGAGGTCTTCTCCCATGTAAGAAGCAATGGGACTAGAGAAAATGTCCTCAACCAACACCAGGAGAGGTTTCTATAGGACACTAGGAAAATTTTTTTTACAGAAACAGTGGTCAAGCTTTGGAATAAGCTGCCCAGGGAGGTGGTGGAGTCACTATCCCTGCAGGTGTTAAAATAAAAAAAAAGAAAAAAAGAGTGTAGTCATGGCACTTTGGGACATGGTGTTGCTGGGTTGACAGTTGGACACAATGGTCTTGAAGGTCATTTCTAACTGAAACAATTCTGAGATTCTGGGAGTTAGCTGTTCTTCAGCCTCCAAATGTGAAAATTCATATTAGAGATGTCAAGATTGTTATGAATGAATAGTAAAGTATGTATATAGAAACATCAAAATGATTTTAAAAAGGAGAAAGAACAAAAGGATTATAAAAGTAGAATATGTCATGATCCCTTGTCTAGTAAAGCATACAGATTATAGTATATATCCATGTGCAGCTTCTCAGGACACACAGACTGAATTATAAAGTATGGTAAGTAAACCTTAACGACTCACAAAGATGAGTCAGGGTGGAGAGATTGACTGCTGTCAGCTTCTGAAAGCTATTGAAAAGCATATTCATGATCTGCATATGTTGACCACAATACCAATGCGAAAAATCCTGGACAAGAGTGCATATATGTAAATACCCTCATATCTGCAAGGTGGACACACCGCCTTAATCATCATGTTGAGATGTGGGTATGTATAAGCCTGTGTGTGAACACTCTGAATCATCTTTGCCTCATACACCTCTCACATTGTGCTTTCCTACACTGTTGTAAAATTATATCCTACACAAAGACTGGAAACACTTTAGTCAAAATTACAGTGCTCAAAGGCAGTTGATGCTGTGTTCCAAAATAATGTGTGTAGAACTAGGCAGGATCAGAAACCTTGTAATTACAAAAGGTTTCCAAAGTAGATATCCCTTTTATGAAACTCATAGCTTGCACAGGTCATCAGATATAAAATAGAATAAAAATTTTTTAAAAATAAAATTGTTTTATATCTTGAGATTTAAAAGTCATTAAAATATTTATACTATTCCCCAGATTTTTCTAGATGTGTGAAAGTGATACTTCTCCATTGTCTTCAGAGTCATAGAAAGTATCATTTTGATGTTTCTCCCTTGGGCAGAAGGTGAAACTTCATTTACAAATTTCTTGTTCAAGTAACTGAACTGTCATTCCACAAGGGATATTTGTCTTGTTGCAAAATAACCATCTTAAATTTTTATCCAAAATTGTTTAGTAAGTAATGGTTTTGATTTTATCTCTAGTCATAATGTTATCATCAAGGCTGAAGACCAATGGTTCTAAAGTCATTTGTGCCTTCAGATGCTTGGACAAATGTGACTGTAAGCACAACAGTTTCTCCCAGTCAGTTTTGAGACTACTGAGAAAACAAATGTTTATCCACACTTGATGTAAGCTGAAAGATTTACCTCAGGGTCTGAAAATCAGTGGGAAAATCTAGGCTGAACTAATCAAAGCTGTAAAAGAAACCTGAATTTGGAAAATTTCTGTGTTAATACAAGTATTCTACATCCTAGCAGATACAGAAGTAGATACAAATTCTGGGTACAGTATTTATTCAACTAAAAAAAAAAATCTAAACCAAAACAAAGGAATAAAAAAATTATACACTGTGTCCCCATAGAATGCTCAGTTGTTGAACTGACTCTCAATGTTGTCTGTATGGCTACTCTACATGCTGCTAAAAGGCACACCAGAAAGCTTGTGCACTGTCAAGGGCTACCAAAACCAATATAACAACAAATACTAGGTGTGAACTTGTGTTAGTATAACTAACTCTGAAGTGTAACTCAGGATTCAGTTATATTGTCTAAAAAATTCTAATTAAATACTTACATAGCAGTGTGTACATAATAAATGAGGTTCAGTTTTCACATATAGATTTTTAGTGTCATTTGAAGTGTCATGGTGTATCCCTCCTGAACTCTGGCAGTTGCTACAGATGAGTCTTCAGGTACTGTGTCTTTTTAATCCATATATGTATCTTTCATAGCCTAAGAAGTTTTAAATGTTACTTGACACTTATGTGTCACAATTGATCTCTGTGTGTTTAAGCTCTTATACTGAACACATATTTGCTCCCCTTTTCAAACTTTGCTACTGCTCCAAATATCTGTGACTCCCTTAAATCCTCTGGCTTGTAAACTAATTTAAAAAATTATAGTCTGAGCTCTTATGAAGAATATCTGAAAGTTAATTAGGGATATGCTGAGATGCGTACAATAGAGACAGGCTCCTGATATTGTACACCTGACCCAATATTGTGCTGAGCTTATACTCATTGTAGATGTTTTCATCCACTTGTGATCCTAAGCATTAGTGTTCTCTTAAGTTCAAGTGCCTAACTGAACATAATGTATTATCGTAAGAGCATGCACAGTTAAAGAAATATAATCCTATACACTCCTTCCAGTATAACAGCGCTGATGATGCATACAAGGAAATAGGAAATTTTAATTTAAGTTCTGTTTCATCAGGAGGAAATAAAGATATATTTCACAGCAGGGAGCCTTAACAGCTATATGGTGGAGGAGTGGAATAGCAAATTAATTCAGAGGAAGCTGTATGCCAGGAGCACCAAAGTCAGGGACACATAATTCATTTCACCTTAAAAAAAATTGTTTGAAGAAATGGAGAGCTCTTTGAAAAAAAAGGGAAGTATTTCTCCAGCTGACCTCCACTTTGGTAGTTTTTACATTCTTTTGAAATACATTTTTGTTTCTGAATCCTCTTATGCAGAAGACGGTACAGATCCTATCCTCAGCACACTATGAATGAGCACCTCACTTCACACAATATTTTCTGAAAAAACATGAAAGGCATTGAACTTCTCCTTTGACCACATATTAGAATGAAAATCACAACAGTTAATGTGCTTTGAGCCTTTTTTTTTTTTTTCTTCCTAATAAACTGCATATTTTGAGCTTTTTGTTTCACTTTTGGAACAACTGAAATGTTTTGAAGATCTCAGAGGTGACCTCATTGTGGCCTTCCAGTATCTGAAGGGGGCCTACAAGAAGGCTGGGGTGGGACTTCTCAGGATCGCAGGTAGTGATAGGACTAGGGGGAATGGAATGAAGCTGGAGGTGGGGAGATTCAGGATGGACATGAGGAGGAAGTTCTTCACCATGAGAGTGGTGAAGGCCTGGAATGGGTTATCCAGGGAGGTGGTTGAGGCCCCGTCCCTGGAAGTGTTTAAGCCCAGGCTGGATGAGGCTCTGTCCAGCCTGATCTAGTGTGGAGTGTCCCTGCCCATGGCAGGGGGGTTGGAACTGGATGATCCTTGTGGTCCCTTCCAACCCTGACTGATACTATGATCTAGTTTTTAACAAGATGTGGCTATTTAGGCTTGGTACCTCCAAATAAAGAAGCCACAAAGTTGAGACCTCCAGTATCTAGAGTGTCTAGTGAGTGGACACAGGAAATAGTATATTTCTACCCATAAATCCTGCATCCTTATAAATCTGGCTGCAAAGCTATTGTCTTTCTCTTTCTTCCCTCTCTGCTCCTGTGGCAGAGAGACGCTCTCTTATCTGGTAGCAATGGGGGAGTATTGCAGGCCTCTTTGGCCTGAGTAATGGTTTGTTTTTATCCTGTGCAGTCTTGGCCTGTTTAGGCCTAATGCCAGGGTAAAAAGGGGGAGTAGTTCAGGTCTGGCCAGACCGAAACCAGTCTAACAACAGAGGGATGAAAGAGCCCTGGGGTTTCTGGTGAAGTCTAGGTGGGGAGAAGGGAAGTGTTGGGTTTTTTTGGTCTGGTGTAAAGGAACTTGTGTGTTAAGGTTAGATTGGAGATTTCTTTGAACTGTATATGTTCTGCTATGCTCATCACTATGCTCTGTAGTTTTGTAGTATAGAAATTGCTTTTCCATTTAAACTTTCCATTACTATCCAATCCATTTGTGTGAGCATTATTCTTTTACGCCTTTTGGAGCAATAGAGCAATCTGTCCAGCTCTAAACTAGGACACAAGGACATTAGCACAGCTGTAAGTAACATCAAATCAAGAAAAAAATATAATTCTACCCCCATACCTGAATTTTGCAAAAGGAAAATTAAAATCTGAAGAGAGTAGATGAAACAGAGAAACAAATTTATCTGGAGTTCCAGAATCAGTTGTTTTCAAGTCAAAGAAATTAATCCAGCATTCACAACAGAAGACAAGAATCTGATGTATCTTAAAAAGAAATAAGAATATTAAAGAAACATTTATAAATTAGAAAACAAATGAAACCATTTAATTATACATAATTCATTCTGTAGAGACCATAGAATGTATAATTAAGAAGTCAGTTCTATAACTGTTGAGAGAAATATCTGTTATGGCCTAAGCAAGTTCCAAATCCTGAGATTTTTGTCAGAATTTCACTAGAACATTATGAAACAAGGGCTTTTTTGAACCTTTATATCATAATCCGTCAAATTATTTTTCTTCACAACCTGTCCTAATCATACACAGAGGGTTTGTGTATCTACTTGTGGCAGGTGTAAGTGCCCTAAGAGTAAAACCTGACAAGAAAACTAAACCCTGACAGAGACAAGACTAAAGTCCAGGGCTTCTCAGAGGCCTGATAAAGATTGACACAGTGCCTCACAGTGGTTAACCAGCAGCTCAGTGTCCAGATCCTCACTGTGCTTTTCTTGCGAGCTTGTCCCTCCAACTATTTGGAATGACTGCAGCACATGCTTGGCTAGGATATAAATGGACATCCACTGAAGATCTGTTTTCAGGTGATACCCCTCAAAGCAAGTGAGTCTTATAGTTGGAGTTTCCCCTTAGACTGGGACACCATCAGAAGATACTTCCAAGGATTTGGTGAGACCCCATTCTCCCTTTGGTGAACACTCTTGAGTAGGAGGATTTTCCCTTAAGAATTGGCTCTCTAGTAGCATGTTCCTGACTGACATCCAAACTTACAATTTAATTGTTGGCAGGAGTACTGAGTAATTTTGGTTACACTAAATCCCTATTTTGGGTAGATACCACTGTGTACTTTGTTGCTGCCCCTGTGACTCCACTCCATAACAAAAATTCTACAGAATGGATTCTACAGAAAATAAGCTTTTCTTTTTGAAAATCTGCACCTTTCATAGGAAAAAATAGTGGATTGCCAGAGAAACAACTCAGCTGTTCAGAATTTTGATCACCAACTTCTGCAAAGATATTTTAGGTTGCATGTACAGATTATTATGTAAAATTACTTAGTTCTAAAATTATACAAAGACAGTCATAATGGGTATTTTTACAGAGTTAATATTCTTACATATTTCACCTTTCCCAGGAAAATATTGTAAAGCCTTTGAAAACACAAATAAGTAAATCCACATAAAATATACAATATATAAATATACAATATACAAAAAGCTCTTCAATTGGTAGCTGAAGTGCTCCACCTCTTAAAAAATTCTCAGTTACCTACAGCTTTCTATTAAAAGTAATTAAATGTCCCACAATGTTCTATAGGGTGATATTGCCATTGTTTTGCAGAAGACTGATCATTTTGTGATCAAAAACATTAAATTTGTTTGGATTGCTGCTATGTAAAAAGTATTGTATAAAACTGATAAACTATGAATCATTGATAATTCTCAGTTGATTTTTGACTATTTCAAATCCTAAAATTTAACCAATTGGCTCATAGAAATTGGTGAAAGTTGTTAGTCTTAATATGTATTTGCCATCTGTCATGCCTAAACCCCTACCACAAGTAAGCATCACATAGCTGCTTGCTCATGGGTGGGGAGTAGAACATGTTTTCTTTGAAGGGATGGAACTCCCAGAAGAGTTACTCCACAGCTGAAACACAGGAGGAAAAGGGAGTTTCCCTGCATTGCTGGAGTTGACCAATTGTGCCAGGTTACACCGATCCTTGATGGGGGCTGAAAAGAACCCAGCCCCCAAGGTGGACAAAAGAAACATGATCCAGGTGGGCAGAGAGAGAGATTTATTTTTTCCCCCTTTCAGGAAGGGGGGGTCAAAGGTCTATTCCACTCCCTCCTCCTGTCCAGCAAATCTGTTTAACAATAGCAATTTCTTGTTGTCTTTCTCTTTCCCTCTGCCTTGCCTCCTTGACAGAAGGGTCCCTGCTGCTTCTGCTTCCTGAGCTACCACGTGGCTTGTCTCTGTGCTGCATCTGTACTTCTAAATAACTGCATCCAAACAGAATCCATTTGCATCAAGGGAATCCAATGCCAGCTGGGCCTAGTTTTGTATATTTTTCTATTTACCCTTTTCCTTATACCTTTGTAACCTTCCCTTTTACTCAAATGCTATATATATTTTGTTTAAGATTTGCCTTGTTTACTTCCAAACCGATTCCAGACCATTTCTTTTGTGACTTTACCTCTCTTTTCTCCTGCCTAATTTGCTTCTACCTTACCAGGATAAAAGGGAGAGGAGGAGGAGACCTAAATCTGTTCCTTTAGGGCTATTGCACTCCAGGTAAAGCTTAAACTATAACACTGATTAATTAATCCACTGTTTGTCTCTGGCCATCTTTCCAGGATGCTATGGACGAGTTTGCCTATGAGGGTGGTGTGATTTGTAGGCATGTATGTGGACAGTAAGAAAACACAGAAACCTGAAGTCTAGATAGGTTCACTGTGATTTATCTAATGAATGGAGGAAAAAATTATAAAAAGTTATTGAACACAAACTTACAGTAACAAAAAACAAACAAACAAAAAATGCCCAAACAAACAAACCCACAAACAAAAAAACAAACAACCAAACCAAACCCCTTATGACTACACAGAGTTGGCAGAATTTAGGAGATTGTATTTGGGGAATGGTTTGTACTGCCAGCTGCTCTTTGAAACAGGTTGTTGGTCAGCTTAGAAGCAGACCAGTCATTTGTGCATCCTTAAACTACCAGGAATGTCATGAAAATGTAACCAATATTACAAGACATTTGTGACAGCAGCACATTTTTCCAATGTTCTGTGTTCAACCAGTTTTTTTTTGAAATCTCTTCCTTTGAACTTAATATTCTCAAAGACCTTAATGGATCTTTCCAGTTATGAGTAAAATCTGTGACTTATATGTATGTACTTTGGGGCTGCAGCATCCTCAGAATGAAAGAAGAAATGTTATATGGGAGAGAAAAGACATTTAGAAATGCCACACTACTTTTATACTCTCTATATATTCCTTACAGTTTTTCTAAGTGATTAACAGTGACCAAACGAAAACTTACCAGACATAATATTAATAATCTGGTCTACTTTGGTATTAAAAGCTCAGTTTAAAAATTCCTATTTTGAGAATACTGGAAATCTCTGAACTTTACTACACTGCAACAATTCATTATAGGAAGGAGATTTTTGGCTTATGTGCTCCTGTTCAGCTCCAGGAATTTAGACTCAGAGATTTCATACTAAATAAAATATGCCATGGAAACTGAGAGGCTACTGTAATAAACCAAAATAGTTTTATAATGGAACTAAGTATAAAAAAATCTTTATGTCCTTATAGAAGGTTATATGAAAAATTAAGGTGTTATTTTTCTACCCAGTTCAGCCAGAGATATACTATTCTTAGGACATGCTCACCAGCAATCTGAAAGTTTCAATCAACAATTTTATCAGAGTGGCCACTAAAGGCAAAAACTTTCCCTAGCTAAACAGATAACTTACAATCAAAGTAAGGAATATAGCACAAGAATTGATCTGATAACATTCCCTGTTTCCATAATATGGCTGCATAATTAATTCGCCCCACAGAAAAAAAAGGAAATATTCACCTAGCAATGAACACTTAGGAGTTTGTCAATTCAAGAAAAGATGACAATCACAAGGATCAGATCTTGAACACAGGGAAGAATTCTCAGAGCATCTGATATGTGCCTTCCACGGCCATCTTTGCTAAAAGCCAGCCACAACTCAAACAGTTGTAGTGGGCTGTTGCCAGATAAGCCCATACAAACAAAATCTGAGCTCTCCAGAGGAGAGAGTAACTCGTGCTGAGGAAGCTCCTCCTTACAATGACCTTTCTGATGATGAAAAGAAATATGCTTTGTTCACAGATGGTTCCTGTCGTCTTGTCAGGAACAAGCGAAGGTGGAAGTCTGCAGTGTGGAGTCCAACACGCCGAGTTGCAGAAGCAAAGGATGGAGAAGGAGAATCCAGTCAGTTTGCAGAGGTAAAAGCTGTCCAGCTAGCTCTCAACGTAGCTAAATGTGAGAGGTGGCCAAACCTTTATCTCTACACCGAATCATGGATGGTAGCCAATGCTCTGTGGAGTTGGCTAAAGGACTGGAAAAAGAATGGCTGGCAGAGAAAAGGAAAGCCTATATGGGCAACTAACCTGTGGCAGGACATTGCTGATCGAATTGAGAGAATTCCAGTGAAGGTGAGACACATTGATGCTCACATCCCTAAGAGCAAAGCTACTGAGGAACAGTAACACAACCATCAGGCAGATTTAGCTGCAAGAGTTTCTCAAGTAGACATGGACTATGATCTTGATCTCAACTGGAAACACCGAGGTGAGATATTCTTAGCTCAGTGGGCTCACGATTCGTCAGGACATCAAGGCAGAGATGCAACCTACCAGTGGGCACGTGACAGATCCATAGACATTTCCATGGATGCTATCACCCAAATCATCCATGACTGTGACATTTGTGCTGCTATTAAGCAGGCAAAGCGACTTAAGCCCTTATGGTATGGTGACAGATGGTCCAAGTACAAGTATGGTGAAGCTTGGCAGATTGATTACATCACTCTACCACGTTCTCGTTCTGGTAAGCAGTATGTGCTTACTATGGTAGAGGCAAACACTGGATGGTTGGAAACTTATCCAGTTCCACATACAACTGCACGCAACACCATTCTCGGTCTGGAGAGACAAATCCTGTGGAGACATGGAACTCCAAAGAGGACTGAGTCAGACAATGGAACTCATTTCAAAAACAACCTTGTAAAGAGCTGGGCCAAAGAGCATGGCATTGAGTGGATATTCCATATTCCCTACTATGCACCAGCTGCAGGGAAGATTGAACGCTACAACGGTTTGCTGAAGACCACTCTTAAAGCTATGGCGGGTGGATCTTTGAAAAACTGGGAAAAACATTTAGCACAAGCAACCTGGCTGGTAAATAGTAGAGGTTCAGTGAACCAAGCTGGACCTGCACACTCAGATCTGCTACAGAAAGTAGAAGGTGATAGAGTTCCTGTTGTTAGAGAAAATAATCTGTTAGGTAAAACTGTTTGGGTACTTTCTCCCTCAGGAGAGGATAAACCTGTCTGAGGGGTGGTTTCAGCTGAAGGTCCGGGTCACACTTATTGGGTAATGCAAGAGAATGGTGACATTCAGTGTATTCCAGAAAGAAATCTAACTTTAATTGAGAAAGTTTGATCTCAGAGTGTTGTACAGCTACATCGCACCCAAAGGAAGAATCCATGAGGAATCCACGGTGCACAAACCCTGAGAACCCTGAGAGCCCTGAGTCAACTGAGAGTCCTTGTTTCCCTGTTTCCCTTTTCTTCGCTTCGTCTGCAAAGAGACAAACTGTTTTCCATTTTTCTTGTTTCCTGATTTTTCTTGGACTTCTGAATCATCTACACCTGAGGATAGCCGGAATGGACTATGAACTTTACTTGCAAATTGTAGATATTGTTTTAGATTGGATGGACAGTATGAACAGCCAATGAGATTGTTTAGAAGGGGTGGATTGTGACCAGTTTAGGCTGTGCCTTTAAGAAAGGACAGTTGCTGGAACACTCTGGCTGAATGTTTTTGATATTTAAACAAAAGCAAGATAGTCTAAACTAATTTCATTGGTAGATTGGTAGAATGCAACTTTAAGTTCTGCCTGTCTCAGTCACAGTTCAGTCTGTTCTCTCTGTTCCTGTGGGTTTGTCGGCTTCTCTCTCTCTGAAGCAACAGCTTTGCCGGACAGAAGCGACCTTGAATTAACAAAGCTAACCAGATAAGAAAACTAATTCTTGCATACGCTTTGAGCTAACAGAATTTTTCTCCTTAATTGCCTTTCTCTCTCTCTCTCTCTCTAACCCTCTTTGGGGAAAAAAGGGAGGTAGGGAGGGAGAGAGGGGGGGTTCAGGGAACCCCCCTGTCCGGCTGGAGGGAGAAAGCTTTTCTGCATTACGTTCATTGCTGTATATTTCTGTATATATTGTAAATACTATATATTTGTGTACATATTCATTGCATTCCATTTCTGCTTGTAAATATAGCTTATTTCATTTTGCTTCCTCCGACTGAGTTAGCTGTGGTTTCTTTGTGTGTGGGGGAGAATTTTCTCACCCTACCACAGCAGTGTTACAGGTAATGGATTTAAAGGTGACAGGAGAACAATATTTGTAATTGCTGGAGAGGTATAGCATCATATTAACCAGATTGTTAATCTGTGCTTATATCTGGCTATAAACCCCACCTAATCATAGAGAGCTTGGAAACACTGTCAAATCTCTGTCCAACGTGCATAAAAGCACATTACTCAAAGTCTCAGAGCTCAGCCCTGTGCAGAGTTTTACACAGACCATGTAAGGCATGTTGTGTCTCCTCAAACTGGGTTGTTGCAGCTCACTGGTGTGGTGACTGGGATAAGTTTCATCTGACTATAACTTCACATGTGTGTGTGTGTAAAAATTCCCTTGGCACAGCTTCTCTCTCACTTGGGCCTCTTCAAAAATTGAATTTAATAGTATCACATTAATTGGTATTCCTTTTTCCCTCTATTACTCCTATTCATACTCCCTCATTTTCAGCTTCTGGGATTTAATGTACACTACTCTGATAAGTAAGACAGCAGTTCAGTTAATTTAATATGAAACTAGAACTCCTAATGAAATGTCGTCCTACTATCAACTTCATTTAAGGCTAAAAACAGTTGAAACCATTTTATATATGCCATATAAATATGTTACAGAAATTCCTGTGTTTTTCTAGATAGTTTGAAGTAGAGTGTATCTTCCATTTCTCTGATATTATTCCAGTAAATCTCAAAGTGTAGCCTCCTTATTTTGTAGAAATTGCTTTAATCTGCCAGTCAGAGAAGATTATCAGACATCTCCCACAGAGGCCTTCTATTTTTAACAAGTGTAAACAGAGCTGAATATTGCACCTTATCACCCTCAGGTCACTCTTGTAAATCCTCAAATCTTCATGAGTAAGAGGAATATAGGTTTATACGTGGTAGGATTAACAGGACACTTAATCAGCTGCTCTAACCTACTGTATGAATTGGGCCATGAGATTTTCCTTGATGAACGCCAGTTTCACACCCAGTAACTGTGCTTGAACTATATTCATGTCACTGGAGTTATTGGTAATCTGAGAAAATGTTTGATAATGAGAAAGGGATCATGACCATTTTCATGAAGGGGAGGAAGAAGGAGTTGGAAAAATAAAGATGAGTCCATTTAACTTAAATTAAAAGAAAATTGCTCTGGGAACTATATCCAGACACGTCAAGGGCAAAAAATGGTGTTTGGGAGAAGCCAGTGTGGATTTACCGAAGGCAAGTTGTGACAGAGAAACTTGATTGTTTTCTATGATGACAACAGTGGTTCATTGAAGAAGGGAAGAAAAATTAATATTCTCTGCATTATCCCTGGAGGTACACTGAAGAGATTTGACTTCAACAGATGGACTACTAACTGCTGGGCTCATAGCATTCATTAGTCATATAGAATCCTACTTATGACCAGTTACTAATCATCCTCAGAGGCTGATATTTGGTCCAATACAGTTTAATCTTTTTATTAATGACTCAGATAACAGAATGGAATACACTCGTTGAATATGAGTTGAATATGAGCCAGAAACGTACTGTCATATAAAGAACAACAGTCTTCTAGACTACCTTAGGAGCAGTGTTGCTGGTTGGTCCAGAGAAGTGATATCCTTTCCTGATACTAACCTTCATGATGCTGCATGTGGAGCACTTTTTGCCCACCTATTACAGGAGAAAGACTGACAAAGTAGAATGTGTTTAGCAGAAAATCACCAAGCTAGCTGGAGGGTGGAGCCAAGGAGTTGAGGATGCCAATATTCGCTTGATTTAAGGGAAAATCTTCCTGCTGTCTTCAGCTACCTGATGGGTAGTACTTTCCCTGAAGTTGCAGGGAATGGACTAGAGGGAACAAGCTCAATTTGCAGTAAAGGAAATTTTAATTAGATAGGATGGGAATAATATCACAAAAGGTTGGACAGATACTTCACAGGGAGGCTCTAGAAATTTTTTCCATGGAAATACATTAAATTTTGCCTTAATCAACCTTGCATAACTTTAAAGTCACTCCTGCTTTAATCAGATGTTTCTATAAGGCTAAATTACTTTATGATTTTGTGATTTTTTTGCATGAAACAGTTTGGGGGTGGGAAGTTAATTTATCCCTATTAACAGTCTACCATAGTTTCATAGTTTCAGTCAGGGTTGGAAGGGACCACAAGGATCATCTAGTTCCAACCCCCCTGCCATGGGCAGGGACACTCTACCCTAGATCAGGCTGGACAGAGCCTCATCCAGCCTGGGCTTAAACACCTCAAGGGACGGGGCCTCAACCACCTCCCTGGACAACCCATTCCAGGCCTTCACCACCCTCACGGTGAAGAACCTCCTCCTCATGTCCAGCCTGAATCTCCCCACCTCCAGCTTCATCCCATTCCCCCTAGTCCTATCACTCCCTGATAGCATGAAAAGTCCCTCCCCAGCCTTCTTGTAAGCCCCCTTCAGATACTGGAAGGCCACAATGAGGTCACCTCAGAGCCTTCTCTTCTCCAGACTGAACAGCCCCAACTCCTTCAGTCTGTCCTCATAGGAGAGGTGCTGCAGCCCTCTGCTCATCCTCGTGGCCCTTCTCTGGACACGTTCCAGCACCTCCAGATCCCTCTTGTAATAGGGGCTCCATAACTGGAGGCAGTACTCCAGGTGGGGTCTCACCAGAGCTGAGTAGAGGGGAAGAATCACCTCCCTTGACCTGCTGGCCACAATTCTCCTGATGCAGCCCAGGATATGATTGGCTTTCTCACTGCAAGTGCACATTGAGAGCTCATGTTGAGCTTCTCATCCACCAGCACCCCCAAGTCTCTCTCCTCTGGGCTGCTCCCCAGCCAGTCCACTGCCCAGCCTGTATTTGTGCCTGGGATTGCCTCGACCCAGATGCAGGACCCTGCACTTGGTCTTGTTGAAGCTCATGAGGTTGGCTTGTGCCCACCTCTCCAGCCTGTCCAGGTCCCTCTGGATGGCATCCCTTCCCTCCAGCGTGTCTGCTGCACCACACAGCTTGGTGTCATCAGCAAACTTGCTGAGGGTGCACTCAATGCCACTGTCCATGTCACCCACAAAGATGTTGAACAAGACTGGTCCCAGGACTGATCCCTGAGGGACTCCGCTTGTCCCTGGCCTCCACTGGGACATGGACCCGTTGACAGCCACTGTTTAGGTGCGGCCATCAAGCCAGTTCTTTATCCATCTAGTGGTCCACTCATCAAACCCATGTGTCACCAGCTTGGAGACCAGGATGTGGTGTGGGACAGTGTCAAAGGCTTTGCTCAGGTCCAGGTAAACGACATCAGTTGCTCGCCCCTCATCTATTAATGCTGTCACTTGTTCATAGAAGGCCACCAAGTTTGTCAGGCAGGATTTGCCCTTGGCAAAGCCATGCTGACTGCTCCCAATCACCTCTTCACTACTCTTCTGAGTCAGTAGTGCCTCCAGGAAGATCTGCTCCATGATCTTTCCAGGCACAGAGGTGAGACTGACCGGCCTGTAGTTCCCTGGTTCCTCCTTCTTACCCTTTTTGAAAATGGGAGCAATGTTTGCCCTTTTCCAGTCTGTGGGGACTGCCCCAGTCTGCCATGACTTGTGGAATATAATAGAGAGGGGCTTAGCAACCTCATCTGCCAGTTCTCTCAGCACCCGTGGGTGTATCCCGTCGGGTCCCATGGACTTGAACACTTTCAGGTTCTTCAGGTGATCACGAACCTGAGCTTCACTTAGGAAGGTAGGAAGGGCAGTTCTTCCTCCCCATCCCTGGCATCGTCTGCCATGACTCCAGGAGTGTGGCTGGAGGCCCTTGCAGTGAAGACTGAGGTAAAGAAGTTATTGAGTAGCTCAGCCTTTTCCACATCACTTGTGACCAATTCACCAGTTTCCTTTCTGAGGGGGCCCACACCTTCCCTACTCTTCTTCTTGCCATTAATATACCTGATCCCTAATACATTAATATACCATGATCGCTAATACATTCGATTACTGAATATATTGGCCTTTCCTTTCTATTCTTGATTTCACTGCTAACAGAAACTAAGTCTCAGTGAAATTTTTGATTTCCATCTTCTTATAAACTGTGTTTAAGATTTGTCTTTCAAATATTAAGGTACAATCTTCTATCTGTCTTTAACAACCTGTGTTCCTGTTCAGTGCTGTTCTAGAGGTTTTGTTGCTTTTTGTTGCTGTCTTTTTTTCCTTGTTGTCTTTTTTTTTCCCCTGAACCTTTCTTGGAGTTTTTGAGAAAAAGGACAAAATTCAGTCAAACAAAATGCCAATATTTTCATTTTGGAGTAGATTTTCTACTATAAAAAATAAAATAGGAATTCTATTATTTTTAGTCAGGATTCATACTTGATAGGCGGACAAATATTAATTACAATCACAGTTTTAAGAACTGTTGGAGTATTTTAATCCCATCTCTATATACTTTGATATAAAGTCACCAGGACTTTTCTATTATTTCCTCTACTCAACAAAGTGGGTTATTAATCTGAAATGCTACAGAAAATCTCAGTATTGTTTTCATCCTACTCTTGTTGTTTCAAAATGAGAGAAAGAATATTACTTTCCCTTATTTCAAATCAGCTTTTTACTGCTCTATTTGAAACACTTTGAAGCCCAAGGCCAAAATTAATTTTAAATTAAGGCCCAATTGAATTTAAATGTGATTCATTCATTCTGTATCTCTCTTTGGATTTCTTTAGAAGCCAAATTAAGAGGGTTTGGCTAAGCCAGGCTAGTACTGGGACATATTGTAGGAAATATTCATGTGATGGGAGAAGACCAAGCCTGTATTCTCTGTCATTGAAAGCTAAGGTAAATACATATGGGAGTTCCTTGGATGACTCTAAATTTCTGTGTGTGGGTTATTTAATTTGAAATTACAGGCTTGACAACACAATACTGACTTTTTTCTTTCCCATGGAAAAACATGCTGAACTTTAATGGCTGATAAAAGGCAGCATAAAATTCACACATAATTCTAGCTTTTATAGTTGTGGGCAAAAAGTGAAATTACTGAATTTTGAAAAGTGAAATTACTGAATTTTGAGGAAACCATACAGACCTAAAATAAGATTAGTAAAGAAAAGAAATATGTGTTTCTTCTGCAAAACAAAAAACCCAAACATGTAAGCTCTGAAAGTTAAGTAACTCTTAAAATTAATCTCTTTTTTTTAACTTTGGAGTTTGGCTCACCTTGATGTTGTAGTGGAGTCTCATACTTTTCTAATTTTCTAGCTTAAAATCATAGGCTATATGCCTGCCAGTCTAGATTTCTTCAGCTTAAGTATTGCTGAATTATAGGATTCCAAGTAAAAGCACAGAAAAAATTCTCAATCAGGATCTTCTTAGAGGTTCTACCTCTGCTAAATATCAAGAGGTTCCTCTGCAAAAACATCAAGAGCTTCTTCTGAATAAAAAATAAAAATAAATAAATAAAGTGGCTTTATCTCTGCTTAAGCATGAATCCCAACTTTCACACAATACATTTGTCTTTTGAATCCTGCCCTTGATGCCAACTTATGTATTGCAATTGATGGAGTTAGCACAAGGGACACAGATACCAAGTAAAAGAGGTAAATTTATACTTTACTTATACATGAAACAAAAGGAAGCAAGCAAAATAGTAATAGTATAGCCAGGAAAGTAATGATAATATAACAAAGGTTAAATATATCAAAGTAGTGAACCTATACATTGCTGCACAAAGTTAGTGATAGTGATTAAGAAAGATACATTACCCAACACATGTCCCAATACTTGACCACCATCCAGATCCATGATCTCTGGGAAAACCCTGGTTACAGTGAGGATTTGGAGAACCTATCCCGGCAATTGGGAAGTCCTAGATGGTGCATCCACCTGCACATGAGGCTTCCAAAGCTGCTGAAAGAGGGTCCAGCCTTTATACTGTTGAATAAACAAGTTTATGTGATTCTAAATGCAGAAACCTCTGACATCACCTTCTTATTGGGTTTTCCCAGAGCCTGGCCAGAGCCCAGGGGAAAAGCAAGAAAGTGTTTTGTCTATCTAGCTATGATCACACACCCCCAACCAAGAGCAGACATCTGACTTCATGGCTTTGGTAGTCTGTCTATAAATAAGGAAAGTTGGATACATTCTTATGATTTCTCATGACTACATTCTGACTAAGCTACATCTTTTACTAATAAGCATACATATTTGGTTAACTGACAATAGATGCTAAGGATAATACATATTTCACTAATGAGTAGATACTGATAATATCTAATGTTTGGTTGTATTGTTAATCTACAGATCAACTTTGATCAGGCCACAGCACTTCAGGTTAATAGGAATTTTATGAATGACTTAATAGGAATTTACATAATATTAAATATTTATGCTCACAAAGAAATATAAATAAAAGCTAAATTTTGTTTGGTGGGTCAACAAGACAGTGCTAAATTTAGATTTCAGCTTCTCTGAACACATTACTGATCTTAAATATTTCTAAACCCCTGAATCCACTTTCATCTCAAAGACTATCAGTGTTTTTCCTTTGATCTGCAGGACATTCCACTCAACTGGCAAAGTTTTATTGAAAGGATGAAGTGTTTAGTCATTACATTATTATTCCTAAAGCTGCTGCCTTCTTCCGAAGGCAACATCACTTGAAATATGCATCTGGCACCGAATAATCAACTTTTAAAAATCATTGTTAGTATTTTCACTTTAGAGTGGCTGTTATCTGATGAATTAACAATATGTAGCTAGGCTTTGAAAGACTGTTTTACATGTGTGTGTGTGAGATTTCCATGGTGAGAAAGAACAGGCAGAAATGACACTGTTCAGGCAGAGAGGGAATGAGGAGAAAACCAAGGAATAAAGCACTAGATTCATGGTTTTCAGTCCTCAGTTGTATTTTACAGACCACTTCCTCCCACATTGAGAGCCTCAGAGGTGTTATACTAGACCAGGAGCAAAACACTTTTTGTAGTGATAATCAGTAATGCCAAGACATGACACCATCCTGGAGGTAAAAGAGAGTCAGAAATGCTGTTTAGCAAAATACTCACAATATCCCTACTGATCCTGCATATGATCTCAAAAAGCTACCAGGATATTATCAGGCAACAAGCAAATATGGGTTTTTTGGAAACCTTTTCCTACCTGTACAAGACTCCTTACATTTTTTTTTTCAAGTTTACAGTGAATTATTTTCCCCTCTGTCATCTTCTGTGCATTTCTTCAGCCAGATAACATCTCTTCCACTATTCACAGTTGCAAAAATCTATTTTTGTTTACTCTACATATCAAGTTCTAGGAAGTATAACTGAAAATAGCACTAACTTTTAAAACATTATTTTACAGCCTCGCTGCGATTTGGCAAGACTGTATGTTTTAGTGTTTCTTATAGCAACATATCGAAGTGGATATTGCAAACACCCTGAACTTTTCAAGAATCCTATCTTCCCACTTGTCATATATTTTCACAACCAGGACCTGTTTCTAAGATCTGTGTGAGAGCCCACACATGTCTGTACACATGAACATATTTTCTAAGCTGTCTTCAAGTCCGCAGAAAGGCTTTGCATTCATTTATTTATATAACGCTTCATAGTCAAGCTGTTATTGGAGGCATACAAGATGGATAATGTGAACATGTTCAGCATATTTTTTCAAGCAGATGTTTTGCTAAAGGAATTTTATTTTACTGATAGTAGCAATTTATTGCACCTGTTCTCAAATGCAATTACTTTCTAGCATTTTTTCATAATTTAAGACTATCGAGTACTGAATTATGGAATCCCATATTAATATCTGAAACATGTCAGCTGCCTCTTGTCAGTCTAAAGTAATTTGCAATAATTTCTGGAACACTCATGTTCTAATTAAGTTTTGGGATGTGCCAGTTAATACAATATTATTTTTTAATTAAGTAGATGCCATTTCAGTATTACTCTTTTTTTTTTTTTTGCCTAAAATGCTTTCTACTAGGAGATTTAACATTTGCTCATGAGACACATGTAGTTCATGCTGAAATTATTAATTTTTCCTTTTTAATATGCTTTATGAAGACTGATAACTATTTGATAAAGCATCAAAGATTAATCCAAAGATTTGTGTTTGTGCCTGGAATAACTATGCAGATTACTGTGACTGCATAAACATTTATGCAGGCCTAATGTAAGCAGTCATAGAAGTGAACTGGCTATAAGAGGAATATTACTGAACAGAAGAAAATAACTGCTGAACTACTGACAGAAAAAATGACTGCCAGCCAGGGAACTAGGCCCATTAATTGAAAGGATCCTTGAGAAGCGATACTGGCATCTTTGAAATGCAGGTAGGTACCTTGGAAATGGAGACATCATGATATACCATTGACAAGCCCCAAACCGAGAAACTGTAAATGCAACTCATGAACTGAAAATAGGCTGGGAAAAGGGGAAAACATACTGGGACAGTAAGTATTGGTAACTATCCCTGGCTATTTCAACTGCAAGAATAGAAAAATAGTTAAAAAACATAACAATTAGTCTGAGAGTATAGAAAATATTGTTATCTATTGGACATTCCTTGTCAAAACCAGAAATTAGCATCACCTATTGACTGCTCCAAACAGTAGTGTTCTGCCATTCTCTTGCATATCTATACTATAAAAAATATTTAATTTTTATCCAAAATGGAGCTTCTTTCCCTGAGGTCTTCCTGTGCTGCATGTACTTTACTCTTTCCTAAATGTGTTTGAGTGAACTTTCTACAAGGTCTTGGACTCTCTCTTGGGGATACTTGGCTGACTCTAAGCTCTGTGGTGCAGATCATCTTTGAAGTGAGAGTTTGCTGGCAACTAAGCAGAGAAATTTAGAGGATAAAGCCTCCAAGTCCCTGTGTACTACAGAATCCTAAGAACACAGGGTCTTGATCCCTGCACACGCACAGACGATGGATAACCCTTGAGCTCATGACAAAGCCATCCATCAAAGACCACTCTTGGATGTCACCTGCATAATTTCTGAAATTTGTCATCACAGACATGGTGTTGAAAACTAGCATATGAATTCAGTAGGTAGGAGAGTTTCTGATTTCCACTGGTACTAGAAAAAGGAAATTGTAGGATCTGAAGGAAAGCCAAAGGTGGAAAATTATTAAGTGATTCTAAGACTTTTCCTTTTCCCCCTCAAAATACATAAGGACAATTACTGTAATATTTTAACTATCATTTAGGTTCAAATTATTTTATGAAGAAATCTATCACTTTTTTTGCATTAGAATAGAATAGAGTAGAGTAGAATAGAATAGAATAGAATAGAATAGAATAGAATAGAATAGAATAGAATAGAATAGAATAGAATAGAATAGAATAGACCAGGTTGGAAGAGACCCTCAAGATCATGGTGTCCAACCTATCATCCAACACCACCTAATCAACTAAACCACGCAACCAAGCACCCTATCAAGTCTCCTCCTGAACACCTCCAGTGATGGTGACTCTACCACCTCCCTGGGCAGACCATTCCAATGGGCAATCACTCTCTCTGTATAGAACTTCTTCCTAACCTCCAGCCTAAACCTCCCCTGGTACAGCTTGAGACTGTGTCCTCTTGTTCTGGTGCTGTTTGCCTGGGAGAAGAAACCAACCTCTGCCTGGCTACAACCTCCCTTCAGGTAGTTGTAGAGAGCAGTAAGGTCACCCCTGAGTCTCCTCTTCTCCAGGCTAAGCAACCCCAGCTCCCTCAGCCTCTCCTCACAGGGCTTGTGCTCCAAAACCCTCACCAACCTCGTTGCCCTTCTCTGGAAACGTTCCAGCAAGTCAACATCATTCCTAAACTGAGGGGCCCAGAACTAGACACAGGACTCCAGGTGTGGCCTAACCAGTGCAGTGTACAGGGGCAGAATGACCTCCCTGCTCCTGCTGGCCACACTGTTCCTGATCCAGGCCAGGATGCCATTGGCCCTCCTGGCTGTCTGGGCACACTGCAGGCTTATGTTCAGCCTAGCATTGAATAGCCTACCAGCCTACAATTAAATATTTCATAGACACCTGAGCAAAAGTCAGAGTGATCCAAATCTGTTCACTGCACTTCTGCCTTTACTTTCCTCATGATTCAAGTTTTTTTAACCCAGATTTGGAAATTATAGCTTTTTTGTGGGGGACAATGTCTCAGAGCAGACAGCAGTACTTTGTCACTTTCTTTTTTCTCCATTTGTAGATCTGTGGGTAGTGCCAGTAATCAGCAATGTGCTTATTGCTTTAAGTGTTTTAGAAAACCTATATAACTACTTGCAGAGAAAACATCCAGAACTGGAAATGCCTAAATAAATGGTAAGGCATAATTGAGGTTGTTTTGCTTTTGTTTTTCATTGTTGTTTTTTTTTTTTTTAAGCTGTCACACCATCTTGTGTGAGGGTATGCAAATACTCAGAGCACAAGCTACCCTAGTTTTTGTGAGTTGTACTTACATTGCAAAGCCATACTGTAATAAGAAATATACCATCTGTTTATGTTGATTTCCTGTCATTTAGACGTGATTTTTGGGAAGTAAGGTGAAGACATTCATGTGGATGCAGTCATCGTGGCTCATCATGCTGAAAAAATATTGAGAAAAAAATTGCACTGGAAGAAATCCATCTCTGTATAGATAAGTCCTGGGTTTGAAACATAATTATCTGTATCTAAAACCAATTTGTCATTCTCTGTTGTCATTGTTTCATAAAATATGTGATACTTGCACATTTTTCTGTCATAGTCACTAGTTATGAAGTCTGTATTTTATGAATTTCAGATATTGCTCATGGGAAGTGTTTTTTGTTGTTGTGGGTGAGTGGGTTGATTTTTTTTTTTTACTGTTGACTGCTCTGACAACAGAATCTGTGCCACAAAGAGAGGTTTGATTCTGTATTCATAAGAATAAACACTTCTGTATCATACTAATCTTTTTTGCCTTTGTTAAGTCATCATGACTGTATGCCAGAGAAATATATTGAAATGCCTGTATCAATTCACAAAAACAATTCACCACCCTCATTGGTTTTGGTTGTTGGTTGTCGTTTTTTGATTCTTTTTTTTTTTAATGTATATGGAGAATGTTAAAAGGTTTATTTAGAATTAAATTTCTGAAGGAAATTTTAATCCTGTAAAAAGCTTGACAGAATCCAGTCTACATTAATGAAACTTAATTTTTGGAAGCGTTATATACTCTAAATATTCACTGAGTTGCAATTTTGTAGCACCCCTCAAAAGTTTGTTCTATGTATGAAAAAAACTATGGTCACAAATATTAAACAATAATTACTGTCAGCTTGTTTTTCAGAGTAGCAAAGGCTATGCTGACAAACAGCAACTTAGTTTTCATATTATTCTACACACCACTCTACAAATCTTCAAAATGTTGTCTTCAATATATGACAAGTTTCTGTTGTTTTTCTGTATGAAATCTATGGAATCACATAGCCAGTGCTGATTAAATTATTCTGATAGCAGGATAATTTAAGCAGGATATATCCTTCTATGGTTTAGTTGTTTAGGTGGGTTGGATTGGTTGATGGGTTGGACGCAATGATCTTGAAGGTCTCTTTCAACCTGGTGCATTGTATTGTATTGTATTGTATTGTATTGTATTTTGAATCTGTAATGCAAGAACTGAGAGCTCAGTAGAATCACATCTTCAACAATATACTGAAAACAAGAAAAAGATATGTTCTGAACTGGCCTTGTTGCTCAGATTCCTAAGGGATTGGAATGCCATATAGGGAAGGCAATGAAAAAATTATTAATTTTATAGCCTTTCATCAGGCTTTGGAAAAGTCAGATGAATTAATTTTATAACTAATTCTTAAGTGTGTGCAACATGACTGTTGTCAGAACTGTAACTGCAGAAGTTGCCTTTTTCTATATATACATTAAAGAGATTCATCCTGTTTCTGTTTAGAATGTGTCCTCCTTGCTTCACCAAGTGGTTCATCATTTGATTGTGGTCCATTGCTTGCAAGATAAAATTAGTCTTAGATGTGTTTCTACAAAGTCAGCAGTACCTGTTTTTCAAATGATATTTGGAGTATCAATGGTTGTTAATGTTTCGTTCTATCAAACAACACATAACACCCTAACAAATGCATGCCCTTTGTATCCTGAGAAAAGATTTAAGGCCGGTACCTGAAAGTGTTTCCTTAGCAGCATCCTGATTCAAAATCACTAGAAAGTATTTCATCTTTGATGCCGGTTATTTTACAGAATTTCTGTAATTGCAGTTATTTGTACAATATTCACTGATAGAATTTCTAGCAATACTGGAAGACAGACCTGCAATAGTGTTCAACTTTAAAATGGTTCTAGGTTTTATTATTTTAGTTTGGCATATGTTATAGCAACCAAATAAGTAAAAATGCAACTTGTGCAGAATGTGCATGCTTGTTGCAAAGTTACAAATTCAAGACTGCTTTTTTTTTCCAGCTAGTGCAAGCTAGTTTTCCTCAGACTTTTGTCTTATAGGTCTGTTCAAATTCTGAGAATACTCAAGAGTAGGCTCTAGTGTAGTCTGACAGTACTTAATAAAATAATGTATATTTAAATCCCACAGCAAATCATTTTACTGTAAGCTGTGTCTATGCCTCCTGTTTTTTTTCAAACTAGAGGTCAGATATAAATATGTGTGACAGACAATGAACAACTTGCTGATGCTTTAAATAGTGGAAAGTACTGTCAGACAAACAAAGCCTTCAGGGAAACCATCACTGAATTTGTCAAAGAGTTGGTTTTGTTGCCAAGATACCTACACCAGCTTCACTATTACTGAGAATTATACTGTCATAGAAATGGGAAATTCACACTGTTTGTGATGTCAAGCAAAATGCTTTTCCACCAGAGAGTTAATGCTTCGATAAAACTACAGAAAACAAAACTCCTCACTGACTTCTGTTTATTAGCTTCTATAGATATAGTCAATAGTAGAATCTGTTCACAAGAACTGTGAAAAGACATTAAAAGATATTTTTTCCCACCACTGGGAACATTTTCTTTAAAACATTCTTTAAAGATGATGTTCTAAATTCTTGCAAAAATCTTTAAGCAAGCATACTGGCTAGTTCGCTCTCTTCCTTATGCTCAAGGGTCACTAAAGTCCACTCTTCAAAAGTTTTATGTTTTGAGTATCCATTAAAAGATTTCTAGTAATGGTCTTCCAATTCTGACCTTTGAGGAACTCCATAAAGATGCCATTAACTAGAACACTTTTTGTCATTTAATAGCAGAAGGGCTCTTGTTTATGTCTTGCCTGAAAAACAGTGCTAAAATATAGAAGCAGCCTGACAGGTTGACAAGTTTTGCTGGAATTGCTTATAGACTTAACTTTGACAGAATTTATATATGCTAGCATATATAAACCTTTGTATTCCTGACAACCTCAGCATCTAAGAGATAAAGGAGCTCACTCAGCTTTGCAAGCTGACTTTGTAAAATCAGTAAATGTCTGTTTCTCATGAATAATTTTTAGATGACATTCAGGAAAATCTTGTTCTTCTTTTTAGTTAACTTAAAATGCACCTAAGACACTTTAATTACAGTCATCATATATCTTCTAAAACCCTGAAAGATCACTGATTCCTCATTAAGATTTGAAAAATTTTAAAAGTGACTTGTTTTGGTGGGTTTTTATAATGATTTAGTTCTGAGTACTATAAGATTAGTAGGTTTTTTGGTACTAAGGAATGGGAATGCATTTGAAGGGTGTTAGATTTCGGCAAAAGTAGGAAATGCTGTTGGTGGTATAAAGTTTTGCTGCACGATGCAATATTAACCAAGCAAATAAAATTTTTTTTACTTGATTTTCAACACAAGAAATCAAAACTCTTCAAAGATGTTATCAAAAGATGTGTATGTGTTTAGAGTTATGAGTCAATCACACACTTATATCAATGTGTTCATTTATGTTTTTGAGCAGTATCGCAACTTCACTGTTAAGAGTGAAAATACAACTAATGATATAATTTGATTTAATACTAAAAAAAATATTAAATCCCCAAATCAAAAGTGATAAATGGTCCTTTTTTACGCTACTTGACAATTGCAATGAACGATATCCACATGCCCTGCAATTGGGTATAGACGAAACTTATTACAAATATGAGATATTAAAAATATGTTTAAAGGTACAAAATGTTAATAGCTTTTCACTTCAAGGAAGCTGGCCAGGGAAATAAGATGTGTATGGAATTTTTGTTTCTAGCTTTGCCAGTGATAAACCACAACAGATTTTCTCATTTATTAAATCCATATGAGCATAGATATGGCCATCTTGGCATCTAAAAGAGTACACTACAAATGGCAGTATGCAAAAAAGTATAATGAATTTGAGGCAGCTAATGTACTTTTCTGACATTTAAAATGAAGAAAAAAAACCTCTGAAAATTAAAAAAAAAACTAACACAAAACCCCAAAAAACTAACCCAAATAACCACAAACACACCAACCAAACCAAAAACACAAAACCAAAACCCACCAAACAAACCAACCATCAAAGAAAAGAACAGCAAGGAGTAAAATACCTGGAGTTACTAAGATTACATATCCTACTTCTCTTATATTTAGAAAATTAAACTTTGTCTAGTGGTTTTCCAGGTACCCATATGTTTTGACCTTGCTTCTTGTGCACAAATGCTGGATTACTAGCATCTATAGACAGAAAATCTGTTATATGTCAAGTTACATCAGCTAAAAATCTAAATGTGAGGGAAACAATACATTTCCTGGTATCTTAAGGTTTAATGTTTCAGAGATAAAAGAAATACAGAACAATAGATACAAAGAAATATTTTAGCCAAGAACAGATAATAAAGAGACCCCAATTATGCTATGTCATTGATAGCTATCATATATTATTACAATAGATACCTGTGAAAACTTATTTCTATGACAAATGTATAAATGTGAATAACTTAAATATGCCCATAAGATTATCTGAACTACAGTTTTTGTTAGGGGAAAGGGAATCACAGCTAGGAATAATTGCCTTGTTAAAAATTCCCTAAAAGTTTGTACAATGTCATATTAATCAAATTGGTTCAAATAGTTTCTTCAAAAATTGTAATTAAATTTCAAATTTGTTAGCTCATCAAAGGTTTTCTATGGCGTTTTATTCATTATGACACATAAGTCTAATAGCTTTCAGGGGTTTTTTGTTTGTTTCCTTGTTTTTTCTATACAGTGCAGAATTTGCTAAATTATTAACTGAAACATCCTATATTCCCTTTGGGAGACTCTGTTTCAATAATGTGACACTTTAACCAGCTGTGTTAAGAAACACACAGTAGATGGAACAGTAAAAATGATAATTCTGGAAAAAAATATTAATACTATGAAAACTTCTGGGCCTGTATTACTAGCAAGTTTATATGGCAACACAATTAAAGAATCACGTATAACCAATTAATTGATGATTTTTACCTGATTTTACTTGGTAAGGACTTACTTAGAGAAAGAAATAACTGGCCAGATGTTCATTAAGAGTCTATCAATAAAATGTTCTTGGATTGTCCCGGAGGCTCCTGAATAGGGAAACCAAATGTTAGACTAAAGAAAATATTTGCTGAACATAATGCAATTCTAACACTTGAACTGCAAATGTCATTTAAAAACTGCATAGTAATTTTGTAAGGAAAGTCAAGACATTACCCATTTGTAGAAAGTGTAAATACCATACTGTTTCCTTTTACTGCATGACAATTGTGGTTTAACTATTCTGTATTGAGTACTTATCAACTTCATTTATGAAGGGGAAATAGCTATTACCTATACATGCTATCTTATGTATATGAATATATATGTATATACATTCTAATGAACTGGTAGGGAAAGCATATATGTACATGTCCATAAAAGTTTGTGGGTTTGGGTGTATGGGAAGAAACTGATCTTCTCTGGAGATAATCAAAACCTATCTGGATATGTTCCTGTGTGATCTGGCATAGGTGATCCTGCTCTGTCAGGGGGGTTGGACTAGATCACCTTTTGAGGTCCTTTCCAACTTCTAGCATTCTATAATTCTGCTATTCTGTGAAATTCCCAATTAATTTCACATACAAAAGCAAACTTTATTAAATACTTGAAGTGCTCTCCATATTAGACTCCTGTCCAGCACAGATTTCCCTAGAGACCCTAACAAATTATAATTTTCAAGGAATTAGACTGAATATTTTCATTATGTTCATCTCCTCAAAGAAGACTAAAAACTTCCTGGTCATGATGCTGTTACAAATAAAAGATAATAAGGTGATAAATTAATAAAAATAGAAATTATTTATTAATTTGGCTCCACCTCCCACATAACTAAGGATAACAAAAAGCATTTTAAGGATAACAAAAAGCATTTTTACAAAAATGTTAATGCTAAAAAGAAGGGTAAGAAGAACCTCCACTCCTTATTGGACCTGGAGGGGAACACGGTGACTGAAGACGAGGAAAAGGCTGAGGTCCTGAACACCTTCTTTGCCTCAATTTTGAACATCAAGGCAGGAGGAGTTCAGGACGAGTGGCCTCCTGAGCTGGGTGATGAGGTCAGGGAGCAGTGTAATGCCCTGGATATCCATGAGGAATTAGTTTGGGACCTGCTGAGCCACTTGGACACTCTCAAGTCCCGGATGGGATCCACCCTAGGGTCCTGAGAGAGCTGGCAGATGAGCTGGCCAAGCCGCTCTCCACATTTTCCTCCAATCCTGGCTGACCGGTGAGGTCCCAGATGACTGGAAACTGGCCAGTGTGGTCCCCATCCACAAGAAGGGTCGGATGGAGGAGCCTGGAAACTATAGGCCAGTCAGTCTGACCTCAGTGCCAGGGAAAATGATGGAGCAGATTATCCTGGCGACAATAACTGCGCACCTGCAGGATGGCCAAGGGCTCAGGTCCAGCCAACATGGATTTTTAGGAAAGGCAGGTCCTGCCTCTCCAACCTGATCTCCTTCTATGATCAGGTGACCCGCCTGGTGGATGTGGGGAGGCCTGTGGATGTAGTCTACCTGGACTTCAGCAAGGCCTTTGACACCGTCCCCCACAGCAAACTGCTGGCTAAGCTGTCAGCTCATGGCTTGGACAGCAACACTCTGCACTGGGTTAGGAACTGTCTGGAGGGCCGGGGCCAGAGAGTGGTGGTGAATGGTGCCACCTCCAGCTGGAGGCCAGTCACCAGTGGCGTCCCCCAGGGAGCAGTGCTGGGCCCCATCCTCTTCAATGTCTTCATTGATGATCTGGATGAGGGGATTGAGACAGTCATCAGGAAATTTGCAGATGACACCAAGTTGGGAGCAGATGTTGGTCAGTTAGAGGGTTGAAGGGCCCTGCAGAGGGACCTCGACCGGCTGGACAGATGGGTGGAGTCCAATGGGATGGCATTCAACAAGTCCAGTGCCGGGTGCTGCACTTTGGCCACAACAACCCCATGCAGAGCTACAGGCTGGGGCCAGAGTGGCTGGAGAGCTCCCAAACAGAGAGGGACCTGAGGGTGCTGATTGACAGCCACCTGAACATGAGCCAGCAGTGTGCCCAGGTGGCCAAGAAGGCCAACAGCATCCTGGCCTGCATTAGAAATAGTGTGGCCAGCAGGAGCAGGGAGGTCATTGTGCCCCTGTACTCTGCATTGGTTAGGCCACACCTTGAGTCATGTGTCCAGTTCTGGGCCCCTCAGTTTAAGAAGGACATTGAGACATTTGAACGTGTCCAGAGAAGGGCAACAAGGCTGGGGAGAGGCCTTGAGCACAAGCCCTATGAGGAGAGGCTGAGGGAGCTGGGATTGTTTAGCCTGGAGAAGAGGAGGCTCAGGGGTGACCTCATTGCTCTCTACAACTACCTGAAGGGTGGTTGGAGCCAGGAAGGGGTTGGCCTCTTCTCTCTAGCAACCAGCACCAGAACAAGGACACACAGTCTCAAGCTGTGCCAGGGGAAGTTTAGGCTTGAGGTGAGGAGAAAGTTCTTCACTGAGAGAGTGATTTGCCATTGGAATGGGCTGCCCAGGGAGGTGGTGGAGTCACTGTCCCTGGAGGTGTTCAAGAGGGGACTGGACGTGGCACCTGGTGCCATGGTCTAGTCATGGGGTGTGTGGTGACAGGTTGGACTCGATGATCTTTGAGGTCTCTTCCAACCTTAGCGATATTGTGATACTGTGATAACTAGATACAAAAGTCATTAAAGATTATAGAGGTTTAGATTTTTGTTGAGACTGTCTTCACAATATGGGGAAGGTTACAAATAGTTTGAGAAGCAGTATTTGGAAAAGAGAAAGCAGTAAATTACCCCACTAACAAAAAGGCAGGAATTTCCCAGAGACTTAAGGAATATATCAATTACTCTCAATGCTGCTGGCTGATTGTGGGAATTTTTCTTTTCGTCTCTTTTTATTGGAAAAGCCTCCTGAACTGATTTACTGATTATAATCCACATGTGTGGTGGGCAAAAACCCAAGAGAGAAGAGCCTTCTGCTGTCTGCAGCTCACCTGTTTTATCCAGCTAGCGAATTTTTGGTAAGAATTGTCACCAGACAAAGACTGGAACTGATAACCATCTGCTCACTGCTTAAACATGCCCATGTACGACCAAAACATGCCCAGACTCGACCCTGCACTGTGTCTGTGCCTGGCACATCACATGCCTTGAGGGAAGGGCCCATGTGAAATCCACTGATCCACAGACCTCCCCAGAGGGGGAGGTATCTCTCCTCTGGCTCCTTTCATCCCAGCTATTTCCCCTACATCCCATATTTGCAGGATGAGAGGAGGCATTTTGGGCGCACTGCCACAGATGTGTAGATGGAATGTCTCTATTAGAATACAAAGAGACCTTTTTAATGTTAAAAATAATCAAAATCCAAGGAATATGCATTACACTGAATGGAAATGGGATGTATTTATAAACAAATCTCACATTGTTCTTGCAAACAGATTGTAGCTGTCAAGCAGTTCAGCTTTCTGCTTTTTGGTAAACTCTGTGTGGTCCACATATTCAACAAGGTGTATGTGGGAGTGCTCTGTAGTGCTTTCTGCTTGACACTGTGGGACCAGTCAACAAGTAATAGAAGAGGGCTCTGAGGAGATGGGCAAGTGCAAGGTTCACATGAAGGTTAGGGAAGGATGCGGGAAACAAATGACAGCAGATCCTGCAGGAAAAGATGAAACTATCACAAATATCACCAGAAAGTGACAATTAGTCTGTTTAAACATCTATAGCAATCAAGTAGATCAGCTGGCTATACCAGTTGAGCAAATCAGCCCATTATACTGAGTACATTAATCAATTGTGTAACTGCTTTTCTTTAAATTAATCAAAAAACTGAAAATGTCTTCCTGAGTCATCCAGACCAACATGTGAGGGGAAAGTGTATATGTAGTCCCAACATAGAATATGAGAACTGAACAACCAGCAAAAGGAACTTAGAGGGGAGTAAACAGCTTGAGCTGGTTTAAACTTTTTGTTCCTTCCAATGCTGTGACAATGAGCATATTATACAAGTAAGTAGAAAGTAACAAGTTTGTATTGGGATTAAATTATTTATGTTAGTATAACTGTAGCTTGTAAGATTGATTCATTTTTCTGCTAAATCATGTTTCAATTAACTTCAGATAAGTAATCTTTATATACATTAAATACTACATGTAAACTATCTGAAAAAATCTACTTACAGTATCACAGTATCAGAGTATATTAAGGGTTGGAAGGGACCCCAAGAGCTCATTGGATCCAACCCCCCTGCCAAAGCAGGATCACTTAGGGTTGTCTGCACAGGAATGCATCCAAGTGAGTTTTGAAAGTCTCCAGAGAAGGAGACTCCACAACCTCCCTGGGCAGCCTGTTCCTGGGCAGCTCCATCACCCTCACTGTAAAGAAGTTTTTCCTCATGTTGACGTGAAATCTTCTATGTTCAAGATTGAACATGTTGTTTCTTCTATTATTACTGTGCACCACCTAAAAGATCTTTGACCCCCTCCACTTGACACCCACCCCTCATATATTTGTACACAGTGATGAGATGCCCTCTCAGTCTTCTCTTCTCAAGACTAAATAGCCCCAGGGATCTCAGTCTTTCTTTATAAAGGAGATGTTCAAGTCCCCTAATCATCCTTGTGGCCCTCTGTTGGATTCTCTCCAGCAGTTCTCTGTCCCTTGGACATAGCATTCCAGGTGTGTTCCCACCAGCGTAGAGAAGAGATGTAGAACTCCCCTAGACTGATGGACACAGTTTTCTTGGTGCATCCCAGGATCCCATTGGCTCTCTTGGCCGCAAGGGCACATTGTTGTTCCATGGAGAATTTGCTGTCCACCAGCACTCCAACATCTTTCTCTGGGGAGCTGCTTTCCACCAGGGCAGCCCCTAACCTGTACTGGTGCCTGTTGTTGTTCCTCCCCAGATGCAGGACCCTGTATTTGTCCTTATCAAACTTCATAAAGTTTGCCTGTAAACAGTTCTCTAGCCTATCTGGATCTCATTGGCTGGCTATACAGCCTGATGGGGTGTCAGCAGGCTGGGGGGCTTGTACAGTAGCCCATGATCAAAGAATCCAAAATCCTGCCATTGACACCAGTCCCACAGCCAGACATTAATCTGCTGGACTTTCATGTTTATTCCATCATTAGGCATAGCTAGTGGAGGGACAGAAGCAAATACTTTTTGTGCTCCTGACCCCTTAACCAACTGTCCCAGGGCTCTGTAGTCCTCGTTCATTGATCTCAAACTTCTTTTTGAAATCTCATCATTGCCTACTTGGAAAACCAACAATGGGTAGTAGTCAGTTGGGCAGACCAGGGTAGGAAGTTTTCTTACTACATCCTTGACCCTGACCCCAGGTAGACAACAGACTTCCCTAAAGAGTGGATCAGGTCTACATATAGGACCTCAATGCCCTTCAGAAGTGAGCCCCCGATGACAAGCACCCATTGTTTCTTCTTAACTGCATATGTTTTGACTGTAGGTTTGCTCAATCCTAGATTGTCTGAATGATGTAAACTAGACATGCTTCCATAGCTGCTGTTAGTTAGTTTCACTTGCTGAACATTGTTTTTTGTGAAAACAGGTTCACTAAGAACAGCAAATCTAATATATAGGGGCACCTGACACAGTTCAGTGGCTTTTGGGTTGCCACACCTGGTGCACTTCAGAGGAATTTGTCTCCATTGATCTCTAGCTTCTGAGTCATTCTGTTTGGGAAGCTGGCAAGAGAGTAGGGGGTGCTCAGTGTCCTGACTACTACATGGCTGATGGGACTGGTTGAGGGATGGCAGAGTCTGATTCCACTGGTCCGGCTCTCTCTCACACTCCCTAATAGCCCACAGCTGTTCAACTTCCCCCTTCAGCTCAGCCACTAGACAGAGAAGGTCACCCACTTGCTCTCAGCCAATACAGGTGTAGTCCCTGCAGTCTGCCATGATAAGTGAGAGACTCCAGCACTCCTTACAGCCAGGAGCCTGGACACCTGCATGTTTATGTGGGCCCTCTGTCTGAGTTGACACAGATCTTTTGGAAACAGTTTTACACCAAGTTGCACCCATCTGTGATCCTGCCCATGTGACCTAACTGGAGAAGATTTCGACAACAGTCCCACTCAGCACCTCGCTCTAGTGAAAACCACCTACCCCCCTGCTGCAGCAGAGACTGGCCCCACGCCGTGCCTGCCTCTCACACGAGAGAGCCTAACTCAGGGCAGGGGATATGCTGCTCTGCATGGTGTGCTGCTGTGCCGGTCCTGCCTAGGTGAGCAGGGAAGGGCTGAGATCAAAGTTGCAGTTGCAGATCTGATTCATAACATACTCTGCTTTTCTCTACAGCCTTCCTCTTCAGAAGCTACAGTCTTCCAGCACGCATTTTGCCTGTCATCCTGTCCAGAAGATTTCTATTTGACATACAACAACAAAAAATATACAGTCTGTTAGAGACTGTATGTGATAATAAGCATAATTTTTGGAACTTTAAAAAATTCTAGTATGCTGTAACTATCCTATCTGAGGTGAAATATGACCAATATAAATTACAATCAGTTTGAATTTCCATAAATATACAAAAGAAAATATTAACCTATATATAAGCTTTGATTTCAACTGATTGCAAATGTGGTTGAAATGTGTTCCATTATCATTTCCAAAGTAAAAGTAACAATAATTGCAAATTTCTTCAATATGAAGCTGATTTCTTAACCAGAAGGATGAACTTTTACAGTTATTAATTATGTTCAACTATGTTTTTTTTCAAGAATTTTTATTAAAACTAAGATGTCTATTTTTCAGTAATGATGACAGTGAAGATTCTGTTATCAGGAAAGCCATCAGTATATAAAATTGTATCTGCAGTACTGTACATATTTTTTAATTATATTAAAAAAATTAATTATTTCCTATATTTATTGTCCTATATAGCAAGCTGTTAAGGGAGAGTGGTAGAAAAAGTGAGAAAAAAGATCTGTCTCGTTTAAATACACTACATGAATTATGACTAAGATGCTTTCTTACCATGTTGATGTAAGAAGACAAGTGGCCTATTTCACAGCAATTTAGCTCAGCGAAGATGGAAATCATCTTGTTTAACTTTAGCTATATAGAGGCTGAATATCTCACATAAACTAATCATATAGGCCATTTTATAAGCACTGGAAACAGTCACAGTTATTCTTCCGGTTGCTTTCGTTCCCGTGCCTCAGTTAACTAACTGTAACTAATGGAAATGCCATGGCTAATGGCAGAAATATAGAATTGCATGCGATGACTCCAACTCTCAAAAACCTCCTCATTGATGTTTCACTGACGTTACAATTATGTTATGATCTCAAAATATAAATACAACTCCAATATCAGATTTTTCTACTGACTTTCAGAACCATTAACATTAAATTTTTTTATCACAGAATCACAGAATGGTAGGGGTTGGAAGGGAACTCTGGAGATCTTCCAGTCCAACCCCTCTTCTAAAGGAGGTTCACTTAAACCAGGTTGCACAGGAATGCCTCCAGGTAACATGTGGAATTCACCAGAGGAGATTCTACAGTCACTCTGGGTATTCTGTTCCAGTGTTTCATTAATCTCACAGGAAAGAAGTTTTTCCTTATATTTAGGTGGAACTGCCTGTGTTATATTTTGTGCCCACTGTCCCTTGTCCTGCTGTTGGGTACCACTGAAAAGAGTCTAGCCACAACCTCTTCACACCTGCCTGTATTTATAAACATTAATAAGATCTAGTTAACAATATCTGCACCACTGAGGTATTGATAAAGACAATAGTTCAAATGCACTCCCATGCATGATAAATTAATGCTTCCATATGAAGGTAGGTTCATTGCCTGTAGTTGTTATTAGCTGTCATATGGACTTCTGAAGAGGCCAAAGTAGGATTTACTGAGTAATACAGATTATCAGACAGCCAGCAAGGCACTTTCCTAGAAGCATCATCGCTTAATTAGTATTTGTCTACATGGAAGAGTAATTATGAAACTACTCCCATAATTTTGACTTACTACAGCTTTGTAGATGTGAATATTTAATTAAAAACATTGGAAAGTACAGTACCCTACTTCTGAGAATGTTCTAGTGTTTTGAATCTTTCACAAACCATTCATATTTGAGACTACATCTTTAATCCATAATACTTTACTACTTTAAGAATAAAATTAATTAAAATGTAATCAGTACAGGTTATAGAGCTCTGATAAAAACCTTCAGTGTCAAATTTGTTGTGCTATCAATGAGATGTTTTAATACATCTTATGTTTTTTTGGACCTTGTAAGTCAAAAGTCTATTTGCTTTCCCTACAAATATCAAGGATCTAATGATTAATTTCTAGTTGCTCTGTAGTGCATTAAGTACCTTTCTTAATCATCTCAGATCAACTTTGAATAATTTGACCAAGATGCAGGTACTGTAATAAAAATGTTCACTGCTACAGTTTGGGATAGCTCTCATAGTTCATTGAATATTGAAGGTATGGAATATTAATGGAATATCACATATGTAAATGTCAGATATAATTAACTTTTCAAAAATAGATACAAATAAAAATAAAGATAGAAAAGACACTACAAAATTTCCAAAACTATTCACCTTAGTACTCTTCTCTTTGAAGTCTGTTATACAAGGGAAACAAGCAAATGTGGAAAATTAATTTGCATAATATTGCAAAACTTCTTTCTGAATTCAGTATGAGAATCATATACCCCTTTCAATGTAAGTAAACTTAATCCTTATAATATATCTTCTTCATTGTGCAGTTGAAGTAATTTGCATACACGATCTGGGATCCACAAATTTGAGGAAATGAGTAGGCCGGAGAAATGTATTATTGAGCTTATGTGCAAAGAAAAGAAAGAGAAAAGCAAGCCAATTATGATTAAGAAAAGCAAGATAATATTTTAAAATACCTTAACACTGCAGAGAAAAACTGTATGTCTGAATGTGTGCTGGTCCTCATTGTGATGTGGTGTACTAGTATGAAGAACAGATCCTTGTGATGAACAAATGTATTTCTATGTTCAAGGTCCCATAATCTCTTTGATTTCATCAGTGAATTACAAATCATCCTAAATAGCCCTTCAATCCTCTGGTCAGTTACAGCTGAGGTAATATAATTTGCAAAGATGAAAAGTTTCATTAAATCAGAAGCCAATATAGAACAGTTACAACTGAATTTCACTGAAAAAAAAGTCTAGTATATTCTGCAAAAATAAGCAAGCCACGGTATGAGTTGCTATTTGGTAAGAGAAGTAGATAAAAAAATATATGAGGGGAAATAAAGAATTATTTCATAACAAAAAGGAAAAGATACTGACATTGAAGAAAGAAATAAGAAGTATGTGGAAAAGGTTACAGTCAGGTTTTTCTAATCCTGCTATTCACACAGTAACTTCTTTATATGATAATCAAATAAGAATATCTTTTTCATGAGGTCTACTTCTCTCTCCTCTTAAATTATATTTTCCTTATATGGGTTTCTTTATGTCTGACATCTAATATTTTTAAGTATGTTCTTTTTCAGAAAAGGGGGACCTCAAAAGATGTTTCTTACCATTTTAATTTCATTTTGCTTACTGACTTAGAACAAAACAATGTCATTATCTCTAAGAAATATTTTCTATTTTTTTCTTTTGCAATTTTAGCTTTGCTGAAATTCCTGGTTGCATATTCCTCTCTGTACAACAGAGCATTAAGACATGTTCAGACACAGTCATGTTTACCTATTGTCACTGTGGGAGAAGGACCATCAAACAACATGAGACAGTAAGTCAGCAGAACCCAGCCTAGAGAATCACAACATCTACTCCCTTCAGTGTCCATTCCAGGATCAGGGCAAGGCTTAGCAGTGACTCCTCAAGACTTCTACTTCCATAACAGTTGTATGGCTGTGTAACAGCGTTCCCTCAGTCTCGATGACCATGTGGATTTAAATCCAGATGTTGGCACAGGTTGTCAGCTGTATCAGTTCATGGTGATATCATGACATACCTTTTCTTCTACGTAAGGCTCTGTTGTTTCCATGACAAACCCTTAGTCAAGATTCTATAGTCCAGTGAAGATGCTGTAGGTATAGCTCAGCAACAGTTTGAAGGATACACTCTATAGGTCTAGAACCTATCTTTCCAAACCGATGTCATGATTAACACAAGTTTGGGTTTTTTCACTCAGTTTTACACTAATAAATTAGGCTGACATGTTACTTTGATGAAGGTTCATTTTCACATTATTATTTTAGTCACACCTTTTGTGGAGTTTTTGCAGAACTATCAATAAATATAGCTGTACTTGTTTTAAGTTTCCTTGTTATTCTAAAACTGGGAAATGACCACTAAGGTAATTTTTTCAAAGGTATTGTTCCCAGATTTGACCTAGGATTAGACTATTCTTCCTCTTTGTCAGAGGTGTGGTTTTCTTATTATAGTACAATCTCCCATTCGAATGTTTTTTCTCTGGTAATGAAAACTGGCCTCTAAATCCTTGGGAAATAGGTACATTAATAATGATTCAGCATGAATGAATATGAAAATAAGAAGCTTATTCCCCTGTCAAGCAATAGAAAAAATGCTATCTCTAATTGCTGTTTTAGATTATGTATGGAACTTTTTACACGCTTTTCTTAAAACAGCTTTTAAATATTTTCTTCTTCCAAGTTTCTTAACAGTAGAATGTCTTTGGTATTACTGCTGTCCACAGAAATGACACATATCTCTCTGGAAATTTGTGAGTTCTATTCTTAATGTATTTTTCTGAATAATGACATAAACCAAATGAAAAAAAAAATCTTAATTCAAACCAAGTAACATGGGAGAAAATAAACATTTTAAGAATTTGGTAATAATGTGTTCATGATATTAAATTTCAAAAGGTTCTCAGACATATAAAGGAAAAGACTACCACATACATGGAAAGTCAAGTCTTTTTTTTTTTTCTCTTATGCTACTGCAGGGAGTAAAATCTTGGTCCACAGGAAAACATTCTTCAAACAAGTCTGACATTGTCTTTTATGTCAAGTAAAAAGCTAAACTATAAACCAGTTTTTCCCATCAGTGATATTAACACAGCATGAATCCAGTTATAGGGTTCTCATTATAAATGAATCTACAGTATAGCAGTGAAGCATTAAAACTTTTGGATGTTCTTTTCAAGAAATACCGGAGTTAAAAACACATCAACTGTGCTCGAATCTGAAGTGACAATAGATCAAACCTAGGTGATAGCTATACAGGTCCTGAGAATCATACTGTTAATTTTCACAGCTTTCTGGCTGATACACTTTGAAAAGCAAAGTGTAATGAACTTAGCCTAATATTGGCATAGATAGCCTGTGTTCAAAATTCTGGTATCTGTGTACACTGTTTCTTTATCTGAGAAACAATGATTATATAACAAGATACAGTTATGCGTCCTGAGAGAATGGGTGAATGAAGTGGATAAGCCACTATACATCATATTTGAGAAGTCAAAGCACTCTGATGAAATTCCTGCTGATTGGAAAAAGGGAAATATAACCCTCATTTTTAGAAAGCTAAAAGAGTCCCAGGGAACTACAGGCCACTCAGTCTTACCTCTGTGTCTTATTGAGCAGATCCTCTTGCAACTGTGTTAGGGTATATAGAAAAAGAGGAAGTGAATGGTTGTGGCGGTTTTAGGCTGTGCCTTTAAAATTTAGTTATAGATTTTGAACAGAAAAGTAGAAAAATAAAAATAAGTCACTATTGGGTGTAAAAAGGAAAACAAAAGATTATTATAAACAAATTGATTGGACAAATATCTAGAATAAGACAAGCTGTACCATAAAAATTCTCTCTTCTCTTCTGGTCTTTGGCTGTTTTGCTTCACTTGAGAGAGATAATGTCCTTTGGCTGGCCTTGGCTAAGTGTAACCCACTGATTTTTCTCTCCACTCCTCTTTCTCTGTTGGAATGCAGGATGGCGGGAGGAGCAGTAGAACAGCTTCCCTGGTCTCTGACCAGGGGGTTTTCGTGTAGTTTGCTAATTGTAAATATCTGTATAATAGTGTAAATACTGTATATTTTGTACATATTCATTGCCTTCCATTGTAGAGTGTAGATTTTGCTTGTAAATACAACATCATTTGCTTCTAACTGAATTGGTCTGGTGTGATGGGTTATGCCCATCTTGAAAGTGGTGGGGGGAGGGTTTGTGAGAGCCTTGCTCTCCCTGGAGGGCATTTTCCCCCTGGGGAACTGAGTCAGTCTGTTCCACTCCCCCTCCCCGTCCAGCAAGCCTATAAAAAGGAAGGCAGTGCAGCCACTTCCTCTTGTTGGCTTCTGCCTTGCCTGGATGAGAGGACTGCTGCTGGCTTCCTGCTTCTTTGCCATGTGGTCAGGCCTGGTCCTCCTCCTCCGTGCTACATCCACGCCTCTCCAAAGGACTCCAAAAGACTGGCTTTGTATTTGTATTTCTTCCCATCCATCCTTGTTCCTTACCCTTGTGAACCCTTCCTGTTATTGTTTGATACATATACATATTGTTTAAAGAAAATTTTCACCTCTCTACTTCCAAACTGACTCCAAATTATTTCTCAGTGGATTTGCCCACCTTCCTTTTTTTTTTTTTCTCACTATTGGGAAAGAGGAGAGTGGAAGGGCACCTATTCAATGTGGGGCAATTGCTTGATTGATTAATTCCTGCTCAGATTAAGGAAGCAAAGTGACGCTGTTTAGGATTTTGTGGCATTTGGTATATTCTGCTCTAACAGTGATTTTACCTGGGTGGTGCATGGCTCTAATGTTAGATAACCTGGGAAGATATTTGTCATATAAACTGTATCTTTGGTTTAAATACAAGCTGAAAGTGCTGCATGATTGCTGCTTGGGATTTCTTTGGCTTAAAAGATATGGTAGTGTGACTGTAACTGTTCCTGCAGTGATATATATGAATTCAGCATTCCTGTTGTAGTCAGTTATGTGAGCAGCTGGGATCCCAAAATTATTTGTTATGTGTGAATATGCTATTGGTGATACTAGTTCTGCTCTTGTTAACAGCACTGTACCAAGAGAGACACGCAGCGAATATTCTATTTTTAGACATAGCAGATGTAGATGTCAGAGAGGTAGTTCTAACTCAAATGTAGAAACTTATAGTGATGAGGAAGACATAGAAACAGGGCAAACAGGGAGAAACAGCCAGACAGGAGTTAATGGTAAAGCAGGTCTGAGTGAGTTCTGGCATTCAGCCAGTGGGAGGGCAGATGCAGCCCACAACAGCAGCCATTAGAGAGGCATGCAGTGCTACAGGCTGGGGTTGGAGTGGATGGAGAGCAGCCAAGCAGAAAGGGACCCGGGAGTACTGATTGACAGCCAGCCGAACATGAGCCAGCAGTGTGCCCAAGATGGCCAATGGCATCTTGGGTTGCATCAGAAATATTATGGCCAGCAGGAGCAGGGAAGTCATTGTGCCCCTGTATTCAGCACTGGTTAGGCCACACCTTGAGTACTGTGTCCAGTTCTAGGCCCCTCAATTCAAGACTCTTAAACATGTCCAGAGAAGGGCAACGAGGTTAGTGAGAGGCTTCAAGCATAAAGCCCTACGAGAAGAGGCTAAGGCAGCTGGGATTGTTTAGCTTGGAGAAGAGGAGGCTCAGGGGAGACGTTATTGCTCTCTACAACTCCCTGAAGGGAGGTTGTAGCCAGGTGGGCCTGGTCTCTTCTCCCAGGCAACCAGCACCAGACCAAGAGGACACAGTCTCAAACTGCACCATGGGAAGTTTAGGCTTGAGGTGAATTGAAAGTTCTTCACAGAGAGAGTAGTTAGGGATTGGAATGGGCTGCCCAGGGAGGTGGTGTTCACCATCCCTGGAGGTGTTCAAAAAGGAATTGGATGTGGCACTTGGTGCCATGGTTTAGTAGTCATGAGGTCTTGGGTGACAGGTTGGACTTGATGATTCTTGAGGTCTTTTCCAACCTTATTGATTCTATGATTCTAAGATCTCTTCCTCCTGCAGCAGCAGGAGCGGAAGTGAGTTCCTCAGCAGCCACTGGGTCCCTGTAGTGCAGGCACATTTTTGCCCAGATATTAGATCTTGTCCCAGAATGTGGACACATTTCCCCTCCTTCAGGAGGAAGACAAAAGCCAAGGCATTAACCAGGCCAGCACACACCCAGTGCATGCAGTGCTTGTGCAAATACCAAGTGTGGGCATAATTCTAGCTTCACGCTTTCTATAGGCTGAAGCCAGTTGTTTATGAGAGTGCCTATTGGTCAAACCCATCCTCGAGGAATCTATAAGTAACACCCCAGTTGGTAAACAAGTTGCCCCCTCTTTCACTTTGTCTCTGTACTTGCTCAAGAGAATAACTCTCAAGCCATAGCCTCTGCCATTGAGCTTATAGTTGTTAGCTTCTATCACACATGCACGCATACTGAAAGCTTCTGCATTGTGAGAAACACTTGTGAGGATCATCTCCAGAGGGAGGACCTTCGCTGAGCCCAAGAAGCCCAGCATCGCCACAGCCAGTCGTACTGACCGGGAGAGCCCACCATGCCACCGGACGACTGGACCAACCCCCAAGGGTAAGATCTGCCCAGCTGTCAGGGAGAAGGGACTTAATCGAGTCTGAGTCCACATATGCTTAGCCCCTCCATAGCGGGAGAGGAGCCGCCACGTTTGCCACTCTGAGCCCTGTAAACTTCAGGGAAGACTAAAGCACTGTTCATGCCTATACTGCACCAAACCCAGGACCACTCTAAGCATCCTGCTATTCCTTTAAGTCCAGTAAACGAGAAGCCGCTGTTCAGCACAGCTGCATTCTCTCTCCGAGGCTCTTTACATCAGCCCCAAGAATCGTCGCAATTGAGTCGACCCCATAGCCATTGTTTGCTGTCATTGTCCGACCTGAAACCTCCGAGCCCACCTACAGGCAACCATCGCCCCACCCTGCTGTGCAAGCCAACCCCACAGGCCAACCCCAACCAGGACCGATCCCTGTTGTCTGGAGAGAATCGACCGAGTCCTGAAGGGAACCTGCTTCCAAGCTAAGCCCAGGTTCCAGCATTCCCTCTCCACTGCTGCGGAGAGAGGAGATAATACCCAACACCACCGTTTCAAGTCTACTAGGAATCAGTCCAGCGACAGTAGTCTGCCGGACCTCCACCTTGCTACAAACAACAGCTACAGAGTATCTTCCACGTGCTTTCCATCCACTAGCACTCAGTTCAAAGTATCCGCGTGTAGCAGAGTAATCTCTGATGCATAGAAAGATTATAATATTGCTGTGTATAACCAGAAGCCTCCCACGTCCCACCGATACGCCGTCTAGTGGCCAAGCCGCGGAACTGGACCCTCTGTTATATAACTATAGAAATAGTCTGTAGATAGTTTAATTAAGTTCTAATCATAACACTAAGCCAGTTATGGAACATATTTCACGAACATGCACTAGAACATGTATATAAGTTGTTGATTTATCAGTTATTAATAATTTGATAATTAATAAAATTAATATTTTCATAACTCATATTTCATAGTCATAAATTTAATTACCTCTTCACATCAGTCCCAAAGTCCACCCATCAATGCTGTTTCCTTTCAAATCCCTTCTGCTTCTGCAAAGTCTGCCGTAAATTTGAACACAGCTCCAGTTAAACAAATCACAGCTTTGGAGAAAAGGGGTATGCACACTGTAGATGCAAAGGCAGAAGAACAACAAGAACAGCAAGATCTCTCTGCTGGGGATCCCTCTGCTGACCTTCTGTTAAAAAGGATCCTTCTAAAGATGGAGAGAAAGTTTGCCTTAGAGCTGTAGCTGAATTACTGAGACCTTCAATGGATAGTGGAGTTGCAGGACAGGATACAGGTTCTGGTAAGTCAGAAGCTGATGGAGGTGCTTCTGAACTTAAAGCGGTCCTACAGAGAGTATAATCAGGATTATTGGGACAGCAGCTTCAAGAGGATGAGGATGATGAAGATGAAGATGATATACAAACAGCTATAGGTACATTACATCCTAACATAATATTGAAATATTAAAGGGAATAGCAGAGAAATTAATCACATCAAACTCAATCATAAATGTTAGTATTGTATCTTCAGGTAGTGATAGAGTCATCTCAAGAAAACAGATGTTTTAATATTCTATCATATAATTTCTACAGGTCCCATTTATAATTCATTCTAATAGATACTAGTCTAGTATTTAGTAAAACAGCAATAAGCACAGGGGGGAAAGAACATTTATTCTTTGAATATGAAGTGCATCCAGTTAAGAAAAAGCAAACTAACAGGTATTTTTTGTTAATTTTTGATGTGTGCATCTTTAGGAATAAATGTCAGCTTCATCAATAGCAGGTATCAAAACTAGTAGAAACTCATAGATGTTATGATGCTAGTAGCTGGGAAAAATGACAGATGATAAAATATGTTTGTTTATTAAAAACTGCATATTCTCAAAATCTAGCATGTGGCATCAGTCACTACAAGATTAAGATAATTTAAAACAAGGAAAATTCCTGTAAGAATTAGTTCTGAGTTTATCTTGTCATCATTAATGTTAGGATCAGCAGCCAGTTTAATAAATTTACTGCTACTTTTCCCTGAAGCAATAGCAGCATCCAGTGGCCAGTTAGGCTCAGACTAGCTGTACTGCTTGAGGACTGATGATGTAAAATAGCCTTTTCATATATTCTCAACTTTTATCCTATTGCAAAAGAAGCAGGCAGGATTTAAGGTGGTGATATCAGCAATCTACAGGTTTGCTATATCTCTGCATAGATTATATATAGATTTTAGATTTTCTTTTCTTTTGTGGTATGTATAATAGTGAAGGAAGGTTGAAGAAGTTATTCAGGACAGCTTTGTGACTTTTGTGTCTGCTTCATTAAGTGACACAAGCACAAGGGAGCAGTAGGATATTAAGAACATTTTTTAGCATACATAAACTGTAGGGCCTTCAGGATGAATAGCCCAGCTGAGAAGGATCTGGGAGTGCTGTTTGACAGCTGGCTGGACATAAGCCAGCAGTGTGCCCAGGTGGCACAGAAGGCCAATGGCATCTTGGCCTGTATCAGGAATAGTGTGGCCAGCAGGACTAGGGATATAATTCTGCCCTTGTACTTGGCATTGGTGAGGCCTCCCCTCAAGTTCTGTGTGCAATTCTGGGCCACTCACTTAAGAAAGGGTTTTGAGATGCTGGAGTTGGTCCCGAGGAGAGCGATGAGACTGGTGAGGAGGCTGAAGGGAAAGTCTTATAAGGAGAGGCTGAGGGAGCTGTCCAGCCTGGAGAAGAGGAGACTTAGAGGGGACCTTATTACTCTCTACAACTACTTAAAAGGAAATTGTAGTCAGGTGGGGTTTATCTCTCCAATGGGATTGTTTAGAACTTATTGTTATTTTCCTATTTACATCCAATAGTGATTTATTTACATTCTACCACTTTCTGTTCAATACCTGTGTAAAATTTTCTAGGTATAGCCTGAAACTATCACACATAGTTTAGCTGATGTCGAGGTGTTAGGTCATAGGCTGGACTTGATGATCTCAGAGGTCTTTTCCAGTCTCTATATTTCTGTGATTCTGTGATTCTGAATCTGTGTTGTGTAAGATTCAGTCTTAATCTATCAGAGAACTGTCAGATGAACTGGAAATGCTATTTAGGGTTTATCAGTACTGACTGTAAATGGAACTTCAGTACTCTCCACAGACATGCAGGAAATATCCTATTTTGCATAGAAAAAATAAGAATGTTAATGATGTACAAAACACAGTGTGAGGTTAAAGAAGATGCATGCAGTCCAATTAGAAGATAGGAGATTGCTTTGCCATAGCAATATGCTATTTTCAGATATTTTTTTTAAACTTTATATATACATCATCTATGGGCTGCATATCCCTGCTGCAAAATGTAGCTATTTATAGTATATTTTTGGAGATACATTGGAAAAATTGTTCTCATGTGTCAAAGGCACAACTTTTGTAGAGTATGTTTGTTTCATTAGGATACACATTATAGTAGTGACAGTGTGTGCATTTTATGCTTAAGAAAATAGCATTCTCTCTCCCATAGAAACAAGGATATAGTCAGTGTGAATTTTAGTACAAGAGTAATACAATATGAAATAAAAAATAAGTGATCATTTACTGACAATATTGCACATACATTCCTACCTAGGGACTATAATAATCACAGTTCCTCTTGTAGTATTCAAAAAGAAGACAACTAAGAAAAGGGCCATGAGAGTTTATAGTCCTCTGTATACTTCATTACTACATGTGCATGAACTGTGATACTGTTCATCACTTCAGTGTCCTCAAACATCAAAGATGTGTTCTGAGATCAGTTAAGTGCATTAGCTCAGTAAAACCAAGTCAAGATTTAAGATAAAAGCATTTTGGAATATTAGACTCTATCCTAGTTTCTTCCATTGTTTCAAGGACTTGGTAAAAATATGTCATGATATCTGAAGAGTTAAGAAGATTTTTGAGATTAAGAATAACTGGTACAATGATGTGTGCAATTAATGCTTATAAAGAGGAGGATTAATGAACAGCAGTAAAAGATAAGAGAAAGATGTTTTGGAAAAGGACCAAATGGAGGAAAGAGATAGGTTCATGCCAGAGATTTTTGTTTCAAAAGACTGAATTAATTGTTTAAAAGTTGAGTTTAAAAAGTTCATTAAGAGCATCAATATAAAACTTGTCCTTGTATTCTCTCATTTTCTGTGTGTTCATGTACTCAATTTACTAACAAGTTTGAGAGTTTTATAGCTATTTTAATTTCTTAAAATATATTGGTGTGTGGAGATACAGTGTATATGTAACCTGTACAAGAGGTAAAACTATAGATAAATCACAGCATATTAATGGAGATATCAGTTATCTTTTATTCAATTGCTATGACTCTGACTCTCTGATTAATGACTATGAGTATGACTTAGTGATTGAAATACTAGGCTATTTTGGGGGTTGTTTTTATTTTTCTCTTCTCTTCAGCTTTCTCTTCCTTCAGCTTTACCATTTCAAAATAACTAAAACTCTCCCTATCTCGGAAATTTTTCTATGCCAAGTACATGGTATAATTGCTACATGTCAACAGTATCAGTGGAAAGAGGAAAGGATCTAGAAAATCTGTGTACAAACTTAAGATATGAAGAAAATAAGATTATGTCCATTTTACAAAATAGTTTTCCTAATGTGACCGGTTGATGCTATGCCTTTAAGAAAGAGACAGTTGCTGAACACTCTGGCTGAATGTTTTTGATATTTGAACAAAAACAAGATAGTCTAAACTAATTTCATTGGTAGATTCATTGGGTTCTGTTGGTTCAGTGTGTGTCTGGTCTGGGTTCAGGCTGGGTGCAGTCTGTGCTTTCTCTCTTTCTGAAGCAGGAACGGCCTTGAGTTAACAGCTAACCAGATAAGAACACTAATTCTTGCATGCACTTTCTGAGCTAACAGAATTTTTTTCTTCCTTAATTGCCTCTCTCTCTCTCTCTAACCCTTTTTGGGAAAAAGGGGAGGTGGGGAGGGAGAGAGGGGGGTTCAGGGAACCCCCCTGGCCGGCTGGAGGGAAAAGGTTTTTCTGCATTGTGTTCATTGCTGTATTTTCCTGTATATATTGTAAATATTGTATATTTGTGTATATATTAATTGCATTCCATTTATGCCTGTAAATATAGCTTTCATCTGCTTTTCCGACTGAGCTAGCTGTGGTTTCTTTCCCTGTGTGTGGGGAGGGAACTTTCTCACCCCACCACACCTAAATATGGTGATGCTTATTTTAAAACACTTACTGGAACTTATCTGTTTGGAGAAGATGTCTGAGATCTTTTAACTGACATTCTTCTTCCATTAAAAATGTACCAATTTCTTAATGTATTATATTCTTAATACATTCTTAATGTATTATTAATATATTCTTAATGTATTCTTAATACATTGTTAATGTATTAATTTCTTAAATGTATTAATGGATAGAGTATATCCTTTCATTCTACAAAGCATTTCCTCTTAATTTAAATACCTTTCCTTAACTAAATAAAGCTTTTCCAGAGACTTTCTAAAGGCTTTCCATAGACAGAAAATCAAACTATTAAATTCTCTCTGACATAAGTGTCCTCATTTAAACATATTGACACTGGTTTATGTCCTGAAGATGCTAGTAGTTTTCTTGCATATGTTCAAATCCATCCTTTCTGAAAACTGGTGGTCAAAACCATATTCCTTTCTGAATTTGTTAAGGCTACATAATAATATTCCCAACTCATACTATTGACTAATATATTGCATATATGTGTATATATATGTATAAAATATACATGTATATGCATATAAAATATATACATATTTTTATGTATTCAATTAATGTAATTTTCAACCAGATAGTGTTCTACTTTTGAACAGAGGTTTCTATTATTTATTTCTGTATTTGATTCCTAGCTTTTTGATGAACTTTTGGAATTTCAGTTTATTTCTGTTATTCTAACTCCCAAGACTATTTGTTTTCCTTACAAGATAGACTGGTCATCATAAATAACAGTGATACCCTCCACCATTTGTGATCAGGAAATTAGTGGGGGTTTTATGTCTAATCTGTTTATAGAAATACCATGCTAAATCAATCTACAGACAAATAACTGAGAAATTTGTAGCATTCCTGTAGTTTTGCAGGTCCTTCTTTTAGTCCCACTAAAAAACCTCCCGATTTTATCAAAACCTGAAATTCTACTTCAGTAAGTTTCTTTCTTCATTCATATTATGACTGTATAGTTTTGTGCTTACAAGACAAGCTATCTCAAAAAAAGTTTTCTTTAAAAAAAGCCTATTTCGTTCCCAATACCTCTATATTTAAATTAAATTACTTTAATTTTCTTTTGCTCCATACTGCATCTAGTAATTTCTTTCTGTTCAAAATGGATTTGAAAATTTAGTAAATCAGAAGATTCATATTTTATACCAACTATGCCACCAATGCTTTGTTGAAGGTACTGCATGCAACACAAAATACAGTTCAGGCACAGTCTCTTTTTATCATAAAAAGATCCTCCCAAACTCATTTTTTTATGGAATGATACTCAGAGATTTCAACATAAAGATGCTGTACTGTAAAACTGCAATCTTTTAATGAAGAAGACTGTGTATTTAATTACAAAACTTGTCTCAAGAGTAACTATTCTTTCACTGGTGATCTCTTTACATGTGACATAAACAACATTATTTTTTTAATTAACAAAAAAACAAGATTAATATCAGAAATAAAAATCTAAAGCAATTTAATCTATTTTTAAATAAAATTACTGACTTTAAGTAAGAATAAAATAAAGGATCAGATAGCTACTTGCAGATCAAGGAATTACTTCACAGACATGAAAAGTCAAGACTTTATTTGGAGACATTGTCATTAACTGTTTATTATAAATCAAAGAAAGAGTCTTTAAAAATCTGTTGCTGCTGTTAGAGAGTAAGAGGGCTCTGCAGAGGGACCTTAACAGGTTGGATAGAGCCTGGGCAGACTCCAATGGAATGAGATTTAACACATATAATTGCCAGGTTCTGCACACTGGCCACAACAAGCCCATGTAGTGTGCCAAGATGGCCAAGAAGGCCAATGGCATCCTGGCCTGGGTCAGGAATAATGTGGCCAGCAGGAGAAGGGAATTCATTGTGTCCCTGTACTCAGCACTGGTTAGGCCACACCTTGAGTACTGTGTCCAGTTCTGGGCCCCTCAATTCAAGAAAGATGTTGAGTTTCTCGAACATGTCCAGAGATCGGCACCAAAGCTGGTGTGAGGAGTCTGGAGCACAATCCCTATGAGGAGCAGCTAAGGGAGGTAGGCTTGTTTAGCCTGGAGAAGAGGAGTCTAAGGGGGGACCTTATTGCTGTCTACAACTACCTGAAGGGAGGTTGTAGCCAGGTGGGGGTTGGTCTCTTCTCCCAGGCAACCAGCACCAGAACAGGAGAACACAGTCCCAAGCTGCACAGAGCAAAGTTCAGGCTTGATCTTGGAAAGAAGTTCTTCACAGGAAGAGTGTTGGAATAGGCTGTCCAGGGAGGTGGTGGAGTTGATGTCCCTGGAGATGTTTAAGAAAAGACTGGATAAAGCATTTAGTGCCATGGTCTAGTTGATTAGTTAGGGTTCGGTGATCAGTTGGACTTGATGATCTTGGAGATCTCTTCCAACCTGGTTGATTCTGTGATTCTTTTGCCATGTGTGGTAAAGTATTCCAGCCCCCTGCCCCCTCCTGCTTCTGCAGAATTCCCCCATTTGCCCCCTCCACACACCCCCCAGCCCCACACAGCAGGAGCGGGCAAGGGCAGCACCCCCAGGACTGCACAGTGCAGTGTGCACTCTCACCCTTCAGTAACACTGCTCAAGACCATCCCAATCCTTCAGATCTGACACACTGTGAGAGGAATGGGTTTATTTGTGTTTGACCAGAGGTATCTAGCTGGCAGATAAGAAAGGCTGAAGCTATAAAAAACAGAGTGTGCAAGTTCCTGTTTTATAAAGAAAGTAGGGGCTAGGAATTTGCTCACTATCAACTTGGGAGACTGCAGATGACCCCCAAAATCTCCATGGAGGTCAAATAGCCCTAGAGGAAGATGAAGGGAAGGAAGGCTATTGCTGGTCAGGGGTCAGGATGACCCCTGAGTGGGTTTTGCATATGGGCAGTGGGAAATGTTTGTTATGCAACATGATGTGCAATAGGGAGGATCTTTGTTCTCCTCAGCTCAGCCTCCTGGGACATCCTGGCCCAGTGTCACATGATGCTGACTATATTTAAGCTGGGTATCTCTAATAACAGCCAGAGCCACTGTGCTGATCCTACAAACAGGACGTTGTTATAGTGGGAATTCTTGCTTGGACGGGTGCTGGCCACCTTCATCAGTTTTTGTTCTCCGGAACTGCTGTGTTGCTCATTAGCTGCCTAGGGTGAGTGGTTTGCACCTTACTTTCTGTTTGTGCCTTGCTTTTAGTTTGTGTCTTACTTTCTGTTTTCATGCCTTGCTACAATTTTACATAACCTCGTCTGCCTTTTCAATAAAAGAAAGCTGTGCAGCACCTGTGGTATGCATTACAATTCCTGAACCACAAAGAACCTATTAAAATGCACATCTTCTGCTTTCCCACAGAGCTTCCCATTTCTAGACTACTTTCATAATGAAAAAGTTGGGTTTGAATTCTTTTGTGGTTTTTTGGGTTTATTTGTTTGTTTATGTTTAAACAGAATTTCTTGTGGTTTAGGTTTCATCTTTTGCCTCCTGGTTTGTTTGTTGTTTTTTTTTTCACTGCATACCAATGCGACAAGTCTGTTTCTCTTTGGTTCCCTCCATGCTGTATTCACACATAGCATTAAGTACCCCTAAGCCTTCTCTTCTCCATCTTGAATAATTCCAGGTCTCCACTGAAATGGTCAACAATAATTCTTTCAGGCAATTCAATGCGTCTTTCAATGAACAAGACCAATATAATTTTCAGATACTTCCCAACTATTTTCATTGTTGCAGTTACTAGTACTTCAAAGAGTTCTCTCTGTAAGTAACTAGTATTAAAAATCAACATAAAATACTAATCGTAAATATATTCCACAGTAAGAATATAGCACACTCTGATTTGTGTATATTTAAAAAATAGTTGAAAATATAAAATGTAAACATATTAAAAAATTTCCTCTTTATGTATTTATTCACTAACAAAATGCTAAGCTATTTTTTATTAGCATTTTATTCTATCGAATCTGAGGATTTATACTCTGTACCCCTTATCTGAATGGAATTTGCCACAAATCATTATATCACTAAAAGGAAACTTTTACAATACTGAAATCTTATGAAATGTGGATGAACTCAGAAAATTGCCATCAGAATTTTCTATTGAAATAGAAAAATTGTGTTCTGATAAATGATAAATCAAAGGGGTGAAATGTTCCAAACTATGTGGGCAATATAGGTGTTATAAGCTGCACAAAACAGCAAAATGACAAACTACTGATCTAACACATCTGATACAAATCAAGATAGTTCAGGATTTATTTATTTTTTTATTTTGGACATAAAAGCAGTGACAGTTGCATTGCAAAATAATGCTTTTGAGGTGCATTATAAAATGCATTTAATTATATAATTGTTCACATAAAAATTATTTTGTAAGTTTTCAAAATATTTCTAACTACTTTTGTAATGAAACTGGTGTTTGATCAAAGATCTTCTCCAATCCAAAAAAGGTCTGGTCTTGTTGAATCTTTGCTGTTCAATCCATTAGGGTTTTTATTCTCTGGTGGATGGAACTAGATTTGCTAATAAGGTTCATGCAACACATTCCATCAAAATCTTCGCACCCCTGCCCATGGACAAGTAAGAAGAAATCTATGGCAGCCCTATTCTGTAAAGTAGCATGTCTAATAGATTGATGTTCAGTAGCCAAATCACTTAATATCTCTGATGTGATATTGTTTTGATATTCATACAGGATATTATAATGGAAGAAATGCCACTAAATTCAGAGTGCATGATATTGAATATCAACAGCAGATAGAACTCAACCCATGACAGCTATATATACGATGAAGTAAGTTCAATATACATAAAATTGCATTTGACTTTGAGCATCATATTAGTTACAAGAACTGAGATTGTAGAGAAAGTGGATAAAGTTCACTAGTAGCAAAAATTCTTAAGAAATCAGAAAAATAATAAATAATTTCACAGACATTGCTTGGCTGAAATGACAGTTACATGATCAGGTCTCAGTTTTGGTTCTGTTATCCAGATGAATCTTTTTAAAAGAGAAGTTATACCCAGAAGGGGGGTGGTCTCTTCTCCCAGGCAACCAGCACCAGAACAAGAGGACACAGTATCAAGCTGCGCCAGGGGAAGTTTAGGCTCGAGGTGAGGAGAATGTTCTTCACTGAGAGAGTCGTTCATCATTGGAATGAGCTGCCCAGGGAGGTGGTGGGGTCACTGTCCCTGGAGGTGTTCAAGAGGGGACTGGATGTGGCACTTGGTGCCATGGTCTAGTCATGAGGTCTGTGGTGACAGGTTGGACTCGATAATCTTTGAGGTCTCTTCCAACCTTGGTGATACTGTGATACTGTGATTCACATCAATCAGTGGATGTCACACTAGAATTAAAAAAGTCTACTGATAAGTTGCTTTCAATTTGCCCAGAACTTGAGTTTATTTAATATAATTTATAGGAATTTAGGCAACATTCTTGTCATGCAATCTGGTGTTATTAATCACTGTAACCTTTATAGCTAATACAGAGACATTTCTCTGACCTATTTAAAGTTTATTCCTGTGTTCTGATTTATATGTGAGGATTTTGCCAAATAATTATACCTTGGAGATTAAAACAGTGGTCAGTTAAGGTAATACCCTCAGAATAATTTCTTTACTATTCAAACACTTAGGACCTCAGAAGAGGGTTTTACTTTAAAAAGTTTGTACAAAATAAGAGAGAGAGAGACACATGCTTAGAAAATGAAGGCAATCAATAGGGAAATTTCTAAAGGGAGGAAATAACAGAATGAAACTGTTTGCAACATATCTTTAGTGTGTTGGGGCTTTTTTACCAAGACATTTTTTCCTTAAGTTACATAGTTTTCTGTATAGTACGATGCAATACTTAGAAAAACAAGATTGACATCCAAAATCTTTTCGAAAGAAGCAAAATTTGTGAAATATCTCTGAAATTAAAGTACTGTATTATTGAGTTTTAGAAGATATCCCTTGACTGTCTGGTAAGCCTGAACAACTGACATGCTGGAACTGTTACACAAAACAGTAAATACATCCTGAAAAGCATTTCTGCACTTTTGTAATGAAGAGAAATAATGAATGAAGCAGTTGTGGTGGTTTCAGGCTGTGCCTTGAAAATTTTCCACAGATCTTGAACAGAAAGTGCTAGACTGTAAATAAAGACCATCGGTAAAGGTCATAGGAAAAGGAAAGGAAGGAAAGGAAAAGAATGATAAAAGGAAAGGAAAATAATGATAAGTTTAAAACAATTCCATTGGATAGATAATAAACATAAGGCTTGTAGTGTAAGCTATCTTTTTCTCTTTTTGGCTTCCTTGATCTAGCTAGTGCTTTTGCTGGCTCTTTGCTGACCTTGGCTTCATTGCTTTGTTTTGGTGAAGTCTAACAAAACAAGCCTCTCCTCTTTCTCTTGTCCCTTTGTGTCCAGGGGTGTAAGGAGAGGATCAGGGAAGGGGAAGCTAATAGCTTTTAGCTCCCCGGTTTTTGGCCAGGAGGGTTCTTGTGATGTGTATAAAATGAAAATACCTGTAAATATTGTAAATGCCATATATATTGTACATATTCATTGCATTTCATTTTAGATTATAGTTTTGCTTGTAAATACAGCTCCATTTGCTTCCAACCAGAACTGGTCTAGCAATTTAATACTGGGGGAAATTTTCAACCCACCACAAGCAGTAACATGAGCTCAGTGGGGCCCATAGTCAGTCAAGGCAGCATTGTCAGGAACTAGAGACTGCCACTGCAGTGGGGTCACTGTGTCAGAGACAGCTGAAATTGGTTCCTGGTCCATGGCCAGGGTGATGGGAGGCTTCAGAGTAGTGGAGACAGAGTCAGTAAGGCCTGAATAGGTCTCATAAAAATGTTTAGGTCATTAACGCTGAGAAACTCTCTCTAGAATTGCTTAATTATTTATCAGAAAAGCACAAAGATATTGTTTTATTTATCCTATATGAACACATGCTTTACATGACAAGATTTCCAGAATGATTATGCTAACAAGCTGAGAGTGCACTTTCTTTTCTAAATTCAAGTGAATTGCTTTCAGTTGTAATGAACTCAAATTAGGTGCCACCTACAGTACTCTGTGTTTCAGTGTGTTGCTTTGAAATCCACTAAAAGGTTTACATTAGCCATTAGAAGTGCAGACAATTTGTGCTTGAACAAATACATCTTTGCTTGTTTAAAGACTTATCTTCCTGAGTAGCTGCCTTTGCCTCCTTATCTCTGAGCCCACGTTTGAACATTCTTTTATGTTCAGAAGAGCAACAATTCTTCTCTGCTTTTCTGATAATTCTTTCTAGAATCTTATTGGTCTTTAGCCATAGAATAAAGATGAGAAAAAAATTATCAATAATTAACTGCAGGACTACCTACAAAAAGGTATGCACTCAACAATGCTATATCACTGTTTCTGAATCATACTTTCAACTTACTTAATGATATATTCTGGTCCACTGTCATTTGATACAACTAGTTTGATTAAAGTTATTTCATGTAAATACATATATGTCATGAAACACTGCAATAGCTTTTGCTGACTTACTATTCCTTTTTGACAGTTTCAATTGTAAAATCAAATCAGATCAAAGACTAAGCAAATGAATACTGAATAGTTGACAAACATCTTACTTTTGAACCTTGAGTTTTAGTCTTTTGAATATTTCATATTTTCTAAAGAACTAATGTATGCCAAGCCTCATCTTCTCTAATTTCCATCTCCACAAATCAGTTGTTTCATGTAACATTTCTCATCACAAAAATCCAATAGCTGGAAAACAAACAAACAAACAAACAAAAAACACAAACAAACAAAACCAACAACAACAAAAAAATAAGTTAACAGGGAGGAAATAATACCAGTCTATTATAAGAAATACTATTTTTTTCTCTTGTTTTTGGAATTATCCAGATTCATAATTATTTCCCCCCACAGACTTCTAGTCAACAATACAAAGCAAAATAAATGAAGAATTTAACAGATTTCCTTTATATGTGGATATATTGCAGATATAAACTATTAAACCATGAGACAATTAGGAACAGTTGAAAACTGAAGGTGCATTTATAGCAACAGTACCAGGTAACTTAAAAAAAGTCATTCTTCAAATAAAGTTTTGAATGTTGCTTTAATAACATTGTACAGATACTTTCTGAATTCTAATGAGAATGAACATTAATTATTTGAGATATATATATAAACAGAGAGACTTGTAGACATTCTAAAATTATAACAATGTAGTTTGAGTAGAGTATAACTAATATTGAGCAAACTAAATGTCATTTTTCCAAAAGTATCAGTGAAATTACATAGGTTTTAAATAAAATATGGGCACATGAAACAATGGTATCTGTTTTGAACTGAAAAAATGATACTTTTAAAATTCCTACATCTTATGTGATTATGAAAGCCACAGATTCTCATTTATGCTGAAGCCGTTATTTGTATTACAAGCTTATTAATGACATACTCAGAATAAAGACATTAGCATAAAGTATGCATTTCCAATTACCTACATTCCAAGATTGAAATTAACCTAAAAACTTTAAAAATATTCCTCTTCTACAGTAATAAAATAAAATAAAATAAAATAAAATAAATAAAATAAAACAAAACAAAATAAAATAAAATATTCTGGATCTTTCAATCTGGAAAGCCATTGCAGATGCTTTCTGGTCTATTCAGAAGCTTTAATTTTTCAGCAGACTCTTTCTGCAGACTATTCATACTACTTTTTCTTGCACAAATATTATCATCTAATAGAAGTAGCTCTTGTTTCTGTATTTACTCCCCTGATTTATTTATATACAAACAATTTCAGCCTTAATTTTTCCAAGAAACTACACCTTTCTAATGTCTTCTTCACAAAAATTATTCATTTTATTATTGCTTGTGTCTTTGCTGCATTTGTAACAGTGAAACAAGTTTCTGTTCCTAAAGTGCAAAGATTTTTTTGTTGTTGTTGGTTGTTGTTTTGTGGTGGGTTTTTTTCTGTGTTATTTGTGTGTGTATGTTTGTTTGTTGGTTTTGTTTTTTGTATGTGTTTGTGCTTTGGTTTGGTTTGGTTTGTTTTCCCGGTGACCGGTTGATGCTATGCCTTTAAGAAAGAGACAGTTGCTGAACACTCTGGCTGAATGTTTTTGATATTTGAACAAAAACAAGATAGTCTAAACTAATTTCATTGGTTCTTGTAGGGTGCAGTTTGGAGTTTGGGTTCTGTTGGTTCAGTCTGTGTCTGGTCTGGGTTCAGGCTGGGTGCAGTCTGTGCTTCTCTCTTTCTGAAGCAGGAACGGCCTTGAGTTAACAGCTAACCAGATAAGAACACTAATTTTGCATGTGCTTTTTAGCTAACAGAATTTTTCTTCCTTAATTGCCTTTCTCTCTCTCTCTAACCCTCTTTGGGAAAAAGGGGAGGTGGGGAGGGAGAGAGGGGGGTTCAGGGAACCCCCCTGGCCGGCTGGAGGGAAAAGGTTTTTCTGCATTGTGTTCATTGTTGTATTTTCCTGTATATATTGTAAATATTGTATATTTGTGTACATATTCATTGCATTCCATTTATGCCTGTAAATATAGCTTTCATCTGCTTTTCCGACTGAGCTAGCTGTGGTTTCTTTCCCTGTGTGTGGGGAGGGAACTTTCTCACCCCACCACATATTTTTTTAATTGGCGCCCAACGTGGGGCTTGTGGATAGTTGCTGTCCAGAAGCAGAGCAAAAGTTGCTTGATTTATTGTCTGCTCAGGTCGGAGTTGCAAAGATGAAAGTGTTTTGGATTTTAGAGCGTCTGTTTTTTTCAATCTTTGGGGTCCTTATCTACAAGCATGTCCTAGGATTGATTTTCGATCGCTTAAGCAGATACTTGATGTATAAATTGTATTTATGGTTTAAGTATAAGATTCAGCTTCTCTATGATCGGTGCCTGGGATTCTTTTGGCTTAATAGATACGGGAATGTGACCTCGACTACTCTGCCCATAGAGATAAAGGAGTTTAAGATCCCAGTAGGTGAAAGGGTTGTTTTAAGTGACGGCTGGGATCCAAAGGTGATTTATTCAATGTGTTTGAATCTGCTGCTGGTGATGGTGATTGCGTACTTGTTATATACGCTGTACCGGGAGAGAAAAGTTTCTAAGACCTGTTTTGTAATTAGGCGTAGACCCAAGAGGAGAAGGAACAGCTCTAACTCGACCCCAGGAATATCTAGTGATGAGGAGAATGGAGGATCTGTATCAGTTAAAAAGAAAGCTAAAAATTCCATCGGAAAGGCTGCTCTGAACGGTGCTGTTGGTGGTTCTGGCAATCAGCCAGGTGCTGCGGCAGCGGCAGCGCCTAACATGGCGGCTCCCCCGTCCTCGGCAGCCATTAGCAAGGCACAGCCATTTCCTCCTTCTTCTTCAGCAGGACCGGAAGTGTCCTCCACAGCAGCTGATCCGTCTCAAAACCTGTCAGCTTCTGTTAAGCCAGCTGTAAATTCAAACACAGCTCCAGTTAAGCAGGTAGCTGTTTTAACTACAAGAAGTGGAAAGGGCAAAGCTGATTCAGATGCTGATCCTGGTGAGGGACCTTCTGCTTTAAGAGACCCTGCTGAGGAGGAGGAGAAGATTTGTCTTAAAGATATAGCTGAGATATTGAGAAGATCACTGGATGGAAATGCAGGGCAAATTGCTGATAGCAGGACAACAAGAGGTGGTACACCTGACCTTAAAGAGATTCTTAGGAGAGTGACAAGGAGATTAATGGGACAACAAGTTCAGGAAGAGGAGGAAGAGGAGGAGTCAGATGACATTCTTGGCTGTTCTTCACCAAGGGAAGAGATAAGGAATGTGCGTAAAGATTATATCAGAGCAGATAAGGAGCCAATCCTAGCTTGGCTTGGTAGATGCTATGATACAGGTGCTCCAGCTCTAATGGTTGGAGACAAGTCAGCAGCTCAACTAGGAACTCTCTCAAAGGACAATGGAATAGATAGACATCTAGGCAGGACTCTCGGTAAGGTTACTCTGTGGATACGCCTTTTAATGGCAACCCTCATGAGATATCCTTCCCGAGATGATCTCCCATGGAATCCTAAGCCCTGGACTACCATAGAGGAAGGAATTAAGCGTCTGAGAGAATTTGCTGTTAGAGAGGTACTCTATGGTGACCATGAGACTCTGAATCCTGATGAAATTCCTGTAGGAACTGGTCTTGCTAAAAAGCTCATCAAACTTGCTCCTCCTAACTATGCAAATATTCTGGCAAGCAGAATTGTGGCAAGAAACTATGGCGGAGCTTCTCCTACGGTTGGCCAATTCACTGATCAAATGAGACAATTGGAGGATAGCATGACACGTGTTTCTTTGGTTTCAGCCATTGAAACTCTGTCTGGAAAAATTGAGAATTGCATGAAAGAGATGAAGGATGAGATTATAAATTCCATCTCCCAATTGACACAAGGAAACAATTCCAATTCTTCCTCCAGATGGATACAGGTTTCCTCTGTGAGGAACAGACGTCCTCCAAGGATGTCATTCCAAAACAGGTCATTCCAAAACAGGTCATTCCAAAACAGACCACCAAGGCAGTCACGTGGGAGTATTTGGATAACTCTGCGTGATCAGTTTGGTGAGAACATGAACAGATGGGATGGTCAACCAACTGCTAATCTTCTCAGGAGACTGAGGGAACTGCAAAGTGGCAGAGCCCGAGGTAGCAATACCAGAAGGGTAGCTGTTACTTCTACAGTTCCCCAGGACAACTCTAGTAGTTCCAACAGTGGCTCCAGTTCTAACACTGCACCATGTGCTCATTGCACATGTGGGCATGTCCCCATAACTAGGGGTGCCCTGCCTCCCGCCAGGGGGAGGAGAGGGGTAACAGAGATAATAGAATCTATTGGGATGTGTACATCCAGTGGCCTGGCACTTCACAATTTCAGAAGTACAGGGCCTTGGTTGACACAGGGGCTCAGTGCACCATAATGCCATCAAATTATCAGGGATCAGAAGCTATAACTATTCTGGGAGTCACTGGTGGATCTCAAGAGTTAACTAAGGTGGAGGTTGATATAAGTTTGACTGGTAAACAGTGGAGAAAGCATACAGTTGTGACCGGACCTGACGCACCTTGTATTTTGGGAATTGATTTTCTGAGAGAAGGGCGTTTCAAAGACCCTAGAGGTTACAAATGGGCTTTTGGAGTAGCATCTGTAGAAATTGATGGACAAAAGCTGAAGCTGTCTGTTAGACCTGATCTTTCTGATGAATCTGCAGTTGTGGGACAACACAAGATTGAGGACATTAAATTGCCGGTTGCTTCTCAGACTGTGCATCACAGACAATACAGAACCAACCGTGACTCTTTGTTGCCCATTCAGAATCTGATTCGTCAGTTGGAGAGTCAGAAAGTCATCAGCAAAACTCATTCCCCTTTCAACAGTCCAGTGTGGCCTGTGCGAAAGCAGAATGGAGACTGGCGTCTGACAGTCGACTACCGAGCCCTGAATGAAGTAACTCTACCTATGAGTGCAGCAGTACCAGACATGATGGAACTCCAGTATGAGCTGGAATCCAAAGAGGCCAAATGGTATGCTACCATAGACATTGCTAATGCCTTCTTCTCTATTCCCATAGCAGAGGAATGCAGGCCTCAGTTTGCTTTCACCTGGAGAGGAATCCAGTACACTTTCAACAGATTGCCAATGGGCTGGATCCACAGCTCCAGCATCTGTCATGCAGTGATCCACGATGCTCTGGAGAAAGGTGGTGCTCCAGAACACATCCAGTTCATCGACGATATCATCGTCTGGGGTAAAACTGCTGAGGAAGTCTTCGAGAAAGGTAACAAAGTCATTGACATTCTTCTAAGTGCAGGTTTTGCCATCAAGCGAGACAAGGTGAAAGGACCTACCAGAGAGATCCAGTTTCTGGGAGTGCGGTGGCAGGACGGACGCCGACACATTCCAGTGGATGTGGTAAATAGAGTCTCTACCATGGCAAATCCCATGAACAAGCAAGAAACTCTACGTTTCTTGGGGACAGTGGGATTTTGGAGACTACACATTCCTGGTTACAGTCAGATTGTGAAACCTCTGTATGATGTGACTCGAAAGAGAAACAATTTCCACTGGGGACCTGAACAACAAGCAGCCTTTGACCAGATAAAGCAAGAGGTGGTTCAAGCAATGGGTCTGGGACCTGTCCGAGATGGTCCGGACATTAAGAACATTTTGTACACGGCTGCAAGTGACAATGGTCCAACCTGGTGCTTATGGCAAAGAGCTCCAGGTGAGACACGTGGACGACCTCTTGGTTTCTGGAGTCGAGGTTACAGAGGTTCAGAGGCTAATTATACTCCAACAGAGAAAGAGATTCTAGCTGCCTATGAAGGAGTAAAAGCAGCTTCTGAAGTGATTGGAACTGAATCACAACTTCTCTTAGCTCCCAGATTACCAGTTTTGAATTGGATGTTCAAAGGCAAGGGTTCCACACCACATCATGCAACAGACTCTACCTGGTCTAAGTGGATGGCTCTGATAACACAGAGAGCTCGAATGGGAAATCTTGAAAGACCTGGTCTGGTGGAGGTGATCTCAAGTTGGCCTGAAGGTACCAACTGCACTAAACCTCCAGAGGAGAGAGTAACTCGTGCTGAGGAAGCTCCTCCTTACAATGACCTTTCTGATGATGAAAAGAAATATGCTCTGTTCACAGACGGTTCCTGTCGTCTTGTCGGGAACAAGCGAAGGTGGAAGTCTGCAGTGTGGAGTCCAACACGCCGAGTTGTAGAGGCAAAGGATGGAGAAGGAGAATCCAGTCAGTTCGCAGAGGTAAAAGCTGTCCATCTAGCTCTCGACGTAGCTGAACGTGAGAGGTGGCCAAAGCTTTATCTCTACACCGACTCATGGATGGTAGCCAATGCTCTGTGGGGTTGGCTAAAGAACTGGAAAAAGAATGGTTGGCAGAGAAAAGGAAAGCCTATTTGGGCAGCTGACCTGTGGCAGGACATTGCTGATCGAATCGAGAGAATTCCAGTGAAGGTGAGACACATTGATGCTCACATCCCTAAGAGCAAAGCTACTGAGGAACAGCAACACAACCATCAGGCAGATCTAGCTGCAAGAGTTTCTCAAGTAGACATGGACTCTGATCTTGATCTCAACTGGAAACACCGAGGTGAGATATTCTTAGCTCGGTGGGCTCATGATTCGTCAGGACATCAAGGCAGAGATGCAACCTACCAGTGGGCACGTGACAGATCCATAGACATTTCCATGGATGCTATCACACAAGTCATCCATGACTGTGACATTTGTGCTGCTATTAAGCAGGCAAAGCGACTTAAGCCCTTATGGTATGGTGACAGATGGTCCAAGTACAAGTATGGTGAAGCTTGGCAGATTGACTACATCACTCTACCACGTTCTCGTTCTGGTAAGCAGTATGTGCTTACTATGGTAGAGGCAAACACTGGATGGTTGGAAACTTATCCAGTTCCACATGCAACTGCACGCAACACCATTCTTGGTCTGGAGAGACAAATCCTGTGGAGACACGGTACTCCAGAGAGGATTGAGTCAGACAACGGAACTCATTTCAAAAACAATCTTGTAAAGAGCTGGGCCAAAGAGCATGGCATTGAGTGGATATTCCACATTCCCTACTATGCACCAGCTGCAGGGAAGATTGAACGCTACAACGGTTTGCTGAAGACCACTCTTAAAGCCATGGGGGGTGGATCTTTGAAAAACTGGGAAAAGCATTTAGCACAAGCAACCTGGCTGGTAAATAGTAGAGGTTCAGTGAACCGAGCTGGACCGGCACACTCAGATCTGTTACAGAAAGTGGAAGGTGATAGAGTTCCTGTTGTTAGAGAAAAGAATCTGTTAGGTAAAACTGTTTGGGTATTTTCTCCCTCAGGAGAGGCTAAACCTGTCCGAGGGGTGGTTTCAGCTGAAGGTCCGGGTCACACTTATTGGGTAATGCAAGAGAATGGTGAAATTCAGTGTATTCCACAAAGGAATCTAACTTTAGCTGAAAGAGTTTAATTTCAGAGTGTTGTGCAGCTACATCGCACCCAAAGGAAGAATCCTTGAGGAATCCACGGTGCACGAACCCTGAGAACCCTGAGAGCCCTGAGTCAACTGAGAGTCCCTGTTTCCCTTTTCTTCGCTTTGTCTGCGAAGAAACAAACTGTTTTCCATTTTTCTTGTTTCTTGGACTTCTGAATCATCTACATCTGAGGATAGCCGGAATGGACTATGAACTTTACTTACAAATTGTAGCTATTGCTTTAGATTGGATGGACAGTATGAACAGCCAATGAAATTGTTTAGAAGAGGTGGATTGTGACCGGTTGATGCTATGCCTTTAAGAAAGAGACAGTTGCTGAACACTCTGGCTGAATGTTTTTGATATTTGAACAAAAACAAGATAGTCTAAACTAATTTCATTGGTTCTTGTAGGGTGCAGTTTGGAGTTTGGGTTCTGTTGGTTCAGTCTGTGTCTGGTCTGGGTTCAGGCTGGGTGCAGTCTGTGCTTCTCTCTTTCTGAAGCAGGAACGGCCTTGAGTTAACAGCTAACCAGATAAGAACACTAATTTTGCATGTGCTTTTTAGCTAACAGAATTTTTCTTCCTTAATTGCCTTTCTCTCTCTCTCTAACCCTCTTTGGGAAAAAGGGGAGGTGGGGAGGGAGAGAGGGGGGTTCAGGGAACCCCCTGGCCGGCTGGAGGGAAAAGGTTTTTCTGCATTGTGTTCATTGTTGTATTTTCCTGTATATATTGTAAATATTGTATATTTGTGTACATATTCATTGCATTCCATTTATGCCTGTAAATATAGCTTTCATCTGCTTTTCCGACTGAGCTAGCTGTGGTTTCTTTCCCTGTGTGTGGGGAGGGAACTTTCTCACCCCACCACACCCCCCCAGAATAAATTAAATTTTGGTAGCATATCTATATTTGTATAATAAATATTTCTATTATTATTATTTGTTTTGCTGGATGAATCAATTGTAACTCCAGACATGGCTCAGGGAAGTTAATTTTGTCAAACTCAGCAGAATTTCAAATGTTTCCCTCTTTCAGATTTCTCTTTAAATAAGAAGAGCATATGCAGAATAAAAATTGTATCACAAACTTAGCAAGTTACATTTTCTCTGAATAATTACACAATTACCTATTTTGCCCATAAAAGTATAAAGGAAATTATGATGACAGCACTGGTTTTGTCTGGGATATATTTAATTTTCTTGATACTACCTGGTATGATGCTCTGTTTTGATTTGTGAATAAAGATACTGTTGATAATAAAGGGATGTCCTAGCTGTTGCTGAGGAGACCTTGCACAGGGCTTTGCTGTTGCTCACACCACCTCACCAGGAAGCAGACTGGGGGTGCACTAGAAGCTAAGAGGGGACAGAGATGGGACAAGGGCCCCCAAATGGCTAAAGGGGTATTCCAAAGACATGATGTCATTCTTAGCAACAATAGCTGGGGGGAAAGGAGGAAGGGAAGACATTCAGAGTGTTTGTCTTCCCAAGTAACTGTTATGCAAGATGAAGCTGTACTTTCCTGGAGATGGCTGAATGGCTGCCAGTCAATGGGAAGTAGTGAATAAATTTCATATTTTACCTTAGTTCTTCACACAACTTTTGCTTTCTCTATTAAACTATATTTATGTCAGCCCACAAATTTTCTCACTTCTACTCTTTTGATTCTCTCTCTTGTCTGTAAGGAGGTTTGTCTTCATCTAATTGCCTCAACATTAGTCTGATCCTAATCTACATATAAGAGATTTAGCATCCCAGTAGGAATGAAATACTCCAGTAAACTCAATGGGAATAACACATTCAATTTGTCTGTGTCACAGTTTGAGAAATGGAGTGACAATTGTTGCACAGCTGAGGCTATTGACAGGGATTGCATCAACTCTGTGGATAAGCAGTTCTCACACCATCCAAAAAGAAATAGACCAAAAGAGCAATGTTTAACATTTTTTTTTTGCAGTTTGCTTTGAGTTCCTGACAAGAAACAAGTGCTCTAGCAACAGCTGCTCCTGCTGCCTTCCACTTCCCTTGCAGCAATTGTACAACCTGTCACATCTGCCCTGCACCTTGTCATAGTACTCATTGTACATCAGCTGCAGGGGAGGCACAGCATGTTTTCAGTTTGAGCTGTCATACAAAGCATAAGCAAAGCACAAGCCAAGCATAAGCCAAGCATCAGTCACTCTATGTAACTATGAAAATGTTGATAGTGGAACCACTCACATATCTTCACCAAAATCATCCAGATTAAATTATGAGCTTCATGAATTAATCCTTTTTGTAGTGTGGTATTTTTCTCAACTGATTTTATGCATTGTATTTTAATATTTAATATACTAGAAGATATTGTTGCCTTCAACAAGGAATGTAACACTATCAATTTCACTGGCACAAATAATGCTACTCTATGCATCAGTTCTCCTGGTGGAGAGAGGAAACTTACTTTCCTTTGGAGTATTTTACATTTTTTGTGTGTTCAATCTAAAGTAGCCTTGAGAATAGGAACCAAAATGTTTTCTTAAATCTAGATTAATTGCCACTACAAAATGTACTTACCTTTGTCACTGAACTTTAAATCAAAATCAAATATAGTAGGAGATTTGAACCAGGAGTATTTAATTTTTCTTACAAGTCTAAAAATTCTGTTTTCTTACTGAATGTGGTAGTTTTAGGCTATGCCTTTAAAATTTAGCTGCAGATTTTGAGCAGAGAAGTAGAAAAATATAAATAAATCACTATTGGGTGTAAAAAGGAAAAGAAAACATTATTCTAAACTAATTCATTGGATAAATGTCTGGGATAAGAGAAGCTGTATCATAACAATTCTTCATATTTCACTTCCATTCCCATTCCTTTTCTCTTCTTCTCTGATCTTGGCTGTTATTATTTCGCTCGGGAGATAATGTGTTTCTGGCTGGCCTTGAGATAAGCCTAACACTGCTTTTTCTCTCAACTCCTCTCTTGGTACAGGGGAGTTTGGGAGGTTGGGTGGGGGGGTAAGGTGGTAGCTGTGGAGCAGCTTCCCTATCCCTTCTGACCAGGGGGGTTTCCATGCTGTTTGCTGATTGTAAATATCTGTATAATATTGTGAATACTGTATATTTTTGTACATATTCATTGCATTCCATTGTAGAGCATAGTTTTTGCTTGTAAATACAGCTTTATTTGCTTCTGAGTGGGTCTGGCTTAAAAGTTAATGCTGGGGGGGAATTTCAACCCACCATATGTACCGTATGTCTTAGTTTAGATTTGATTTTGTTCAATATGAAACCTAGATATTTAAAAATAAGTAAATATATCTTTATCCATTAATTTTTCAAATCTGGAGTGCTAGCATTGCATTTTTCTGCCCCACTGCTGGACTTTGAATTACATGCAGAGACTCAAGGAAACCAGTAAAGAGGCAGAAGTGAAAGAATAGCTCCTTTTCATAGTCTTCTTAGTTCAGCAGAAGAAATAATTCTGCACTCAACACAGAATTGCTAGAGGAATAGCCAGGTGATTTGGAACAGATTTTGATTATAATTTCACCACAAAGAGTTCTCATGCTTCTGTCTCAAATAGACAATTACAGAAAAGAGTAGTCTTACTACCATACCCTGTGTCTCAAGTTCATTACTCTGAATGGAGTTTCTTAAATATTTTGCAAATAGAACCAAGAAATAATCCATATCTTCCTCAATTTCCTTTATGATTTTTATTTCTAAACTATTTATCAGATTGCTAACAACACTAACAATTCACATCACACTCCCAGCATTTAAGAGCTGTATTTATGAGTTCCTGTGTAGAAGAATTGCAGTACATATGAAGCATCTCCTAGGTAATCCGAGCATGAGGTTTTTGTGACTGAGCTATGATGTGGCAATGCAAGTGAAGTCATCACAGATGTCAAAGTCGAAGGCAGCCTGGGCTGCAGTTATCATGTGCTAGTGCAGTTCACTGTCCTAAGGGGAATGAAGCCCATGAGAAGTATAGTTAGGACCCTAAATTTTAGGAAAGCAAAATTCCAGCTCTTCAAGGAGTTTTGGTTTTTTGTGGGTTTATGTGGGAGCATGGACCAGGACTTTCCGCTTGCTGTTTTTTCTCTTGAAAGTTGTGAATCTTTCTAGAAATTTCTGTTTAGGTGCTTTTATTTATATATATATATATAATTTTTTTAATATATATAAATATATATATTCTTTTGAAGAAAAATAGCTAGCTTTATAATAGTGATTTATCTGCACTTTTGATCTGTGATCTTCATAGATTCTAAATGAATAACATGTAGGGAAGCAGAATATGAGATTGATATCTAACCTCTTGTAAAAGATAAGACGCTTTCCCTTGGGACCAAAATTCTTAGAATAAAATGAACTCTATAGGAGTATTAGCTAGCTTGTTGCTACTCTTGTGTCACAGTACCACAGTACCACATCTAGATCACTAAATCATATGCTGTGACTCTGTAATTCAAGTGAAAAATATATCTAACTTTCTTTTCAGCTAAATGCAAGTGTTTTTTTTAATAGCCATGAGTCTTATTATGCCCCTAAGCTTTAATGCAAATAGTTTTTTCTCCAAGGTCATTTATGAAATGTCCTGTTGGATAAGCATGACAGCATATATAAAGACATTGTAATTAGATCTCATACTAAATTTGTGATACTGTATATCATGATATTCCTGATTTTAAGCTGAAGCATCTGCTGAAGTTACAGGTCATGATATTGGAAGACACTCTGTCAACAAGAAAACTGTCAGAAGTATCTGCTCTTCTACAATCTCCAGCACTTTTCTTCTGTTTCAGTGACACAATTTGCTGTTGTTTAATTACCAGAAAATTTATCAATAGCATTGGAAAATAAATTATTGAAGTGGTACAGGCAGAACTTTTTTTTTACAAAAATATGTTTACCATTAGCCACTAATTCTGTGGTCCATACAAATAAATACATTGAGAAAGAGCTCACTTGAGGGAAGAGCACTGAAATTGCCTTCTCTAGGCAAGAAGTTCTGAGTCTGTTTTCATTGCTATCTCACATTTTTCCCTCCTTTCCCTGTCCAGAATTTTTTTTCCTTAAATATCTTTTCTCAGAGGTATCACCAGCTTGTCTGATGAATTCGGTTATGTCTTGTGGAGAGTCGATTGTGAAGCTGTGTTTTTTTGTTGTTTTTTTTTTTTCCTCATGAGTGTAAGGTGGTAAATAATAAAGCTCTTGGTGAATTTTATTTCAAAACAGTGTATTCTTTCTCTGTTTCATTGGCAATTCTTCAGGGAATAAATTTCATATCTTTTATTCATCACAAATAACTTTCACATATTTATAACTTTGTAATTGGTCTCAAACTAATATATGCAGGTAGATTTGAAAATTAGGACTGAAACACAAGAAAGCAGTGCATTTTTAAACTACTGAATATCTATCATCTCCCTTCTCATCAATGTTTGGTCTACTTCACAAATTATTATGCATGTTGTTTATGACACAAAGTGGTACAGAGATTAAAGCTTGACATTAAAATCAGCTAAGGGAAACAAATCTTGTTAAATAACATTTCTGGAAAATAATAAGTTTTAAAGAAAATAATTAATTGTACACTTAAACCTAAAATCTGAATCAAAACACATTTACATTCTATTTTCCTGTAAAGGAAAATCTGTAAAGGGTATCTCTTAGTGTTTTTGTTTTGACATAAAACCACTAATTGTGCTGAAAATTCTTGAGTGTATATTGGGAGTCAGGTGCAGTTTATTTCCATTGTTTTTGCAGTACATAATTAGTTCTTGACAGAATTGCTTATCAGGATTCTGGTTTTAGCTTCTATGTGTATCTTTTCACTTATATGTAGCCATCTACAGCATCAAAATCAAACTAGTCATGCACCAGTCGAGAGGTTCAGCTATGTTGTGACTTTCAAGAGGGAGGGGAATAATGGAAAACGAAAAAAGTTATAGTTCATTGTAAAAGATGCACTAGTAGAATACTACTAATTTCTTGTTGGTTCAACTATCTTACTCTTGGAGTCAGGCCTATTGCCTAAACTGACTATGTAATTAATCTCCTTTCATAGACAGATGGGAGAGACAAGTACTTCCAGAGGCTTGCTGAATCTATTTAAGCTAGTTACCTGAAATCTCTGATGCAAAATCCTCTTATTTTTTTAATTATTTTCCCCCTGAAGGAATCTTATTCTTAATTAGATGTTAAATAAGTTATTGATTGCCTCTACTCTCTGAAAACGGAAATGGATAGGCAACAGATTTTTTACTCCCAAACAGCTTATCCTTCAATAAAAAATTGGGGGAGGAGGAGGAGGCAAGATTGAAGAATTAAAAAATAAGAGTTTCTTCATTCCACGATCCAAAGAATTATACAGTTTGTCATAACTGGAAGATATTTATCAAAATTCCTTTCAGAAATCACGAGAAATGGAAACTCCCTAAACAATTTATTTCATTATTTACCACTCTTCACATCTAAATTTTTCAGCCCCAAGTGCCTGTCTTAAATTTCTATATTTTAAACTGAAAATTCTTTTAATTAACTCCTTTATGCAGCTTAAAATAAGTGCTGCACTCTGAACTTAATACATAGTATATGTTTTTCTCTGAATGACCTCTGGGAATGTCACGATTTCCCCCTGATGCCACTAAGGGTTGTATGTAGTCAATCTTTTTTTTTTCAGTGGGTTAACTAGATAGAACACATTCTTTTCATGCCCCATCTTAATGTAACTTGACATTTTTCCATATTTTAAATTTATAATTAATTATAAGGAATAAAAATATTTTACTTATTTATCTACCTGCAATAATCAAATAAAAATGCTTCCTTCATCACTGAAAGAAATGTTTCTAGCTTGTTTGGCTTTTGCACTTTGACAAAAAATATATTAAACAGTTCACTAAAATTACTTTTGCTTGCATTTGGCACTGTTGAATTAGTATGTGGGGAAAGGAAAAATGAACATAAAGACATGAAAAAGAAAAGAAGTTAATGAAAGAACTAAATTAGTCTTTTGTCAGTTTGCCCAGGTTTTAACCTGTTTCATATCATAGAAACTTCCTGTGAATGATGGTAGACACCATTTACACGTGTATGGGGAAACTAAAGCTTTGAGTTTATAAAACTAACATTTTATTTGGAACTCAAAATAATAAGGCTCAATAAATTCTACCAATTTGTTAGGCAAAATTAAATTACATTAATTAGATTCTTAAATACAACTGACAAATTGAGACACACTTATGAAGAGCACAATTTACATAATTGTAATAAAATGTATATTTTAATTGTAGCAGTTTGGGCTGGGTGCCCTCTGCTCTGTTCATACGAGGGGTGCTTCCTGTGTCTAGAAGTCCAGCCCAGTGGGTGGACACAGGAAGCCAGGTATTTTATACCATAATTCCCTGTGCCATTATAAGATCTCAGTGTGGGGTCTGGCACTTTCTCTTTCTTCCCTCGTCACCACCTGGTAACTTGGAGGAGATGTCTCCTGGCCTTGGGCCTGGCTAGGCCCAAGGTCAGGGGATGGGCTGTCTCAGATCTGGCCATCTGAGACTAGCCTAGCAGTGGATGTGGGGGGGGAGGGAAGAAGGAGCTCTGGGGGTCTTGGGTGTACCCTCAGGTGGGGATGGGATGTTTCTGGGTATGCTTTGGGATTTCTTTTGTCACTGTGCTTCTGGCTCTCTGTAAACATTTACCACTTCTCATTTAAACTTTCCACCACTTTTGTAATCCGTTTGTCTAAGTTGTTGTTTTTGTCCATGGTGGTGAGGGGGTTTGCCTCCACCCATCACATTAATATATCTTATATTTTATATTTCCTGTCAGTGGTGTCTTCAAACACCACTGTAACTTATTTACAAAGTATATTTACAGGTTCTGTTACTTGGTTGCGAGTGATACATTTCACATATGAAGACAGTTAAACAATTTAAGCACAGATCTAAGAATTTCCAACACAACTAGGGGCCTTCACTCCTCTCTTGTGTGCTCCATTGCTGGGCTATGTCCTTTCAATGTCTCTTCTGTAATTCGGTTCTCTTGCAGCTTTTCCCCTTTCTGCCTTGGTCCAGGTGCAAGGCCTGGGTGTGGTTGTTGCCTGTTAGGACAAGCTCTTCCGCTGCCACTCAGGCAGCATTTGGCTTTTGTTGCTGTTTCATGAGAACAAGACAAAGGCCTACATTCTTGTCTGGTTTAAATATTGTCCCAAGGCAATTAATATTCAGTAACAGAGAAACCTCATAACTGGACCTATAGGATGTGGCATATCCAAACACGGCCTGGGGCACATACAGTTTACAGTTGTGTTACAAAGTTAGTTGCACATGCTACATGTTTTTCTGGACCATCTGGACCCCAGAAAGTGTCCAGGTTTGCACATTCACAGGTGCTTACAAGGTTAATTACATGTGCAATACATTTGCCCAGACCATCTGGACCCCAAGAACTGACCAGGTTTGCACATTCACAGGTGTTTAACCCATTGTCTGGGTTAGGGCATGTCTTGGGGTTTGAGCCTTCACGACAATGATGTGACATCATTAATAATCTCCTAGAAAAAGCACACAGAGACTGCATTTAATCTGTAAATATGCAAAAAAAATATACAGCTTCTAATCTTTGTTACTGCTAGGTAAATAAGAGCATAGAAATAACTGAAATTGGGTCTGTTCAAGATCTGTGGAAAATTTTACTACCACAACCCCCAAGTCCTTTTCCGCAGGGCTGCCTTCTGTCACCTCATTCCCTAGTCCGCGTTGACAGCGAGGATTGTTCTGGCCCCTTGTCTGCTCATGTCTAGCTTTCCATCCACCAGCACCCCCAAGTCCTTTCCTTCAGGGTTGCTGGCAAGCCAGTCACTGCCCAGCCTATGGCAGTGCTTGGGATTGCCCTGACCCAGATACAGCCTCGTTGAAGCTCATGAGGTTGTTATGAGCTCACCTCTCCAGCCTGTCAAGGTCCCTGTGGATGCCATCCCTTCCCTTCAGCGTGTCTGCTGCACCACACAGCTTGGTGTTGTTGGCGAACTTGATGAGGGTGCACTCAATGACACTGTACATGTTGCTGATGAAGATGTTAAACAAGACTGGTCCCAGGACTGATCCCTGAGGGACTCCACTTGTCACTGGTCTCCACTTGGACATGGACCCATTGACAGCCACTCTTTGGGTCAAGCCAGTTTTTTTATGCACTGAACGGTCCATCCATCAAACTCATACTGCACCAGTTTGGAGACCAGGATGTCATGCAGGACAGTGTCGAAGGCTTTGCTCAGGTCCAGGTAAATGATGTCAATTGTTCAGCCTTCATCTATTAATGTTGTGACCTTGCCAGAGAAGGCCACCAGGTTTGTCAGGCAGGATTTGCCCCGGGTGAAGCCCTGATGATTGTACTCAATCAACTCTTCATTATTCTTCTGTCTCAGCAGTGCCTCCAGGAGGATCTTCTCCATGATCTGACCAGGCACAGAGGTGAGACTGACTGGCCTATAGTTCCCCAGTTCTTCCTTCTTTCCCTTTTTGAAAATGGGCCTTTTGTTTCCCCTTTTCCAGTCAGTGAGGACCTCCCGGGACTGCCATGACTTTTGGAATAGAATAGAGAGGGACTTAGCAACCTCATCTACCAGTTTCCTTAGTACCTGTGGGTGTATCCCATGAGGTCCCATGAAGCTGAACACTTTCAGGTTCTTCAGATCACAAACCTGACCTTCACTCACAATGGATAGTTCCTTCTTCCAGTCCCTGACATTATCTTCCAATATCCTGGGAGTGTGGCTGGAGCCCTTGCCAGTGAAGACTGAGGTAAAGAAGTCATTGAGAGCCTCAGCCTTCTCCATGTCACTTGTCACCAGTTCACCTGTTTCCTTTCTGAAGGGTCTTCACCAGACCTAGTCTTCTTTTTACCATTAATATACCTATAGAAATTTTTACTCTTGATGTCCCTGGCTAGATTTAATTCTAATTAAGCTTTAGCTTTTCTAACCAGGTCTCTTGATGTTTGGGCAGCTTCTTTATATGCCCCCCATTCCAGCTGTCCTGTCTTCTATTCCTTGTAGATTTTCTTTTTGTGTAACAGCGTGTCCAGCAGCTCCTTGCTCATCCAGGCAGGTTTCGTAGTATTCTTTCCTGCCTTCTTTGTCAGTATACTTTGTTCCTGGACATGAAGAAGGCGATCCTTGAACACTGACTAGCTGTCCTGGGCCTCTCTTCCCTCCAGGGCTTTGTCCCATGATACTTTGACCAGTAGATCCCTGAAGTGATCAAAGTCTGCATGCCTAAAGTTCAGGGTTGTAAGCTTGAGGTACCTCCTCCTAGATGCCCTGAGGATATTAAAATCTATTGCTTCATAGTCACTGCAGCCAAGGCTGTGCCTGACCTTCACATTGGTCACCAGCCCTTCCTTACTGGTGAGAACAAGGCCCAGCATAGAACCTTTTCTCATTGGTTCCTCTACCATTTGGAGGAGGAAGTTGTCACCTATGCATTCCAGGGACATCCTGGATATCTGGTGCCTTGCTGTGTTGTCCCTACAGCCAATGTCAGGGTGGTTGAACCAGGACTTGTGAACCAGGTTGGACCAGGACTTGTGAACATGAAGCCACTTCTATTTGCCTGTGGAGGGCCTCATCTGCTTGGTTCTGCTGGTCAGGTGGCCTGTAGCAGACATCTATGGTAGCAACTACCTTCCCCTTTCTTCTCTTTAATCTTAACCCATATGCTCTCAAACAGTTCATAATCCTTCTACAGGTGGAGATCCACTGATTCTGGCTGGTCACTGCTGCAGAGGTCAACACCTCCTACCCTGCTTGTACCCATCTATCCCTACATTCCAGTCACAAGAATCATCCTACCAAGTTTCAATACAATACAATAACTGCCAGTGACATTTACAATACAATACAATACACCAGGTTGGAAGAGACCTTCAAGATCATTGTGTCCAACCCATCAACCCATCCAACCCACCTAAACAACTAAACCATGCAGCCAAGCACCCCATCAAGTCTCCTCCTGAACACCTCCAATGAAGGTGACTCCACCACCTCCACGGGTAGCCGATTCCAATGGGCTTTCCAGCAGCACAGTGGACCTTAATTCATCCTGTTTATTGCCCAAGCTGTATGCATTTGCATAGAAGCACTTCAGCTGGGCTGTCCCTGTCATCCTCTTAGGCAAATCCCCCTTGATTCCCTTGGGGTGTCCCAGTGCTTACCTCAGGGCAACAAGTTGAGAGCCCTTGCTAGCACTCCATCCCTCTGCCTCTGATGAGCTGCCCCACTGTGTCACAGGCCAGCATGAGATTAATAACCTCTTCCCCTTTCAAATTTAGTTTAAAGCCCTATCAATGAACCCTGCCAATTCCTGCCCCAGAATCCTTTTTCCCCTCTGGGACAGGCACATCCCATTAGTTAATTGCAGCTCTAGTGCCTTGTAAACCAGTCTGTGATTGTAAAATACAAACCCCTGTTGATGACACCAGTCATGAGCCATGAACTGACCTGTTGTTACTCCAAATTTAGACAAAACAATACTTTTCCATGTATCACAAAGAAGTGCCCTAAGAGCAAATAACGAAGCACAGAATCATGAAACCATAGAACATTCTGGTTTAGAAAGGACTTTTAAAGGTCATCTTGCCCAACCCTCCAGCAGTCAGCAGAGACCTCAATGCCCCATCCCACATGACCTTGAATGTTTCCAAGAATGGCTCATCTACAGTATCTCTGGACAACCTATGTCAGTGTTTCTCTACTGTAAAAAATGTCTTCCTTATCTGAATCTATTATCTTTAGTTCAAAACCATTACCCCTTTGCTTATTACTATAGATGCTACTAATAATTCTGTCTTCATCTGTCTTACAAATGCCCTTTATGTTCCTGGTCCTTTTTGATGAGGAGGTGTGGGTGTGCATGTGTGTTTGTTAGTAAATTTGACAGTGAATAGGGGACCTGAACCACCAAGGGAAATGGGGGTTACAGTTAGTTGGTAAAACTTCGGCTTTACTGCATCTACCTCCTCACACTCTTCCCCAAATCCAGTATGGAGTTCCTTCCCATAGGAGATCGCCCACCACAAGCTGCTCCAATGTGGGTCCTTCACATAAGCTGCTAGTCTTTCAGAATTTTTCTTGTGTCTGTGTCCTGGGGCACAGTCCTTCAAGAACAGACTGCTCCAGAACAGATTACCACAGAACACAGTTCCTGATGGGAGCCTTCTCTGGCACAGCTTCTCCCTGGGCTGCAGCTTTCTTCACAGCTGTGGTTGGGGACCTCCATATACTACAGTAGGGATATCTGCTCCGCCATGGTCTTTTGTGGGCTACCAGGGAATCTCTCCTCTAGAGATTGAAAGACCTTCTCCCCCTCCTTCTCTCATCTCGATGTCTGCAGAGCTGTTTATTTCATACCTCTCTCACTACTCTCACACTACTTCTACACAATGTTTTTCACCCTTTCTTAAATATATCATCAGAGGGGTGCCACCATAACGGCTGATAGGCTCCACGGTGCCCTGTGAAGGGTTCTTTTTGGAGCCAGATGGAGGTAGCTGTGTTTGGCACTGGACAGCCACTGGTGTCTTCTCACAAATGCTGCCCTGAAGCCCCTCCACTGCCCACACCTTGAAACATACACCCAGTACAGTGCCTATCTGTTTTGATCATGTGTTTAATACAGACTTCAGAAACTCATGAAATTCACCATTTGTTCTGTCTCAGCCAAAAACTTCTGGGAACGGAAATTTTTTTTGTTTGTTTGTTTGTTTTGTTTTGTTTTGTTTATAGTTTCTAGCATCATAGAAACATCATAGAAACATACACCAGGTTGAAAGAGACCTTCAAGATCATCACGTCCAACCCATCAACCAATCCAACCCACCTAAACAACTGAACCACGCAGCCAAGCACCCCATCAAGTCTCCTCTTGAACACCTCCAATGATGGTGACTCCACCACCTCCACGGGTAGCCGATTCCATAGTTTCATCGTTTCAGTCAGGGTTGGAAGGGACCACAAGGATCATCTAGTTCCAACCCCCCTGCCATGGGCAGGGACACCCCACACTAGATCAGGCTGGCCAGAGCCTCATCCAGCCTGGTCTTAAACACTTCCAGGGACAGGGCCTCAACCACTTCCCTCGACAACCCATTCCAGGGCCTCATCACTCTCATGGGGAAGAACTTCCTCCTCACATCTAGCCTGAATCTCCCCACCTCCAGCTTCATTCCATTCCCCCTAGTCCTATCACTACCTGACATCCTGAGAAGTCCCTCCCCAGCCTTCTTGTAGGCCCCCTTCAGATACTGGAAGGCCACAATGAGGTCACCTCAGAGCCTTCTCTTCTCCAGACTGAACAGCCCCAACTCTTTCAGTCTGTCCTCATAGGAGAGGTGCTCCAGCCCTCTGATCGTCCTCGTGGCCCTTCTCTGGACACCTTCCAGCACCTCCAGATCCCTTTTGTAATAGGGGCTCCAGAACTGGACGCAGTACTCCAGGTGGGGTCTCACCAGAGCTGAGTAGAAGGGGAGAATCACCTCCCTTGACCTGCTGGCCACACTTCTCCTGATGCAGCCCAGGATCTGATAGGCTTTCCAGGCTGCAAGTGCACATTGAGAGCTCATGTTGAGCTTCTCGTCCACCAGCACCCCCAAGTCTCTCTCCCCAGGGCTGCTCTTCAGCCAGTCCCTGCCCAGCCTGGATTTGTGCCTGGGATTGCCTCGACCCAGATGCAGGACCCTGCACTTGGTCTTGTTGAAGCTCATGAGGTTGGCTTGTGCCCACCTCTCCAGCCTCTCAAGGTCCCTCTGGATGGCATCCTTTCCCTCCAGCGTGTCAGCTGCACCACACAGCTTGGCGTCATCAGCAAACTTGCTGAGGGTGCACTCAATGCCACTGTCCATGTCACCCACAAAGATGCTGAACAAGCCTGGTCCCAGGACTGATCCCTGAGGGACTCCGCTTGTCACTGGCCTTCACTGGGACATGGACCCGTTGACAGCCACTCTTTGGGTGCAGCCATCAAGCCAGTTCTTTATTCATCTAGTGGTCCATCCATCAAACCCATGTGTCACCAGCTTGGAGACCAGGATGTGGTGTGGGGCAGTGTCAAAGGCTTTGCTCAGGTCCAGGTAAACGACATCAGTTTCTCGCCCCTCATCTATTAATGTTGTGACCTGTTCATAGAAGGCCACCAGGTTTGTCAGGCAGGATTTGCCCTTGGCAAAGCCATGCTGACTGTTCCAAATCACCTCTTCACTATTCTTCTGAGTCAGTAGTGCCTCCAGGAGGATCTGCTCCATGATCTTTCCAGGCACAGAGGTGAGACTGACTGGCCTGTAGTTCCCTGGTTCCTCCTTCTTACCCTTTTTGAAAATGGGAGCAATGTTTGCCCTTTTCCAGTCTGTGGGGACTGCCCCAGTCTGCCATGACTTTTGGAATATAATAGAGAGGGGCTTAGCAACCTCATCTGCCAGTTCTCTCAGCACCCGTGGGTGTATCCCGTCGGGTCCCATGGACTTGAACACTTTCAGGTTCTTCAGGTGATCATGAATCTGAGCTTCACTTATGATGGGCAGTTCTTCCTCCCCATCCCTGGCATCGTCTTCCATGACACCAGGAGTGTGGCTGGAGGCCCTTGCAGTGAAGACTGAGGTAAAGAAGTTATTGAGTAGCTCAGCCTTTTCCACATCACTTGTGACCAATTCACCACTTTCCTTTCTGAGGGGACCCACACCTTCCCTACTCTTCTTCATGCCATTAATATACCTGTAGAAGTTCTTAGTGCTCCCTTTAACCTCCCTGGCTAGATTCAATTCGAACTCTGCTGTGGCAGTTCCAATGGGCAATCACTCTCTCTGTATAGAACTTCTTCCTAACATCCAGCCTAACCCTGCCCTGGCGCAGCCTGAGACTCTGTCCTCTCTCTCTCTAAGTATCCATACTAAGAAGTGTTCTGGTTGGAGAGAATGGTAAGACATATTTTACAACAAAGTAATGCACATAATTATTTACAAGAAGAAAATCTTCATGAATCCTTACTTGCCAACATCTATCTATCATTCATGTAAATACAACAATGTGGCACTGTTTAGGTTTTTGGTGGTGTTTTTCTTTTTTCTCAATTTATAAAAATATTCAAATGATATGAAATTAAGGTTTTGGTGTTTTGTTTTGCTTTTTTAATACAAAACAAGCCCAAAAGTTTCTAAGGTCATGAGCTTGAAGAATATAATTTTTTAACAGTGCCCTTTCAAAGACTCAGGTGATATTAAAGGCATTTAAGTAATCAATAAAATTTTATAAAACATTCTGACATCATCTACCTCTCTACATCCTGTTCTTAGAAGTGTATGATCTTATTAATCTGTCACGGATAAAGCCTAATTGTTGTAGAGGATACAGCAAATAATTATACTTGATTTCATGTGTTTTTCTGTTAGTGTACTACCACAAGTCCACATAAAATTAATCTTTGATAAACCAATGCTAATGATAGACTTGCATTCTTAATAATAAATCAAGGGGTAAACATATAAACATGCTTCACTTCAAACAAGTTAAATGAAATTCAAAATTTTTGTTCCTTGCAAAATAGTTTTTTGTTCAAAACTGGATTAAAATTTGATGTGTATATATTTTTTAAAATATAGTATCAATTGGCTTGTTTACAGAATTTGGTACATTGTAGTACTGTTTACAATTAATTTAATGTTTCAGTTGGCTCAAATGAGACTGTATCCATTTCAATAACAAATCTAAACTACATTTCAGTACTGTCAAGCATTGCCTCATAAATGTTGTGATTCCTATCTGATATTCTGAGGAGAGGCTGAGGGAGCTGGGGTTGCTTAGCCTGGAGAAGAGGAGGCTCAGGGGTGACCTTATTGCTCTCTACAACTACCTTAAGGGAGGTTGTAGACAGGCAGAGGTTGGTCTCTTCTCCCAGGCAACCAGCACCAGAACAAGAGGACACAGTCTCAAGCTGCTCAACCAGGGGACATTTAGGCTGGAGGTTAGGAAGAAGTTCTACACAGAGAGAGTGATTGCCCATTGGAATAGGCTGCCCAGGGAGGTGGTGGAGTCACCGTCATTGGAGGTGTTCAGGAGGAGACTTGATAGGGTGCTTGGTTGCATGGTTTAGTTGATTAGGTGGATTGGATGATCTTGAAGGTCTCTTCCAACCTGGTCTATTCTATTCTATTCTATTCTATTCTATTCTATTCTATTCTATTCTATTCTATTCTATTCCCTTTGAGGAGAAGGCTTACTGCGCAACCACCTGATGCTGTTTTATACCTCATACGGACTGGAGGAGAGCAAGTGAAGAAACTATTCCTGTTGCAATTAGGCTTATGGAACATTTCCATGGTATACTTTAAAAAGTGAGGGGTGGTGGGGGAGAGAAAAGCAAGTCATTCTCATGTTGAAATTGTTTGAAACATGCTCTGTCAACTGGGAAAAAATATTCAGTTGCTTCATTACATTTTAAACTATTACCAAATGGAGTATTTCTTTTACTTGAGTAATTTGCAACATTTTAGCAAAATAATGAAAAATAAATCAACAACAAAAAACAAAACCCCAAACTCAGAACAATTATAGAAACTACACTTTCAGTTGAAAAATTATTCACATGGCTCTAAATTAGATTAATATTTAATCTGGATGTGGTTTTCAGTTGTTTATGCCTTCCTAAGATTGCAAATTGCCCTATTAAATATATATTTTTCACCCCTAAAGCAGAAAACTCATGCAACATGCCTGTTGGTCCTTCTACAACACAACCACAAACAAACAAGGAAAAAGCAGAAAAGCTGTTAATGATTGTTCATGGTTCTTTTCCACAATCATAATATTTCTTTCCTTCATAGCTAATTGCTAGCCCTTTGCTCAGTAGAATATGATTTTATAGAGGCAGTTATAGAGCCCCAGGGATTAATTGGCAATGTTAAAAAAATATATATTCACATATAAAATATAAAATATAGTTACCAAAAATTGCTGGTCAAAAATTTGAAGCAATGTTACAGTATGTTATATAGAGAATCATTAAATTTTGAGTTTACAAAGATATATTCCTTAGGCAAATTAATTACTCACTATATATATAAAATAGCTTTTGATTTCCTGAACAGGGAATTTGGAAAAGGGTTTTTATTATAAATACTTATTGATTTTCAAATTAAATAGTTCTGATGTGCAAATGTAATTCTAAAAAGTGCAAAACAGCTACCTGCACCACAGGCAGGTGGTGTTTATTAGTCCAATTGCAAAAAGTGTACCATAGAAAGATTTAAGTAAGTAACATTGATGACAAGATTGTATTTGTATGGTACAATATAAAGTCTCTTTTTGCAATTTAAATTATCTTGACTTGAATGTTAACATTGCTTGAATTTGGTTCCTCTTTGATATAACAATGAATAAAAATTCATCTATGATTTATACTTCACTGACATTTTAGCTTCTAATCCATAGTATAGTATCATAGTATCAGTCAGGGTTGGAAGGGACCACAAGGACCATCTAGTTCCAAACCCCCTGCCATGGGCAGGGACACCCCACACTAGATCAGGCTGGCCAGAACCTCATCCAGCCTGGTCTTAAACACTTCCAGGGACAGGGCCTCAACCACCTCCCTGGATAACCCATTCCAGGGCCTCACCACTCTCATGGTGAAGAACCTCCTCCTCATGTCCAGCCTGAATCTCCCCACCTCCAGCTTCATTCCATTCCCCCTAGTCCTATCACTCCCTGATAGCCTGAAAAGTCCCTCCCCAGCCTCCTTGTAGGCCCCCTTCAGATACTGGAAGGCCACAATGAGGTCACCTCGGAGCCTTCTCTTCTCCAGACTGAACAGCCCCAACTCCTTCAGTCTGTCCTCACAGGAGAGGTGCTCCAGCCTTCTGATCATCCTCGTGGCCCTTCTCTGGACACATTTCAGCACATCCATATCCCTCTTGTAATAGGGCATCTTGTAATAGGGGCTCCAGAACTGGATGCAGTACTTACATCTCAGGCTGACTTCTCCTATGTCTATTCAAGTTCTCTTGGCCACACATAACAGTATTCTTCTGTGTATCTATTTCTCAGTTCCTCAGGTGAAGACACCTGCATTACATATTAGCCCATTTGTCTAGCAAATATGGGCCATCCTGAAGTGAAACCAGGGACAATGAGAAAGGTAACTATTTTATCCTCCTCTTGTTTGCTTCTTTTTTTCTCTCTCCACCCTTCCTTCCTCAGAACATTTGTCAACAGTTTGTTTTTTTGGTTGGTTGGTTGGTTGGTTGTTGTTGTTCTTTTTTTTTTATTAGTTGTTCATCAAGCTGTCTGAAGGGGACCTACAGGAAGGCTGGGAAGGGACTGTTCAGAACACCAAGTTGGGAGAGAGTGTGGCTCTCCTGGAGGGTAGAAGGATGCTGTAGAGGGACCTGGCCAGTGGGCTGAGTCCAGTGGTTAGAGACTCAACAAGGCCAAATTCAGGCTCCTACACTTTGGCTACAACAACCCCATGCAGGCTACAGGATGGGTGGCTGGAGAGCAGCCTGGCAGAGGCACACCTGGCAGTTCTGGGTGACAGCAGCTGGACAGGAGCCAGCAGTGTGCCTGGGGGGCATGGAAAGCCAATGGCATCCTGGCCTGGATCAGGAACAGTGTGGCCAGCAGCACTAGGGATGGAATTCTGCCCTGGACTCAGCACTGGAGAGGCCTCACCATGAGCACTCTGTGCAGCTCTGGGCCCTCACTGCAAGATAGATCTTGAGGTGCTGGAGCAGGTCCAGAGGAGAGAGACCAGACTGGGGAGGGGGCTGGGGGGAAGGGCTGATGAGGAGAGGCTGAGGGAGCTGGGGGTGTTTAGCCTGGAGAAGAGGAAGCTGGGGGGGGGGTGGGGGGGTGGGGGGGCTTATCACATTCTACAACTACCTGAAGGGAAGTTGTAGTCAGGTGGGGGTCAGGCTCTGCCCCCAGGCAACCTATGACAGGACGAGAGGGAATGGCCTGAAGCTGCACCAGGGGAGGATTAGGTTGGATATTAGGAAGCAATTCCTCAAGGAGAGGGGAATCAGACACTGGGATGGTCTGCCCAGGGAGGTGGTGAAGTCACCATCACTGGTGGTCTTTAAGAAAGGATTGGATGTGGCACTTGGTGACATGGTTTAGCTGATGTCCTGGTGTTAGGTCACAGGTCTCAGAGGTCTTTTCTAGCCTCAGTAATTCTGTGATTCTGTGAAAAAAAATGAAGAACTGCCACTTGTCAGAAGTACTGAAAAGAAGAGGGTTTTTTCAAGTAAGTTATTTTGTACAAGTCATTCTATCATTCTCTGTAGTCAGTGAAGAATTATTGGCACATTTGAGGGCGGGTCATTTCACCTTTTCAGATTCTTTCCTGCATATCTGATGAATTAATTATTTTCCCAAGCTGTGTGCTTCTCTTAACAGACTACAGAGATTTCTAAGCCAACTTTTATTTAATAAATATTTATTTTTAGACCATGTAAGCCCTAGTCAAGCAAAGAACTTTAGTACTTTCTGAATTATAAGAATTTTATTTTTTATTTTTGTAGTATTTTTAGTGCATTTACTTGCACATTCCATTCAGTACTTCGCTTGGATAAAGCTATATAAAATAGGCAATCTATTTAGTTTAATTATTCAAGATAAGTCTATTGTAGATCTTCTGTTACATATTGATATAATAAACTTTATTTTGTTTCAGGAAGGAAAAAAAACAAACATATGAAATAACAGGGGGAAAAAATCCTCTAAGAAATAAGTAAGCACTGCAGACACAGAGCTTATTTTTGCACTGAGCATTATGTGCACTTCCCAGTTCAGTCATGTTCACAGAATATCATTGCATTTCTAAGGATTCACCTGTCCTTTTATGTATGTCAATGTATGCAATAATAATAATAACAGTGAAATATTTTTTTCATATTAGACATGCATGCTTTAAAGATGAAGTAGATAAGTGTATCCAGAGTCAGTTTTGAAATGTCTTATTAATTTGGCAAGTTTGGACAGAACTGAAGAAGGAAAAAGGGAGAAGTGATGCTCTATGTATAAAAGAAAGGAAGTACCACTAGTTGTGGTTTTGGAAATAAGAAAATATCTTTATTTTACTGTGAATCAGTCTTACCAGATAGTGAACACCTGAGAAAATATGTAATAGCTCCTAAAAAATCACATTTGAGAACAGAATCAATTTAATTTGAATTATACACGTTCAATTTCTTGTTTTCACAGAACTGAATTATCCTGAGGGGGTTTTTTACTTATAGCTTGTTTTTTCGTAACATAAACATTTTTGTCTGCCATAGGATAACGCTATACCATATTTAACCTTGACAGATCAGGAGAAATTGATCACATAAGTAGGAAGAGTATTATTTTATGTTTACTTAATTGTAAATTTATTTTTCTTCTTACATACATATACTGAATGAGATCATGAATGAATGATGTAAAGAATGAAGACCAAAGTCTGATTTCCAAGTTATGGGAAAGGACTGATGTATTAACATCAGAGTGTATCTTAAAATGCAACCAACCAAATTAAAAAAAAAAAACCACGAACAAAAATAAAATAAAAGGAACAACTGAAACCAAACCACACTCCCCCACCAAAAAACCCCAAATTTCACACAGATTCTAACTGTACATTTCAGTCATATATAATTTAGCATCATGATATATTAAACATTCTCAAACTGAGTTTTTGTTATGCAAGTTGCATGAATCATCAATGCTTATTTGCCATTTCTCTTAGGAAACAGGATGGAGAGTGAGTGTTTTGATAATATTTTAGAGTAAATCGGACAATCTCTGTAATCAGAACATTCTGGGTATGCAAAATCTCAGGCAAAATGCAGAACAGCTCATTTATCATCAAATGCCTAAACTATTATTTAATGTAATCAATGCCATTTGCAACAGGAACTTGAGATATTTATGGCAAGTATATATTCAAGACAAAATGATGCTTTGTTTTGATTAGAATACACATGTACTTGAAAAAAAGTAAAATAAGTTGGAACACTATATTTAATTTCTGAAAATAATCCCATTTGTTTGTGTTTACTATTTTGACTAAGACATCAGAGCAACAAAAAATTCATGTTATGACACCTATTAATTAGTGATAAAATTGAATAGTTGACCGGTTTAAAAAGCACCAATGAAAACTTAAGCCACTATATGTCACAGTACTTCTCAAGGATTACAGATAAAATAATTTGAATTATTGGAAGAGTGAGATCTAAAAAAATTATAACAAACAAATTATTTTGAAATATCAATTACTCAATTTTACATTTAATTTTCTGTTTTATTTCAGAAAAAAAAATACAATAAAATCCTTACTGTCATAAAATAGTGGTTTTTAAATTACATTTCATTGTGTTTAATCTCAGGAATTTAACTAATGAACAGTAAAAAGTCGTCTCATGAGAAAATGAAAATCATTAGACTTTAAGATTCCGCATTGGAATCTGACAACACAATATATATCCTTTTTATTTTGTTCATGACATGAAGTTATAGTTTTTTTGAAAATATATTTATTTGAAATAGACCTCAGAAAGGCTAGTAATTTTGACTTAGCAAAAACATTGCCTTAGTTCGAATATATGCTTTTTTTTCAAGAACCAAATCAAATTTATTGAAAATGTATGATAAAAATGCATTAAATAAGCTACTTAAGGTCTTCTGACCTGGTTAAAGCCTCAGTTTGTATTCAGGAAAAATGTCTCTACTTCTGTGGTTTTAGATGAAGAAGGACATTGCTGTCATCAGGACAATGAAAGAAAGCAAAATAGGACTGTTTTCTGGAGATTTCTATCCACATATTCTTGAATTATTCTGTATTGATATTGTCATACCTTAAGCATTTTATGTCACTGTGTCCTTCAGACTTAGTCATAACCTTGATTTTAACTAACAGAAAGCGGGACAGAAAAAAGTGATTTTTCTTTGTGCCATTATCAAAAGTGTAAACTTTTCTTTTTTTTTCTGGGTACACTTGTACCTTTTATGACAACACATCTCCTATATAATAAGATATTTCTCAAAAATTGTAATACATAAGATATACTATTAAATGAAGGAGGGTAAGATTTTTAATATAGACTTGAAGCAAAATCACAGATTTGTAAATGACTACTTGCCTTCATAGGGGGCTGAAAAATATCTAACTACCTATTCAGAAAATTAAAAGTTGGGAAAAAAATAGAGGGATAAAAATCTTAAGAATATGGTAGAAGATTTGCAATTTTACTTTCTTTTCTTATTACTTTATACAACAGAGTTCTTTTATTCTGGTTTTATTAAGTATTTCTATGAAAGTTTTATATGAAAGTTTTATTCATAAATGTAAAAAAACCATAACAAGATATATCTGAATCATAGACTTTATATAAGGTATAAAATATAAACTGAAAGCATTTGTGCTCCTATTGGTCCATGTGATCAACTAATATTCAAGGCTTTGATATTAGCACTAGAAATCACTGGTAAGAGTGTGAGTATTTCTCCTGTCTGGTATATGTCTATGGGCTTTGGCACATAAAGACCACACACAAAAGACTGCATTTCAACTCTTTCAGAATTCCTTTCTTGTTTAGATTCTTTGGTGTGCTTGGTTTTATTCCATCAGATACTAGTTTTCTACAGCTGTGTAAAAGTAACTTTTTTAAAAAATTATTTTTTATATATTAAATGGTATATCTATGAGAAAAAAATGTGCTACAGAGATAGACAAATGAACATATCAGACAGAATACAGAATCCTCCCCTGTCCTGTAGATATATTCAATCTGGCCTTTATGTTTTCTCTAGCTTGAATATTTAAGGAAAAAATCTTGTTATTCTATTTGCTACTTCCAGGTATATTACATACCTATCATCTCCTTGAATTATTATTCTATTTTTTATTACTAAAGACATGCTTGCTGAATGACTCTATTCACAGCATAATACATATTAATAGTTTATTGATGAAAAAGGACTCTTTTAAATTTTTTATTTTAAGATTCAGATGAATTTTTATTGCAAACCACACATTACAACAAGAAGCTGGGTCAGATAAGGAAAAAAAGATAAGAAATATTGGCAGTGATAAAAATTGCCTGGAACCATTTGGTATGACTCAGGAATTCAACAAGACAAATCTCAGACTTCCTTGGAATTGAGGCAAGTATATGCTTATGCAGCATCAAATAATCATAAAGTTAAGTAAGAAATATGTACTGTAAATCTATTTCAGGCAAGGCATTTATTTTAAATAATTAGCATTTGAGATTTCATGTGCTTGATTGTCAGTTATGATAGAAGTAACATCCACATTTATTAGAACATATTTTTAGAACAAATTCCAGGAAAGAATATTTCCTGTTTTCATTTATCCTGCTTATAAAGAACTTGCATTAGAATGTTTTGCATGAACACAGTACCTCATCTGGCAACACACTTCAAATTGTAAAAATACAGACCATGAGTTATTATTGCCTTCTGGAATAAAAGGAAGAATCTAAAAAAAAAAAGCATGTAATAGCTAGACACAAATTTAAATGGCTTTCTCCTGTCTTTAGCTTCATGGTTTTTATTGTTCTCTTGTCTTTCAGTTCAGACACTACTGTCATCTTCTGAATTGATGTCATTCACAGTTCTGATGAGACAGCTCAAAATGTTAATTCCATTTTAACAGTGATTCATACAGTCTATCTTAATTAATTCAATCCTACCATTATTAATAAAGCCTAAGAAATTAATTGAAAATCTCTAATGTTATTTTTAAAGTAATTATTCCAAAATTCTCTTTTAATTAGCAGATTTCTGTGATATGTGGCCTGGACATATTTTATTCATGAAAGACTTATTTGTATTACAAGAGGGTTCAGATAGGATGATTTCAGTGCTCTTTCTTGGATACATTCAGATACATACATGTATTTGGATTTAAGAAAATTAATTATCGTGCTTGTTTGTCAGTGACAGACTGCATACCTGCTAAAACTCTGTGAAAAGCAATTTAAAACCTACACTGACCACGTGGACAAGAAATACAGATTTATTTATTTTTTCCTGTGCCAACAGGATTTATATGCTGATTTAAATATGCAGTTGACAGTGTTTAAGGAATAGGACAGCAGATGGGGAATTCTTGTGGGGGGAAAAAATTAAAATGTGCTTTTGTCAATGCCCTTTTCCTATGCAAATTCTCAGTAAGGTGCTTACTGAGGGCCTAGGAAGCTTAGATCAGGTTTAGAGCCACTAATTCATTCTTCTGCATGAGGGTAGTTCTCTAATTTTACAATTTGTTCAGCTGGGACTGTGCAAAGACTTTACCAATAAATTCAGCCCCCATTTTTGTCTTTTTAATTATTTTCTTGCTACAGGTTTTGATGGCATTTTCATCTCATCAATCTGCTGAGTTTGATTTCATTAGATACATAAAAATCTAGTGTTCCTGGTTTTCTACCTAATTAATGATGGTAGTAATAGGTGACTACTGTCAGTCCCTTCCAAATGACCTATTATTCTATTCTATTCTGTTCTGTTCTGTTCTAGTCTAGTCTAGTCTAGTCTAGTCTAGTCTATTCTAGTCTATTCTAATCTAATCTTTTTCAGGTTAGCCCTAGTGTTTTCTCAAAGAAGCCACATACACTGTACTTTTGCCCCTGCTATCAAAACATTTCCATAGAAACCCAGTGCAGAAATATAAAGATCTTTATCAATCCAGACTTATAATTACAAGATTAGCAGTGTTTTCTCTCAATACAGTAATGAACTCCTTTGGTGAAAAGTTGTCACTATGCAGAAGATCAGCTGTGTTTTGCAAGCTTCAGTCACTGAAAAGGAATTAATAGGACAGCTAGAAATCTAGCTAGATATAAAAGAAATTAATTAGTCTATCTTCATAAAGATAGACTAATGCTTAAAAAAAAAGCATTCCTTTTTTGCAGTGAATAATCTTGTAAAACATCCTTAGTATAATTGAGTTCATTCTTTAAGAAATAGAGGCTTAAAATACAAACACCTTAAAACCTATAATGATCTGGCTAGAAGCAAATAATCAAGGCATAATAGTACAGTATATTGCTAAATATAAAACTGGAGTAACCCAGGATGAAGAAATCACACATTAAATTATATTATATCTCAGGTCAGGGCAGCAGACAATGAAATTCCATTTTGCAAGGTTGTTTTTTTTTCATTTTAAAGTGGGTATAATTAAAAAAAATATATTTGGCTATACTTGTTTTTTATCCTTTAAGTTAAACATGTCCTGCCATAATCATATTAATTTGAGTGGTAAAAATCATGGTTTTCAAAGGGGTGACTCATCCAGTAAGTGGGTCATTTTGTCATACAAGCAGATGAAGTTGGTCAACCAGGAACTGCTTTTCATAAATGCATCCTGACTGGACCTGATCCCCTGGTGATTTGTGTGCTGTGTGATGGCACTCAAGACAATCTGCTCCGTAACCTCACTGGGAATTGAAATCAGAATCATAGGCTTGTAGTGCCCTTCCAGCCCTTTCTGTAGATAATCATCATATTTGCTAACTTTCAGCCAACTCTTCCGTTTGCCAGGACTGCTGATAAATGATGGCATGTGACTTGGTGAGAACGTCCATCAGCTCCTTCACTACCCTTGGGTTGATTTTACCTGCTTCCAAAAGTATATGTCTGTTTAAATAGTGCAGAAGCTTGCTAGCCATCTCCTCTTGTGTTATGTGAGCTTCATTGTGTTCCCTATCCCTGTCTTCCAGATCATGGAGGGGGGGAACCTTGAGAACAATTTTTCATTCTATTAAAGATTGAGGCAAAGACAACATTAAATACCCCATTCTTTTCCTTATCCTTTATCATTCCATCCAATAAAGGGTGGAGACTCTCCTTAGACCTCCTTTTGCTACCAGTGCATTTGGAGAGCCAGGTTTTGTCTTTTACGTCACTAGGCAGGTTAAATTATAGCTGATCATTAGTGTTTCTAATTTTTCTCCTTAACTTTTCTTCCGAGTTCCAAATTTCTCTCTTCATCCAGGCTGATTTTTCTTTCCTGATGGTTTGTCTTACAGCACACCAAGGTAGCCTGCTTCTTTGCCTTTAAGATTTCCGTCAAGTACGATGTCCAGCCATCCCACACTCCACTGCACCTATGAGTGCAGCAGTACCAGACATGATGGAACTCCAGTATGAGCTGGAAACCAAAGAGGCCAAAAGGTATCCTACCATAGACATTGCTAATGCTTTCTTCTCTATTCCCATAGCAGAGGAATGCAGGCCTCAGTTTTTCTTTGAGCTGGAGAGGAATCCAGTACACTTTTAACAGATTACCAATGGGCTGGATCCACAGCTCAAGCATCTGTCATGCAGTGATCCACGATGCTCTGGAGAAAGGTGGTGCTCCAGAACACATCCAGTTCATCAATGATATCATCGTCTGGGGAAAAACTGCTGAAGAAGTCTTTGAGAAAAGTAACAAAATCATTGACATTCTTTCGAAAGCAGGTTTTGCCATCAAGGAAGACAAGGTGAAAGGACCTACCAGAGAGATTCAGTTTCTGGGAGTGTGGTGGCAAGTTGGACACTGACACATTCCAGTGGATGTGGTAAACAGAATCTCTACCATGGTAAATTCCATGAACAAGCAAGAAACTCTACACCACATCATGCCACAGATGCAACATGGTCCAAGTGGATGGCTCTGATAACGCAAAGAGTTCAAATGGGAAATCTTGAAAGACCTGGTCAGGTGGAGGTGATCACAAGTTTGCCTGAAGGCATTGTTATGAATATACTGGTGGTTCTGTGATTTGTGTTAAAGGTAGAGAATTCAGAGTGCACTGGGACTGTGGGTCAGGAGCTTGCAGGAGCCTGTTTTGAGGACAAAGGGGAGCTTCATATTTCACAGACTTAAACAGTGACAGTGTGTTTGGCTAATTGGAGACACCAAGGCTGAGGAGAACTGTGGTTTTTTAGATAAGAAGCCTGGACGACTGAGCATGCGTGCAAGTGGATACTTTGACCCTTACCACACAGAATGTAGGGAGAAGGGATTTGATCACCTATTCTAAGACTCATTATCATATGCCCACCTTCGATTTAGCATAAGTTTGTTTATGTAGATGATTTAGCTATATAAGATGAAGAAAGCTCTTGTAAATCTGCTGTGGAGGTGGAGTTTTGTCCCCTCTCAAGCCCAGCACGCTGGTTTGCTTGCCTTTTATTGCTTTTATTGCCTTTTATTACCTTTTTAAGATCTTTTAGTGCCAATAAAACTGTTACCAAAAACTTTTACCTGGAGTCATCTACAACAGCACCAACTGTACTAAATCTTAAGAGGAGGGAGTAATTCATTCTGAAGAAGCTCCTCCTTACAATGACCTTTCTGATCATGAAAAGAAATATGCTTTGTTCTCAGACGGTTCCTGTCATCTTGTTGGGAACAAGCAAAGGTGGAAGTCTGCAGTGTGGGGTCCAACACGCCGAGTTGCAGAAGCAAAGGATGGAGGAGGAGAATCCAGTCAATTTGCAGAGGTAAAAGCTGTCCAGCTATCTCTTGATGTAGCTGAATGAGAGAGATGACCATAGCTTTATCTCTACACTGACCCATGGATAGTAGCCAATGCTCTGTGGAGTTGGCTAAAGGACTGGAAAAAGAATGGTTGGCAGAGAAAAGGAAAGCCTATATGGGCAGCTGACCTGTGGCACAACATTGCTGATCAAATCGAGAGAATTCCAGTGAAGGTGAGACACATTGATGCTCACATTTCATAAGAGCAAAGCTACTGAGGAACAGCAACGCAACCATCAGGCAGATCTAGCTGCAAGAGTTTCTCAAGTAGACATGGACTATGATCTTGATCTTGACTGGAAACACCGAGGTGAGATATTCTTAGCTTGGTGGGCTCACGATTTGTCAGGACATCAAGGCAGAGATACAACCTACCAGTGGGCTCATGACAGATCCATAGACATTTCCATGGATGCTATCACACAAGTCATCCATGACTGTGACATTTGTGCTGCTATTAAGCACATGAAGCAAATTAAGCCCTTATGGTATAGTGACTGCTAGTCCAAGTACAAGTATGGTGAAGTTTGGCAGATTGACTATATCACTCTACCACGTTCTCGATCTGGTAAGCAATACGTGCTTACTATGGTAGAGGCAAACACTGGATGGTTGGAAACTTATCCAGTTCCACATACAACTGCATGCAACACCATTGTTGGTTTGGAGAGACAAATCCTGTGGAGACACAGAACTCCAGAGAGAATCAAATCAGACAATGGAACTAATTTCAAAAAAAAATCTTGTAAAGAGCTGGGCCAAAGAGCACGGCATTGAGTGGATATTCCACATCCCCTACTATGCACCAGCTGCAGGGAAGATTGAACGCTACAACAGTTTGCTGAAGACCACTCCCAAATCAATGAGGGGTGGATCTTTGAAAAACTGGGAGAAGCATCTAGCAGAAGCAATCTGGCTGGTAAATAGTAGAGGTTCAGTAAATCAAGGTGGATCTGCACATTCAGATCTGCTACAGAAAGTAGAAGGTGATAGAGTTCCTGTTGTTAGAGAAAAGAATCTGTTAGGCAAAACTCTTTGGGTATTTTCTCCTTCAGGAGAGGCCAAACCTGTCCAAGGGGTGGTTTCTGCTGAAGGTCCTGGTCACACTTACTGGGTAATGCAAGAGAATGGTGAAATTCTGTGTATTCCAGAAAGAAATCTAACTTTAAATTGAGAAAGTTTAATTTCAGAGTGTTGTACAGGTACAACATCAAGCCAAAGGAGGAATCCATGAAGAATCTATGGTGCATGAACCCTGAGAACCCTGAGTCTTGAGTCAACTGAGATTCCCTGATTCCTTTTCTCCACTTCGTCTGTGAAGAGACAAACTGTTTTCTGTGTTCTATGTTTTTCTTGTTCCTGATTTATCTTGGACTTCAGAATCATCTACATCTGAGGACAGCCAGAATGGACTGTGATCTTTACTTACGAATTATAGATATTGTTTTATATTAGATGGACAGTGCTAATAGCCAATGAAATTGTTTAGAAGAGGTGGATTGTGACAGTTTAGGCTGTGCCTTTAAGCTAGGAGCTACAGTTGGTGCAAAAAGGAAATTAAGAAAGATAATTCTAAATGAACTTCATTGGTCAGATGAGTAGGATGTAGTTTTACAGTCTTACATTTTGTTCTCACTCTGTCTTTTTCTGCCATGAGGGGAGGGGAGGGAGGGAAGGGAAGGGAGGAAGGGAAGGGAAGGGAAGGGAAGGGAAGGGAAGGAAGGGAAGGGAAGGGAAGGGAAGGGGGGGGGAAGGGAAGGGAAGGGAAGGGGAGGGAAGGGAAGGGGGGGGAGGGGAGGGGGAGGGGAGGGGAGGGGAGGGGAGGGGAGGGGAGGGGAGGGAAAGTAGGCTGCTTTTCTTTGGTATTCAAATGTTTGTTGCATCCCAAGCAAGAGATCTGTATATATATACACACACAGACATGTGTGCATGTATATGTACATATAATATATCAATGTACATGTTCATATTCATGTACATATACCAAGATCCTTAATGAAAACACTATCTGTTTTACAAATACACTTTTGGGGAAAAAAATTAAAATGCCAATATTCCACAAATGATATGCTAAAATCTTGATACTTTTAGTGTGTACAAATAAAACTTTTCAACTTTAAATCATTGATTTTTTTCAGCCTTTATTTGCATGAATTTTTTTAAAGAATGTACTCAGGCAGTAAAACAAATTTAAAAAAATGACCTTGACACTCCTCAGCCTATATTCTCTGTCAGTAGTTTAATATTTGATATCAACCCTGAGCTATAGCATATTTTGCAAGAAGAAACCTTCTTTTGCAGCACAGCCAAAGGAAAAAGCTATTTCTTCTAAAATTATATTTCACTGAAGCAAAGAGGACAAATGCTGGGAAGAAGTAAATAGAGATGGAGCTTCTTTTGCAGTTCATGTGAAGGGAAGTCTTCAGGATCTTTTTTATCTGGGAGTCTTCTCTCAGGGCACCATGCTTTCTACAAGTTCCTTCTTCACTGGTCTTTGTTATCCCCTGCATGATGTTCTGTCTTTCATTTTACTTCATAACAGCCCTCTTTTGCATGGAGGGAAAACAAGCTCAGCTGCCTGCTGACTTTTCAAGAACCTGGGCTTCCTAGCACTTTCTGAATGACTACACTAGATGCAAGAGTACAATATTTGATGTTGAAGATATCTTAAAAGGTAAGAGTAATCAAAAATATCCTTGCTTTCTTCATACTATATATAATACTTTTTTTTTTTTTCAAAAAATGCAATTTAACTTAATGAGAACAACTTGAAAACATTTTTGGGATAACTGTAAAATTGCCTTTAACTCTCTGAGTATCAGGTACACACTTGCATAAAGTAAGAGAAAAGGATAAACATCAATTGCTCCTTTATTATCAAGCATTAATGGACCTGAGAAGACAGAGTCATGACTGTTGGATGGTTACTTTTAAAGAATCAATTCACATTTAGCAGATATTATGATTTTCCTCCTATCTGAGAAGTCTAAAAATAACATAATCAAAATGCACATAAAAAGACCCCCAATGATTGGGCTAATTGTCTTTGTTATATGGAAAGAAAGAAAAAAAGGTCATAGAAAAAAGAAAACAACTACAAAACCAAAATAAAACAAGAGCAAACCTCAATGAACAAACAAAACCCCAACAACAAAAGCAAACAAACAACAAACGTCATCTTGCAGTTGACAGGAAAGGGCAATGAGAAGGGCAACGAGGCTGGTGAGAGGCCTTGAAGCTGAGACTGAGGGAGCTGGGATTGTTTAGCCTGGAGTAGAGGAGGCTCAGGGGAGGTGCTCTCAGGGAGAGTTGTTAGCTGTTGGAATGTGCTGCCCGGGGAGGTGGTGGAGTCACCATCCCTGGAGGTGTTCAAGAGGGAATTGGACATGGCACTTGGTGCCATGGTTTAGTATTCCTGAGGTCTTGGGTGACAGGTTGGACCTGATGATCTTTGAGGTATTTTCCTACCTTATTGATTGTATGACTCTATGAATTTTTTTTTGCCAAGGGTTTAATTCAGCTGTAATGAATAAAAAGCAATTATTAAAAGCAAACAAAAAATTAAATTAAGAAAGCTAATACAAAATGTTAGCATGCAGAATCTGTTATTTGCCATATAATTTAATTACTATTGTATTATTACCTGTTCTCTTTTTAATTACCACACTCTCATATGTATTTGCTGTTATTTTTCTTCTAATTAGTTTTATTTGAATAAGCTAATTACATGTCAGTTATTTCCTTATACTCAATATGCAATTATCACTGATCCACAGTGAACTGAATGGTTAATGATCATATCAGAAAAATATCTGGTTTCTCCATCCCAGGGAAGCAAATGTTATTTAGTGATGACTCTTACATTGTTTTTAGGTTTCCCCAAACATAATGACAAGAAAACCTTCAAGTCCACTTTTATTCAAAGGGAAAACGTTATGTTTAATAACAAACCTATTTTCACTTCAGCAAAATGTCACACATTTATTTATCATCTTCACTGATTGTCAATCTTTCCTATCTTTGTTTAAGTTCTCCATCAATTCATAAGAAAATACTACTGGGATGCCATGTAGTGATAATCACTGGAGAATCCATTTAAAATTGCTTTATTATCTATGAAGTGTGTGAATATTTTATTATCGTTTCAAACACAAATCAGATTTTATGGCTGTTCTACATTTTAATGTATACCATGGTCTTATATAGTCAATATTAAACATTATTTAGTAGTCATGAGGTCTTGGGTGACAGGTTGGACTTGATGATCTTTGAGGTCTTTTCCAACTTATTGATTCTATGATTCTATGATCAAATATCATAGACATTGTATTAAATACTTTTGGAATAATAATAGATCTCTGGTAATATAATTAGATGACACAATATTTATGTTTAGATCTCTTAAAATAGACCGTTCTGATGATTAATTCAAAACATATTCTATGAAATCTTGCATCACATTTTTGTCACAAACATATTTCCTGTGCCAATCATGGCAGTGGGGAGGTCGTACTAGGTTCAAAATTCCCCAACATCTTGGGTGGGGGCTGAAAGAACCCAGCCCCCAGGAAGATAAAAGATGGGCAGAGAAGGACTTCCTTTTCCCCCTCCCAGAAGGGGAGGTCCCAGTGGTCTATTCCACAGTCCCTTCCTGTCCAGCAAGCCTCTAAAAAGGGGGACATTTGATGCTGAGTGCCTCCTGCTGCTGATACATTAGATACACCACCAGTGTCCTGAGGGTCCAGCCCAGTGGGTGGACACAGGAAGCTGCGTATTTCATACCCATAATGTCCTGCTCCCTATAAATATATCTGCAAAGTCTCTCACTTCCTCTTTCTTCCCTCACAGGTCCCATGGGAGATGCTCCCTATCAGGTAGTGGAAGGGGAGTTATCTCCAGGTCTCTTGGGCCTGGCTAGGCCTAATGCCAGGAGGAGAAGGGGGAAAGGCCATCTCAGATCTGACCAGCTGAGATTAGCCTAACAGTATAGGGGGGGAAGAAACAGCCCTGGGAGTTTTGGGTATTACCCTCAGGTAGGGAGAAGTGAAATACTGGGATGCTTCCTGGTGTGCTGTGAAGGACCCTGCATGCTTTGGGATCTCCTTTGTCACTGTGCTTGTAGCTTCTGTAAAACACTCACTGTTTTTCCATTTAAATTTTCCATCACTTCTGCAATCCATTTGTCTGAGTCTCATTTTTCTCCCCCCGTGGGAGGCAAGGGAGGCTCTGCCTTCAAACTGGGACAATTGGTACAAAAGGTCTTTCCCAGCATTCATGATGCTATGATTCTACAAGGCTGCTTCTCCCACTTGTTCCTAGTTACACGTACTTCAGCCTCCAATATAGGCAGCTCTTTAGATCTTCCCCTACTCAAATTTGTATCTGATGCCCATGTCCTAGGACCAGAGAACTGCTCATGGCAGACCAGTGCAGCTCTCCTGCTGGAAGAACTCTCTGATCTCTTTCCTTCTCTTTGTAACTCAAGTACTTGTGCCTGGATATTAAAGGGTTTCCAGCTCAGATTGCCTCCACACTCACGCAGCAGAGGCCACAGGGTTCATTGTGGCATGGACTGTCCCTGTATAGCTGTACAAGAGGTCAACTCTGCCAGCTAAACCCATTGGCTCATCTTCAGCCCAGCAGTGTCCTGGTTTAATACAATATAATACAATACAATACAGTACAATACAATACAATACAATACAATACAATACACCAGGTTGGAAGAGACCTTCAAGATCATTGCGTCCAACCCATCAACCAATCCAACCGACCTAAACGACTAAACCATGCAGCCAAGCACCCCATCAAGTCTCCTCCTGAACACCTCCAATGAAGGTGACTCCACCACCTCCACGGGTAGCCGATTCCAATGGGCAATCACTCTCTCTGTATAGAACTTCCTCCTAACATCCAGCCTAAACCTCCCCTGGTGCAGCCTGAGACTGTGTCCTCTTGTTCTGGTACTGGCTGCCTGGGAGAAGAGACCAACCTCCGCCTGTCCACAACCTCCCTTCAGGTAGTTGTAGAGAGTAATAAGGTCACCCCTGAGTCTCCTCTTCTCCAGGCTAAGCAACCCCAGCTCAGCCCTTCCTCATAGGGCTTGTGTTCCAAATCCCTCACCAATGTCGTTGCCCTTCTCTGGACACATTCCAGCAAGACAACATCCTTCCTAAACTGAGGGGCCCAGAACTGGACACAGGACTCAAGGTGCGGCCTAACCAGTGCAGGGGCACAATGACCTCCCTGCTCCTGCTAGCCACACTGTTCCTGATGCAGGACAGGATGCCATTGGCCTTCTTGGCAGCCTGGGCACACTGCAAGCTCATGTTCAGCCTACTCTCAACCAGTACCCCCAAGTCCCTATCTGCCTGGCCACTCTCCAGCCACTCTGACCCCAGTCTGTAGCACTGCATGCGGTTGTTGTGGCCAATGTGCAGAACCTGGCACTTGGATGTTTTTCACACAGCCTGCCCTCAGAAGCAAGCTCACTCCCCCCTACACAGATGGGCAGGAAAACAGCTCCCAAACCCCGCTACCGGGTTGAGATCAAGAGTTTGCTGAGATGATAGCTATGCAATTACCTTAGAAGAAGCTGTGTGGCTTTGTTTGTTTATTGAGCTTAATTTAGAATAGAATAGAATAGAATAGAATAGAATAGAATAGAATAGAATAGAATAGAATAGACCAAGTAGGAAGAGACCTTTGAGATCATCAAGTCCAACCTATCACCCAACACCATCTAATCAATTAAACTGTGGCACCAAGCACCCCATTAAGTCTCTTCCTAAACACTTCCAATGATGGCGACTCCACCACCTCTCTGGCCAGCATATTCCAAAGGCTGATAACTCTTTCTATGAAGAATTTCATCCTAACATCCAGCCTAAACCTCTCCTGGCACAGCTGGAGACTGTGCTGGTTGCCTGGGAGAAGAGACCAACTCCCACCTGGCTACAACCACCCTCAGGTAGTTGTAGATAGCAATAAGGTCTCCCCTGAGCCTCCTCTTCTCCAGGCTAAGCAACCCCAGCTCCCTCAGCCTCTCTTCACAGGGTTGTGCTCCAAACCCCTTCCCAGCTTTGTTGCCTTTCTCTGGACACGCTCCAGCAACTCAACATCTTTCCTAAACTGAGGGACCCAGAACTGGACACAGGACTCAAGGTGTGTCCTAAGCAGTGCTGAGTACAGGGGCACAATGACCTCCCTGCTCCTGCAGGCCACACTATTCCTGATCCAGGCCAGGATGCCATTGGCCTTCTTGGCCACCTGGGCACACTACTGGCTCATGTTCAGCCTGCTATCAACCAGTATCCCTAGGTCCCTTTCTGCCTGGCTACTCTCCAGCCACTCTGACCCCAGCCTGTAGCACTGCATGGGGTTGTTGTGGCCAAGTTATAGAACACAGCACTTAGATGTGTTAAATCTCATGCCCTTTTGGCCTATCAAAATCACGTTTGAGTTGCTAGAGAGCCACATTAGGCATCTAGCAATCACCACAAGTCACTAATTCATATCTGAATGTTATTTTAATCTCCATTCTTTCTCAATGACTCTGCTTTCACAGTCTGCCCCTTTTCCACCCTGCCTGCCCCATTTTCCCCCTTTTTGCCCTCAAATCCCAGAGCACCTGGGCTCTGTTGGAGTCTCCTCCCACCCCAGGTGTGGCCACTTTGCCCTCCTTGACCACTGCCCTTTTTGCACCCCTGCCCGCCACCCCCCCCAACCCACCCCCATGGTGCACAATGATGTGATGGGCTGGGAGAACTGGTGGCCTGCCCCTCCAGTTACATTGGAAGAGTGTTGATGGCTTCTCAAGGGAAAAAAAAAAGGGTGGAGGGGTGGCCCTGTACATCAGGAAGGCTTTAGATGCCATGGAACTAGAGATTAAGGATGATAAAGTTGAGTGCCTGTGGGTGAGAATCAGAGGGAAGGCAAACAAGGCTGACATTCTGGTTGGAGTCTGTTATAGACTACCCAGCCAGGATGAAGAGGTTGAACAATTATTCTATAAGCAGGTAGAGGCCGTCTCAAAATCACCAGACCTTGTTCTTATGAGCAATTTTTACCTGCCAGGTATCTGCTGGGAACATAACACAGCAGAGAGGAGGCAGTCTAGAAGGTTCTTAGCATGTATGGAGGATAGCTTCTTATCCCAGCTGCTGTTGGAGCCTACCAGGGGTAAGGCTTTGCTTGACCTTCTTTTTACAAATCCAGAAGGGCTGGTGGGAGATGTGGTGATCAGAGGCTGTCTGGGGTCCAGTGACCACGAAATAATTGAGTTTTCCATATGCAGTCAAGCTAAGAGGGGCATCAACAAAACCTCTACTCTGGACTTCCAGAGGGTGGATTTCAGATTACTTAAGGAACTAATTCAGCAAATACCCTGGGAAACAGCCCTTAAAAACAAAGGGGTCCAGGAGGGCTGGACCTACTTCAAAAAAGAAATCTTGAAGGCTCATGAACAGGCTGTGCCAATGTGCTGGAAGATGAGCCACCGGGTATAGACGGCTGGCCTGAATGGGCAATGAGTTCTGAATGAATTAAGGGAAAAAGGGTGCACCATCTATGGAAAAAAAATAAGAGAGAGTTGACCCATGAAATGTTTATTTGATAGGGGCTGAATTAATGAGGCAGGAATTACAAAAATATAGTTGTCTATTTTTCCCAAAAACCACGCCTCCAAATCAGGTATAAAAATTTAATTATTTACAGGTTCTATTCGGTTGTGAATTCTACCAGGATGCTTATGGACAACTTTAGTATAATTTAGAGAATGCAGAATATGGAAACAGCTAAGCCACAAAATAGCTTTACCCAATTTATAATCAGAGGCAATCTGGGAAGCTTAGGGAAAGCTGATGAGAACACCAAGTTGTACTCGTGAGGACAGAGGAGGAATTTGGCAACAGTACCTAGGTATCTTGACAGTGGCAGGCTCCAGGAGCTACAAGTTTTATAATCCAATTTGTGGATAATGCAGCACGATCCAAAGGAAAAGGACCCACCAGAATCAAAGTGTCCATAAATACAGCTGCTACGAGGTAAAACTCGTGAGCAGCAGCACTGCAAGAAAGCCACAAGTTTCACAGCAAGCTGGGAGCAGGACCTCAGGCCTGCAGGGTCCAGGGAGAAGCCAGGTATGGGTGAAGCGAACAAGATGAAGGCAAGAGCGAGGGCAGGAGCAAGATGATGGCGAGAGCCCAAATCACTTTCTTGTCACTCTATTTAAGGCATTTCTAGACAATATGTCCAAGGACAATGTATAATGGGTGCGAAGTACCCTGCTTAATCATAGCTCCCATACCCAGTGGGCTTCCCCATTGGGAAGGAACCTTCTGCCTGGCGGGAAGAATGGGCTCTAATTGCCTGTCCCCGGGTTCTACGCATTGGCTACAACAACCCCATGCAGTGCTGCAGTCTGGGGTCAGAGTGGCTGGAGAATAGCCAGGCCGAAAGGGACCTGAGGGTTCTGGTTGACAATAGGCTGAACATGAGCCAGCAGTGTGCCCAGGCAGCCAAGAAGGCCAATGGCATCCTGGCCTGGATCTGGAATAATGTGGCCAGCAGGAGCAGGGAGGTCATTGTGCCCCTGTACTCAGCACTGCTTAGGACACACCTTGAGTCCTGTGTCCAGTTCTGGGGCCCTCAGTTTAGGAAAGATGTTGAGTTGCTGGAATGTGTCCAGAGAAGGGCAACTAGGCTGGTGAGGTGTATGGAACACAAGTCCTATGAAGAGAGGCTGAGGGAGCTGGGGTTGCTTAGCCTGGAGAAGAGGAGGCTCAAGGGAGACCTTATTGCTGTCTGCTACAGCTACCTGAAGGGAGGTTGTAGCCAGGTGGGGGTTGGTCTCTTCTCCCAGGCAACCAGCACCAGAGGACACACTATCAAGCTGTGGCAGGGGAGGTTTAGGCTGGATGTGAGGAAGAAATTCTTCACAGAATTGCCATTGGAATGTGCTGCCCAGAGAGGTGGTGGAGTCACTGTCACTGGAGGTGTTTAAAAAAGAGACTGGATGAGGCACTTAGTGCCATGGTTTATTTGATTAGATGGTGTTGGGTGATAGGTTTAACTCAATGATCTTGAAGGTCTTTCCCAACCTGGTTGATTCTGTACTCTTAAGCTCCAGTTAGGGCTCAAACAAGCACAACATGACAGGAGTATGAATAACCTTCTCCCCAGACCCTTCCCACTTCCTTCCTCAAATCCACAAGACATCTAAATTCAAGAGGACTTCTGAAGAGAAACTTGAAGAGGTTGCTTTCAGCAATAAATAAAAATGAAACAAACCAGAAATGGATAAAAATTACATATTTTCACCCCTTCCTTTAAGTGTTTGTAAGAATTAGTTTTCTTGTTAGGTTTGTTTTCACATATTTTCTTGTTTGCTCTTAAAAAATATATCCATACAAAATGCATTTTTGTTTTCTGTTTTATGGGGATCTCAGATGAGATCCACCTTAAGTTTTTGCTTTTCTTATTGATATCCCAGTCCTGTGTTTTATCAATATTATTATATCATAAAGAAAATCTAGCACATCTTGAATATGTACAGTAAAAAAAAAGTATTACATAGCCCAATTACAGTTCAATACAATCATTCTTCTAATCACAAATTAAATAGGGAGTATTTTATTTTGAAGTATAGCTTTATGAATACAGGACTTTGACTTTAATTTCACGTGTCCTTGGAACAGTTCTATCGTTGCATGCATGAGAAAAATCTCAAAGTACAAGTGTCCTCTAATGATTCCAAACTCATCTTAAGAGTGTCAGAGTGTCAAATTCCATCAGAGACATTATTGCTACAGAAGTTTTTGAAGTAAAAAGAACAAGAGATGCAGCATTCTCTGTGGTGTCTTCTGGTATGCAGCTTCTACAGCCTGAGAAGAAATTACATAAACAGGTATCTTTCCTTTCCTTCATGAAGCTCATCTGCATATTTCCTTCACTGACCATTATATCAGTGTTATCAATACCAGGTACGTGGAGCACGGTGCTGTGTACTGCTCACTTAACAGGTAAGCAATATTCTACCTTCTTGGCAGTCTCAGAACTCATTCTCATGCAATCTTCACATTCCTTTGGATTGTTCCTCATCTGACTAATGTTACAGAATCACAGAATCAACCAGGTTGGAAGAGACTGCCAATATCATCAAGTCCAACCAATCACCCAACCCTAACTAATCAACTAGACTGTAGCACTAAGTGCCTCATCCAGGTTTAAATACCTTCAGGGTGTCACTAAGTCTCTTTTCTATTTAAACAATCTTAATGCTTTTGCAGTTTTCTGCATTTTGAAATTTCCTGTTCTACATATAGAGGATTTTTCCATGTTAGAAATCACAGCTTAAAACATCAATTTTTTTTTTGTTTTTTTAGTTTTTGTTTTTTTTTTAGATCAAGAACATAAAAAAATGTAATTCACACCAAAAAAGAGTCAGAGGAACCCAAAGTTTATCTGCATGTTTTAATATTAGGCATGTCCAAATCTGACAAAAGCTTTGATTTTGTTCTTTTTATCCAAGTTAATGATAGGTGAGAAATGTTTGGGAAATCTTAGGTTTGTTTTAACAACATGTAATTGTACTTAAGAAATAATAAAATGATAATACAATGTAGATATTTTGAAATGCTTATTCTAACAATGACTGTCCATAGTGACGTGATGCAGGCAAATCTGGCAGCACTGCAAAATAAGTGCTTAAAAAAAAAATAAAATCCCATCTTTTTTGGTTTTATATTTTTATGTGTCTACAGTTATAAAAGAATTCACAGACACAGAAAAATAGACATGAACAGAAAAATTATAAAGGAACATGAACTCTGGTATGCAGTAGGTAAGTAAAAAATATCTTGTTCTTTATCAGGAGGTTTTTCTAAGTCATCTGACATCCATATTTCAAAGATGATGTGAAATGAGCTGTTTCCTGAATAGAGAGGTGTTGAATCAGTGATCAAAAATTGACAACTTGATGTGACATCTAACATCTTGAGCTACAGCCCACTAAATAGACTGGTAGAAAAAGTTTTATGTTTTTCGCACCTTTTATTTCCCCACTAAGGGGTCAGAAAATTTTTCTGAGTCTTAATGATGCGACAGTGGGGTTTTTTTCAGAATCATTCCCAGATACTGTGTAACATCCACATCTCCTTTGGGGAATCAATATCATAAAAGTAACTCAGAGAAAAAGTTCTCTGTATTGTAGGTCAAACTATGCTGACAGGTTGACAAGGTATAGAAGGTCATTTATCCCATATGGCAGAACCAGGACCAGGGCTCTGTTTTGATCAGTCCACAAACAGGATAAGACAGTGTCTCAAAGTGACATGCTGTGTCCATTGAACTAAAGCAGCACCTATCTGCTGTTCATTCAAACCTTGCCATTGTCAATTTTATGGAAATGTGTGTTGAGCACTGCAGTTAGTTGTTTTACTTCTTTCTATAAGTCTCTGTCTGGAATTTTGGTTTTGGAGAAGAGTTTCTTTTAAAAAAATTACATATTATTTATTACCTAAAATGAATATCCAAATTTTACTGTGCAAAATATTGTCCAATAGAAAAAGCTTTGATGAAAGAGCAACTGATGCATATTTAATCTTGATGTATGAATCAAATCTGGAAATAGTACACATCAATTTCAATAACTATTCAAAATCACATATCTGTGTATGAATATACTAAAATTGAAATGTGAATTTTCCAGTCTTGGACAATGAAGATTAAGATAATTTGTCAGGATTTCAAAATATTAGTTAATCTTATCTACATTTTACAGTTAGAAGAAAAGAGAAAGGGAAAAAAACTCTTCAGTAGCATGCCACTTGCATGGCTCTATACAACTCATTGATTGGTTTCTAAATATATGATCATAAACACTTTAATCAGTTTAGCAGGACAAAACCTATGTATCTTTTTCAGTATTCAGTATTACGGTGTCTATTTTCTCTCATGTATAGTTTGCCAATAGTCAGCAGTAAGATAAATGATGCTGCACTTACTTGAATAGTGTCTTTCTTCCCATTGACACTAACCTGACTGGTGTTACATGTCATTACAGTGTCTATGAAGCAGAACAAAAACATTGCACCTGCTTACTCTTATTTGAAGGGCAGCTGGATCAGATCAGAAAACCTATGACATATTGAATTTTTCTATGGTTTTACATAAAAAATTGCAACAACCATTTTATTGCCTCTAAATTGTGTAAAAAGGTCTCCTTTGGCTGGATATGAAATAAATTCAGATTTCTATTTCTTACAGAACTCTACTCATTCTTTGGAAATATTCCTCAAGAAAATGGATGAAAAGATCCCTTTCTCTTGCTATTCTATTCCTGTTTCTCCTTATGAATTTATAAAATCTTTTGTGCCTTCAGCATGTTTGCAGATGACACCAAGTTGTGTAGTGCAGTCAACACGTGCTGCGATTAAGAGACGGGGCCCAGCCTGATTCAGGCCAGGCGTCCACTTTATTATGCAAAATCTTTTCTTTATAAAAGCTAACATAACCAAAGAAGCAGTTTGTGATTGGTTACAGAAAATGCATCAAACGTGTACCTATATCTTATCAAGGTTTTAGCAAGCATCAAAGGAAAACTAAGAGATCAGGGACTCTGTTATAACAATCTATGATATGTGTGAAGTCTTACACTTTCAGGTCATAATAACCGTTTGTAATCAGGTATCTGTGCTCTTTCAACTACACTGCTGCATTGTGTTCCCATGGTTTACTAGCCATCAAGGCTAACACTGTCTCTTCTTATCAGTCTAGCAGTGCTTGGAGCTCTTCAAACACTCTGGAGGGAAGGGATGCCATCCAGAAGGACCTGGACAGGATGAAGAGGTGGGCCCATGACAACCCACAATGTTCGATAAGATAAAGTGTAAGATTCTGCACCTGAGTTCGGAGAACCCTAAGCACAAATACTGTCTGTGTGATGGGTGGATTGAGAGTAGTCCTGCAGAGGACTTGGGGGAGCTGGTGGATGAGGAGCTTGACATGAGCTGGCAGTATGCACTGGAAGCCTATGAAGCCAACTGTAGCCTGGGATGCATAAAAATTGCTTGTCTAGCACATCAAGGGAGGTGATTCTACCCCTCTACTCTGTTTTTGTGAGATCTGGAGTATGGCATCCATCTATGGAGCCCCCAAAACAAAAAGGACATGAATGTGTCAGAGAGGGTCCAGAGGAGGGCCACAAAGATGATCAGAGACCTGGAACAGTTTTCTTACCAAGACAGGCTGAGGAAGTTGTGTCTGTTCATCCTGGAGAAGAGAAGGCTGTAAGCATCCTTCCAGTACCTGAAGGGAAGCTACAGGAAAGCTGCAGAGGAGCTACTTAGAAACATATGTGGTGACAGGACAAGGAGTAATGGTTTTAAAATAGAGCAGGGTAGATTTAGATTGGACATTAAGACATTCTTTAGTATAAGGGTGGTGAGACTCAGCAATAGGTTGCCCAGAAAAGTTAAGGATGCCTCATTCCGGGAAGTGTTTAAGACAACACTGGATGAGGTTTTGAGCAATCAGGTCTAGTGGGAAGTGTCCCTACCCATGGCAGGGACATTGGAACTAGATGGTCCTTGAAGGTCCCTTCCAATTGAAGCCATTCTACAATTCTGTGATCCTGTGTTGGTTTCTTCTCCCAGGCAACCACCACCAGAATGGGAGGACACTGTCTGAAGCTGTGCCAGGGGAAGTTTAGGCTCGAGGTGAGGGGAAAGTTCTTCACAGAGAGAGTTATTAGCCATTGGAATGGGCTGTGCAGGGAGGTGGTGGAGTCGCCATCACTGGAGGTGTTCAAGAGGGGATTGGATGTGTCACTTGGTGCCATGGTCTAGTAGGCATGAGGTCTTGGGTGACAGGTTGGTGATGATCTTTGAGGTCTTTTCCAACCTTGTTGATTCTATGATTCTATTATTTACCACACAATGAAATCTGGCGTAATTTTTCTGATTCCACAGATGATGTCTAGACATAACTAAGTCACATAACTTTTAAGTTTAAGGGGCATTACATGTTTTAATTTATGACATTTTGGTCATGACCTCCAATGATTTTAGTAGAATATTTTAAATATTCCCAGAGAACTAAAGAAACAGAATGCCCTGTGTATACACACAGGTTTGAGAAGAAAGGGAGAAAGAGAAAAGGATCCTATTTTTCATACTATTATTTATAGTAATTCCTATAATATAATGTTAGGAGAACTTGCAAATTACCAAAAAAAAATCCATTTAAAAAAACCCAGCAGTTCTCAGAGAAGGAGGATGTAGCAGTGCCTACAGGAGCCCTTAGCAATTGCTCTGCATAAAAGGAGCTCTTAAGGCTGCAAATGCAACTTCTGTGTGTGTCTATGTGCACCTGCACTGATGTGGCCATTTGAGCCTAAGTGCCTTTGAGAGGGCCACAGAGATGAGACCTCTAGGAGCTAAAGTGTCCAGGAGGTGTACTGGAAGGTGTAATTTTTGTATTTCTTCCCATAAATCCTGCAACCCTATAAATCTGGCTGTGAAGTTATTTTCTTTGTGTCCTTCCCTTTCTAATCCTATGGGAGGCACCTCTCTTCTTGTATTTTCACTGTGTAGTTGTGTCATTGGCATGGGGGGGTTTAATATGGCCTTGATGGGTCTTGGAAGAGAGAAACAGAGGGGGGAAGTTTGGGCCTGGCCAGCCTGAAACCAGCCTAGTAATGGCAGGGAAGAGAGAGCCCTGGGGTTTATGGTACACCCCAGGTAGGAGAAAAGGAGTACTGGCATTTTGGTCTGATTTGGTGGAAGGTCTTGTGCATCTGCTTTGGCTTAATAGGCTTCTGTGTTAAGCCTAGACTGTGTATTTTATATGCTTTGTTATGGTCAACAGTATGTAACTGTAGCATTGTAGTTTGTAAAGAGCTTTTCCGTTTAAACTTTCCATCACTACCCAATCCAATTGTGTGAATGTTATTCTTTTGCCCCCATTGGAGCAGTAGAGCAATCTGTCCTCTCATTAAATACAACAACTGAATACACAAAACTGTCCAGAAGATCTTTGACAAAACCTCTTCTTGAAGAGGAAAGCAAGCATCAGAGTCAAAATAATGGTGATCCCCAGCTGGATTCAGCAGTAACTGGGAAGTACTCAAAAGACTTTTGAAGAAGGAATGAGTCTAACACAAAATATAAAAGAAGCATGGAGTCAGAGACCCCAGAAAGACAGATTTTGCTGGAGATGTCCTCAGGACACCTGACTGCTGACTAGGCTTGGTAGCACACACTCCCTATAGGTCACCAACAGAGGCATGCACCCAGTTGGCAGACTGAGAGTACCCAAGTGTCTAGTAACATTGTGCAAAACTAATGTTACAGTTTTCATGCTGTGTATAATGAATTCTGAATGTATGGCATACCTAATGCTAATTAATAACCTGTCATTAATAGATTAATAAATCATTTTGACAAGATTTTCTCTTAAAGCATTTGAACTAATTTTTCTTTGGAATATGTGAATTTATGACAGCTTATCAAAATACTATGGAAAGCAATATACTTTAATATAGCGTGAGAATTTCAAAACAGGAGTAGCCCAACTTAAAGTATGTAAATTTACACTGATTATTCGAAGCCCTAAGTCTTGATGGCAGCATGTAATTATTAGAGAAGGAGAGAGATTTCTTTCTTTCTTCTTTAAAAAAAAAAAAAAAAGAAAGAAAGAAAGAAAAGACTGCTTTTGACTGTCTGGGTAAACAAGTTATCTATTCCTTTGAGATGGAAACATGAAACTGTAAATCTGACACTTGAAGATCAGAGGTTTTGCACAGATGCCATTAAAACATAGAAGAAAGTTTGGGTTTATTCATGAGTATCATGAAAATATAGTGGGCCAAATAAAGCTACTCTCACTACAGTGAGCTGATATGCAAACTGACAGACCAATTTGTGAAGAGATTACCACTGCCACAAGTGGGCTGAATAGCCTCAACTTGTTGAACAGACAGCTGCTTATTGATAGGTTCATACATGTTTCATTTCACTTTAAGACTCCCTACCAATCGTCAAACCCACTGTTTTGTCTTATTCTAACAGATGCTTTTATTCCCAAGTACTTTCCCCTCCCCTTCAGCGATACAGCATTTCTTTATCTCCACATGTATTGGGTTGACATTTCCCCCTCCAGCATTAACTTGCCAGACCAGCTCACTTAGAGGCAAATGAAGCTGTATTTACAAGCAAAATCTACAGTCTACAATGGAATGCAAATAATATGTACAAAATATACAGTATTTATAATATTATACAGATATTTACAATTAGCAAACAACACAAAACCCCACTGGTCAGAGACCAGGGAAGCCGATCAACTGCCTCCCCCTTACCTTCCTGTCTTAAGTGAGAAAGAGGAGTGGAGAGAGAAAAGCAGTGGGCTAGATTTAGCTAAGGCCAGCCAACAAGAACATTAATCTCTCCCAAGCAAAGCAAAACAGCAGAGATCAGAAGAGAAGAGAGAAGAATTGTTACAGTACAGCCTGTCTTATTCTAGATATTTATCCAATGAATTTGTTTAGAATAATCATTTGTTTTCCTTTTCACATCCAATAGCAATTTATTTATATTTTTCTACTTTTCTGCTCAAAATCTGTAACTAAATTCTAAAGGCATAGCCTAAAACCACCACACCACATTACCATCCTTTCCCACATGGTTCCAAGGTACAAGAAGGTGTCCCATCACTTACCACCCCCTGGGCACCTACATAGACATGAAGGCCAGCTAAACATTCTGTTAACTATTCTTTTAGGTTCCCACAGAAAGGATGATGCTTTCCTTTATATCTCCCTGATATATATTCTATGTCTCAGAAATAAGACTGCTCGGCAGGTATCAGGAGGGACACGTAGGGAAAAAAATTTCCAAGAGATGAGATATTTTTTTTAAGATCTAATCCTGCTACACACTTAAGATATTCACAAGACCATCCTACCCAGTACCTCTAAATGAGCACACACTTCCAGCATTACAGATTCACAATCTGAGGTCTCCTATAGGATTTCTATCTCAGTATCTTTACAATCTTGTCCATCTTTCATATACTAATTATTTTACTTATTTGGACAGGTCTACCTGAATACCATTTTTAGAGTATTTTTACACACACTAGCAGGGTATTATAGTAAAAGTTGTACAGAGGAGAAAATAGTATACATAAGAATACTTAGCCACACTTTTCAACCCATCAGTGAACTAAATAAGAAACATTCCCCAAATTATTGGTGGGTTTTGGTTTGGTTTTAGTTTTTCTCCATTAAAATATAATTTTTAAAAAACAGTGCTGTATTTGCTATAGGCAGCAAAATTTTATCAAAGAGAGTGGGATAGTGCAGTGGTGGTCTACATGAAAAAAGGCTAGGGGCTGTCCCATGTCAGACACAACTGTTTACAGCAGGTTCCAACAGACCCACTGCAGGACTTCAGCCAAGCTGTGGTGTTTTGTGGGAACATGTGTTTAAGAAAGGGCAAAAAAAAGCCCTCAACACCAGATAGACAGAGAAGGGAGCAAAAAGAGAAAAAGAAGAGGGAATGCCAAGGTCAGAGAAAAGAAGAGGAAGTGGTCCATGGTACCAGGGCAGCTGTTCACACTGCAGCCCCGAGGACCCCACACTGAAATAGGTCCCCTTCAGATATTGAAATGTAGTTATAAGGTCTCACCAGAGCCTTTTCTTCTCCAGGCTAAACAGCCCAAATTCTTTCAGCCTATCTTAGTAGAAGAGGTGCTCCAGCCCACCAATCATCTTTGTGGCCCTGAAGGAAGCTGCATCCTATGGAAAGTCCATGCTGAATCCAGATGAAAGTGTGTAGAGAACACTTATGTTGTACATCTGCAGTCAAATCTGTTGAGCGACCACCAGCTGGGAAACGGTTAGCCACAGCAGTCCACAACGGTTACCAGTGTGTTGGAGTGCACCAAAGGGAAATGAATATGCAATAGATTCTGTAACTAACAAGAATGTATATTGACAAATATGCTCAGCAGCATGTATCTCTTCTAAACAGAAATTCTCTCCTCTTTGTAGTATTCTCTTAAAGTGATGACTGCATTAATTTGAATTAAAGTTCTTACTAATGCCAATATGCTATGATACTATATGTTATATTAATCAAGATTTATTTTGTGATGGCTGTTTTCCAAGACGATAGGATTCAGTGGCCTGTACCTGTAGGAGGTCACAATGAATCTTATTGCTGCATCTCATCAAATTGAAGTTTCACTGAAAAACAAATAACATTGTAAAATAACCTTTCCAAAACAGATTTTAAAACTATTATTAGTTATGTATAGCAGCTGATTAGTAATGAGGTTTAAGACTTAGTTTGTGTCTTTGTCAAAAACATTTCAAATATTACATAATCCTTGTACATGCCCATACGCTTGCACCCACAAATGCCTACACACACACTGACTATAAACAAGAAAGGTAGCTTGCTGTTGTAGCATTTCTCTATCTGCAAAATTGTTAAAGACAATAAGTACTTTTACTGGTAATAGAGGCTGGCAGTTAGGACGATACTAGTCACATTTATTCCTACAGAGTTTAAGTTACTGATGAAGTTAAATATTGAGGTAGAACCTTGCTCAAAGGTAAAGCTTTCAATGTGAAATCAGAATAAAATTAAAATAAATATGAAATCTCATTCTCTATTAATATTTTCATTAAAAATATTGTGAAATACTCTGCACTGTTTTGCAAACTTAAGGAACAATAATTTATATTAGATTTTAACTAATGTATGTAGCTGTTCTGACTTTCAAACCTTTTAAGCAGAACAATTAATTTAAATAAATTCTCCCTATCCAGTTGCACTACATCAAATAGTGCACACAGTTTTGGTCCCCCTGAGACAGGAAAAATATTGATAAACTAGACCAAGTCCACCAGAATAGTCATAGCTGGATGCAACAGTTTAGCTCAAGGGCTAAGACGCCTGCTCCCCCAACATAAAAGTGAAGGGAAGAGTAACACACAAAATTCAGGGCTGAGATAAAGAGATAAGAGTTTAATGTAACGTAAGGTATCACATGCACAATGTGTAATTACCCTAACTAATAATCCAATTAATGATATAATGCATGATTATCTTAGCTTAGCCTATTTGCAGAACAAGTGCAGTGAAATACGGGCAGGGGGTAGGGTGGGAAACAAACCAGCATAAAACAGAAAACCAACACCAGCAGCTACCTGAATCCTGCTCTTTCTACCAAACCTGCAGAAAAAAACCCACACCTAAGAAGCCAGAACCCAGAAGCAGCAACCAGAACAGGAAGCCTCCCACATTGCAATCTGAACTTCAAGCCCCATAATACTTTGTGTCAGTTAACACTTTTATTTTTGAAGCTGACATGGCTGTTGCATGGTATGAATAACAGCAGCAGGTTCAAAGCAATCCATGACACTGGGGCACTTGATCTTTCAGCAGAGACTGATGGCCTAGGTCTTTTTCAGCTTGAATGAGAGCCAGCTGTGGGAGATCTAACATCAGCCACACCCCCCACCTATTGGGAGCTTCCTGAGAATACAGAGCTTCCACTGATGCACAGAGCAGAAGTAGTGGTCCCAAACTGAAGTTTTCAATGCACTGCTGAACAAAACCTGAAGTAATGTGGTTCTAAATGCAGAACATTGGACTAAGTGGTCTCCTGAGGACCCTACCACGGCACATTATTCTAACACTTTTGAGTGAGGTGGTTTTTTTTGTGAGTCATATATCTTCAGTGGCATGGGCAGGTAAGTTGCCCAAGTAAATCAACAAAGAATGACACATTGGAGAGTAACATATTGTCCCTCTGTAAAAGTTTATAAAATGTTCTAAACCAGTACTTTATCATTGATTTCTCCATATAAATATTAAGATTTATTTTCTAAATATATCATTCCAATTGTACCAGCAAACATTGTCTGACAAAATCTTGTAGATATTTCTCTTAGAATCATAGAAGAGAATCATAGAATTGTTAGGGTTGGAAGTGACCTCAAGGATCATCTAGTTCCAACTTCACTGCCATGGGCAGGGACACTTCACACTCAGGTTGCTCAGAGCCCCATCCAGCTTGGTCTTAAAAACCTCCAGGGATGGGGCTCCCTGGGCAACCTGTTCCAGTGTCTCACCACCCTCATGGTGAGATCCAATCTGAATGCACTAATTTGTTCAATTCCCTCTAGTCTTATCATTACCTGACACTCTAAAAAGTCCCTCATCAGCTTTCTTATAAGCCCCTTTCAGACACTGGAAGGCCACAGTAAGGTCTCCTCGGAGCCTTCTTTTCTCCAGACTGAATAGCCTCAAATCCCTCAGTCTGTCCTCACAGGAGAGGTGCTCCAGGCCTCTGATCATCCTCATGACCTTCTCTGGACATGTTCCAGCATGTCCAGATCCTTCCTGTAATAGGGGCTCCAAAACTGGACACAGTACTCCAGGTGGGGTCTCACCAGAGTGGCATAGAGGGGGAGAATAACCTCCCTTGACCTGCTGGCTATGCTTCTCTTGATTCAGCCCAGGATGTGATTGGTTTTCTGGGCTGCAAGTGCACACTGGTGGCTCATGTTGAGCTTCAAAACCATCTGAGGTTTTGCCTAAGGCAAAACAGCCTAAGGTTAAACAGCCTTCCCCCAACATCAGGACTTGTTCCCTCAAAAAAAAGAGGAGGGTAATTGTTATTGGTGATTCCCTCCTGAGGGGAATGAAAGGGCTTCTGGTGATAATAAAATGTCACGAATATAAAGCATTCAGGAACTGATGTAAACCTTTAGCAACACTTTTCTTCTTCTAAGTTATTACAAGAAATATCTACTTAAGTTCCAACCAAAAAATGTATAGGATAAAAAACAAACCAAACAAAATTCAGAATTAATTTTCTTTTTAAACACAAGTTAAATAATTTTTCTGATAAATATTGATATGCTCATTTCTATGTAAGTATCATTTCTACTTCTGCAGTTGTGCAGTTAAAAAAAAACAAGGAGATAAAAGCTGAGACTTCTGTTTGGCTCCACTGAGGTCTGTGGAAGGAAAAATTAGTGATAATCATTCTATACTCTGTGTCAAAATATTGTAACAGAACAAGTCATATTGAGATCCAAGAGGAATAATATGCTTTTAAATGTTTGTTGTGCCATATATTAAAATCAAAGCCCCTTATCTGTCTTTGTTAACATTAATTAATTAAACAAACATATATATATATCTTTTATGTAAAGGAGATTTTTAGAAAAAAAAGATGTAATCAAATTGCTATGCTAGCAAACATTTTACAAGTTCTTTCCACTGTTTTTCACATCTGCAGTTAATTGTCTAATTGAGGTATCACATTCAAAAGGCTCAGAGTATTAGTTTTCCATCAGTTCAGCGCAATTTCTCAGAGTAGAATTTACAAAATCTAATTTTAGACGTGAGCAATGCAATCTTTTGCATTTGAGTTTCAGTGTAGGAGCTTCATTTTCTACTTTCTAGTCAGTGAAGAGAAACAAGATGTTGTTTGGTTTATTATACTAATTAAATGTAAATATTGACTCTGTAATGACAAGATTACATTCTAGACATGTCCATTTATTCCTATTGATTATAAAGCCAGTCTTGGTGTTCATCTGCCATTAGTCATGCTAATTTTATGAATTCTACCATCATTATGTCAAGAATGCAGGAGAAAATTGCATTCCTTCTGTAACTTGAACAGTCCTTTGAATCTTCCATGGATATAAGTTCATGAAAGTGCAGTTGCAGAGTTTATACTTGTTGCCATGTAAAAGCACAGTGCCCCCAGAACAAGGAACAAAAATACATACCAGGCATTAAAATGGGGACATGGTTTGAACAAGAATCTCAAACTTTAGACTTCTGTTCCTCCTGTATTAAACGTTAGGTAAGTAAAGTGTTTTTTTATAGTTGCCTGGTATTTTCACATATTTAGATAGAGGCATGTACAGATCTGATTACTTTTCTGTTTCATTTCTAACAAAGTGAAGGTATATAGTTTTGTCTGAAAGATATTTAGAAAAAGACTTATTGCAATGTATTCATTCATAACAAATTTTATAGAAGAATGAACAAGAATACTCTGGAGAACAATTAGAAGAAAGGATCTATTTTTACTGGATCAGTAGATCATAGATTAATAGACACATGATTGTCTCTGTTGTGCTACTTTTTAATAAGGTTCAAATTTCTTAAAAGTGTTCCAGGCACCCTTTCACTTCACAGCAGTTATTCATTTATTTTATTGAATGTTAGAAGAAAATAAGCAATTCAATTGTAGCAATTTAGAATTGTCAGACTACTGTACCTATTGCTCACAGAAAACCAGAACTATTGAAATATATTTTCTTCCCTTTTTTTGTAAAAATAAGTAATTTTATTTCTGAGCTTATCACTAAGTAATCCTTAGCTTTGTGTGAGACACTGTATTTTTTGCTTGTTTCCTCTATCATAGAAGCACATTATCACATGAAAGTATAAGCACTATAAATTTCCATTGTAAATATTTTTGTTGTTGTTATCTCTTGTAGGTGCATGTCATCTGCTACAAATTTAATAGATCAGTTTATTAAGTAAGATTTAAAAGAAAAAAAACTATTTAACAAGTATTATTTCAGTGTAATTTGGTTGTCTGAAATTCTTCTCTTCAGGTCACACTGATGAACAGTATTACCATTAATATCACATAGACAACCAACTCACTTCTTTAGAATACTGATTTACCACCTCATATATCAATTACTGGAACTTACCTTTTGAAGAGGGCAATACTTTGAGTACTCTTGTATATCGTTTGCTTGCTCTCTCTCTCCCTGAATTGTTATGACAGATAAGCCAACAGTGTAAATGGCATATTACCAGGACAAAACAAATGTTAAGTTTCATATGTTTTCTGATGGGAGGTTACTCCACTAGCATAAACCAAGTATCACATAGTTTACCATCCATGGGTGAAGAGGCACACGTTCATGGATGTATTTTATATGATCAGTTCAGTGAATAATCACATTCAAAAAAGCTAATTAACTGTTCAAGAGTAAATGGACAAGATTTTAGCATAATTTAAAAAAAACATACAAATATTACAAATATTTGTACATTTGAAATGCTTTTTTCCTTTGTTAGATTAATGAAGTATATGGATTATCAAGTAAAAGAGAGATTAAAACTGAGATTTGGGGAAAAAAACGTCTTTCTCTTGTGGTAGCATGGAGACATTTGTAAGAACACAGTAAGGATATTTCAGACTTTAAAAAGTAAGGGTTATATATTCAAGAGCAAACTTGGGTCTTCTAATTCCTTGTAGAAGCTGCTTTTTTGCAAAGAACAAAAGCTTCTAAGATTCCCTAACTGAATGACTACAGGCTGCAAACTTGTTTATGAAGAACAAAACAAAACATCATATGTGTGCCAAAAGGTAACATTCTACAGAAGCTGAGACCTCTCTTTATATGTGACTATTTTTAGAGCTTTTTATAGTGGAATATTTTTTAGCTTGTGTACAGGCTGAATTCTATTGGTTGAGTTATGTGCAAGATAAGATGAAGTATAATCAGCTACTTTGGGCAATAAAGGACTTCTGTATTTTTTAGGTGTACAAGGCTGAATTCTATTGGTTGAGTTATGTGCAAGATAAGATGAAGTATATATAATCAGCTACTTTGGGCAATAAAGGACTTCTGTTAGGGACAGTCTGAGACTGGGATTCTGCAATGAAGTAATAAAGGACTTCTGAGAGGACTTCTGAGATTGTCTATCTCTGCAATTCTATAATTCTTTTGCGGAGCAGCAATGGGTTTTGCGCTTTATTGTTCACCACAAACTTCCCGGAACCAGGTATCACAGCATTTTCCATTCAGTACCATCAACAATTACAAAGCTGGTGCTAGTATCCAGGAGGGAAAAGCTAACATTTCAATATGCTCAGTGTAATTAGACAAAATTGCCTTTTACTACAATTCATAGGGACAAATTGTTCCCTTAAATATAGGCAATAGCTTGCCAGACTGTTTGGTGTAACTATCATTGTTAATTTATTGATACTAAGAGACATATAAAAAATACTGCTGAGATATGTCAGGTGAAGTTATAGAAGCGATCTGGGGCATATTTGAGGATGTTAAAAGGGCAAGATGCTGCTATTAAATTCTGCCACAAAAATTTATTTACTTATACCTTTATCTCGTGTACTCCCAAAGTATAAATTTTAACATTACTGCATAGTTAAATATGTAGAAAAATACAAACTCTAAATCCCCTTGGGGACTATTCACTAAAACTCTCATTCATTAAAAAACAGATGACAATCTTTGGTTGGTTGATTTGTATGTGTGAATCAAACTGCACACACTGAATGTATTCCAAAAATGACCTGCTATTAATGTGAGAATGTGTGCTATAATTTCCACCAAGCAAGCAATTGTATTCAAATTTTAAGCAAGAGGCAAATTGTAAGCAAATTTTTTCTTGCAAAAATATTGTTCAAGTTTATTTAATCAAGAGGTCCAAAAATATCAGTTCTTCAGGTTTCATCTGGAAAGTTTTCTACAATTAAATGAGCAATACAAGATTCTCTCTCCTTAAAGACTTACGTCAGAAGACAGAATTAACATTTTGACCCTTTCTCAGTGGTGTCAACAAAGGGATGTAAATTCATAGTGAAACTGCATACTACAATAAAAAGAACTCATTAGCAACATAAGGCCTAATTCAGATTCCCCCTGAAATTAATTGAAAAATGTGCCGTGATATTAGCTGGGAAGAATTCTGGAATCAAAGGCATTACATGTTCACAGTGTTATTCCTAATAGATTTTTTGTGAAGAAGACCTCAAAACTCAAACATGATGGAAAGAATTTTCAATGCTTTTGAAAATATATTTCATACTTCTAAGACATGTTTATTGTTAGGCGAAAAAAATAATCACATCATGTATGCTCCCAAAGAAGCTCAGCTTTCCAATCTAGAACATTCATTGTTAACCTTGAATCCAAGAATATGCAACTTGTATAAAAATACAAAACTATATTAGAATTAAAATTAAATACCTACTTCAGCTTTAAATTAAATTAAAAAAGGAACACCAAATTAAATTATATCCATTTTTCTTAACTTTAAAGCTGGAGTATACATTTAGTATCAATGCTACACTTCAGAGTCAACATATTTTCTTTGTAAATAATGCCAGGATAACAAAACCAAAAACCAAACAAGACCTATGTTGCCAAGACATACGGGGCAGGGGGGGGAGAGGGGAAAAGAAAAAAGGAAGCATGTTGGAATAGAATAGAATTAATAAGGTTGGAAGACACCTTTGAGATCATCGAGTCCAACCTATCACCCAATACCATCCAATCAACTAAACCATGCCACCAAGCACGCCATCAAGTTTCCTCCTAAATGCTTCCAACGATGGCGACTCCACCACCTCCCCGGGCAGCCCATTCCAACAGGCAATCACTCTCTCTATGAAGAATTTCTTCCTAACATCCAGCCTAGACCTCCCCTGGTGCAGCTTCAGACTGTGTCCTCTTGTTCTGGTGCTGTTTGCCTGGGAGAAGAGACCAACCCCCACCTGTCTACAACCTCCCTTCAGGTAGTTGTTTACAGCAATAAGGTCTCCCCTGAGCCTCCTCTTCTCCAGGCTAAACAACCCCAGCTCCCTCAGCCTCTCCTCACCAGCTTTGTTGCCCTTCTCTGGACATGCTCCAGCAACTCAACATCTTTCCTAAACTGAGGAGCCCAGAACTGGACACAGCACTCAAGGTGTGGCCTAACCAGTGCTGAGTACAGGGGCACAATGACTTCCCTTCTCCTGCTAGCCACACTATTCCTGATGCAGGCCAGTATGCCATTGGCCATCTTGGCCACCTCAGCACACTGCTGGCTCATGCTCAGCCTACTATCAAGCAGTACCCCCAGGTCCCTTTCTGCCAGGCCACTCTCCAGCCACTCTGACCCCAGCCTGTAGCTGCATGGGGTTATTGCAGCCAATGTGTAGAATGTGGCACTTAGATCTGTTAAATGTCATGCTGTTTGACTCTGCCCATCTGTCCAGCCTGTCAAGGTCCCTCTGCAGAGATCTCTCACACTCTAACAGACCAACATCTGCCCCCAGCTTGGTGTCATCTGCAAACTTACTGAGGATGGACTCAATGCCCTCATCCAGACCATCAATAAAGATATTAAAGAGCATGGGTCCCAGCACTGATCCCTGGGGGACACCACTAATGACTGGCTACCAGATGGATATGGCACCATTCACCACCACTCTGTGGGCTCGGCCCTCTAGCCAGTTCCTAACCCAGCACAGAGTGCTACTGTCCAAGCCACGAGCTGGCAGCTTGTCCAGGAGTTTGCTGTGGGGGACGGTGTCAAAGGCCTTGCTGAAGTTTGCCAAAGAAATATGTCTTTCTTACTCTATACATCTTCATATTTTTCTGTACTTGTTAAATTCTGATATTGAACAGAAAGCTTACCAAGAAGTACTCTGGTAAAAGTTTTACTGCTTTATAAATTGCAAATTTAAGTAAGAGACTTAATTTTTAAGTTATGCAACACTTACCACCATGGAACAGTTAATATAATTTTGGTATAGATAGAAAAAAATATTATTGAATATGACATATGATATTCTAGGAAGCATATGTACCAGTTCATTTATCCTAACAAACTTGATGCAGATCACAGAATCAGAAATTTTCAGGTTGGAAAAGACCCTCAGGGTCATCAAGTCTAACCAATAACCCTACTCTATAATGTTCACCCATAAACCATATCTCCAAGCACCACATCCAAACAGCCTTTAAACACATCCAGGATTGGTGATTCAACCACCTTGCTGCACAGCCCATTCCAATGTCTGACCACTCTTTCCATGAAAAAATGTTTCTAAAGTCCTGTCTAAACCTACCCAGTCCTAGCTTAAGGCCATTCCCTCTTGTCCTATCACTAATTACCTGTGAGAAGAGACCAGCACCACCCTCCTCACAATGTGCTTTCAGGTAGTTATAGACAGCAATGAGGTTTCCCCTCATCTTCCTCTTTTTCAAACTAAACAGCCCCAGCTCCTTCAGTCACTCTTCAAAAGATTTATTTTCCAGGTACTTCCCCAGCTTCATTGCCCTCCTCTGCACTCGCTCCTGCACCTCCACATCTCTCTTGTATTGAGGTGCCAAAAACTGGACACAATACTTGAGGTGTGGCCTCACCAGAGCTGAGCACAAGGGGACAACCACCTCCCTACTCCAGCTGGACATATTTCTAATACAAGCCAGGATGCCATTGGCTTTCTTGGCCACCTGGGCACACTGTTTGCTCATATTCAGCTGCTTGTCGATTAGAACCCCCACGTCCCTTTCTGACAGACAGCTTTCCAGCCACACTGCCCCAAGCCTTTAGTGCTGCTTGGGGTGGTTGTGACGCAAGCACAAGAAGTGGCATTTGGCCTTGTTCAAGCTCATCCCATTAACACTGGCCCATCAATCCAATCTATCCAAGTCCCTCTGTAGAACCTCCCTACCCTCGTGCAGATCAGTGCTCCCACCTAACTTGTTGTCATCTGAAAACTTAGTAATGACACACTCTGTCTTCATCAAGGTCATCAATGAAGATGTTAAACAGAAGTGGTCCCAACACCGAGCCCTGAGGAACACCTGTTATGAATTGTTAATATTTATTCAGATGGAGATATTAGTAAAAATGTATTAATTATTTATTAATACAAAAATCCTGCCAAGACATATTTACAATTTATATTTACAGGTATGGGTATTTGATTATGGCTAGATATTTCCACAAAATGTACATACAAATAGTTTAAACAATTTATACAAGAATCAGAAATTTGGAAGCAGTGATTTAAATTAGGAGATGCTGGCTTGCCCACAAGGGGACTCTATGGTGTCTAAAGGAAGGCACAAACCTTTACAGAGATTTTATAGAAATATTGTCAGTTACTCACGACCTGAGTTTCCATAGCCTTTCTGGGGATGCAGTTTTTATATTCCAAAATGCAGTGAAGATGCACAAGTTAAACAAAGCAAAAATGTCTCTTTGTCATGTGATGGTGTTGCTCGAGGAAACTTTCTGGAGTTTTGCAGCTTGCTTTATGGACTGGTCTTGCCACTTGAGAGAGAACAGTCTCAGAGAAAGCTTTATTGCCCAGGATTTTGTAGAGGGTGGCAAGGTGGCTTTCTCCCCTCACATGGGTTGCTGTGAGGTTCTCAGGCATGCAAGACTTTTGCAGCTCATGTGGTGGTTCTCGGGTGTGGCAGGCTGCCACAGTTTGCAGGAAAAGCAGTTTTTCTGCTTGCATCTGGTGGCTTTGAGGCTTGGCAGCAGTGGCTTTCCACTCTCAGGCAAGTGGCTCTTCGGTTCCACCACTTGGCTTGTGTGGCTTTGCTGCTTTCGGTGCTCATGGGCTAACAGCGTCTTTTGTGGGCTGCAGCCAGCCCAGCAACTTTGCCAGCTAGGAGAAGGAACTTTCCTTTTCTGCTTCAGCTTGCTATCTGGGCTTTTCCCTGCAGCTTTGCAGCAATGTGTGTGGGGACTGACATAAATATGAGCAGGTTTCACTGTTTTCAGCCATGGTGTGACTAGGCTCTTGTGCTTTCCTAGTAAACAAGATGAGTTGTTTACCATCTTAATAATTTGCCGAGCACAATATTGGCCAATGGCAAAAGAAATAAACAAGATAATTTAGCCTATAGCACCAAGTTTGCCCAGACATGGGAGATTCACAAACCTAGCACAAGGTAAGCCACAGGTGAGCCATGTGCTTTTTAGTTTACCTCAAGAGAGAACATGTCCAAACAAGCCTAGGAAAGCCCCTGTTTACAGAGACATATGGGTGCCTGGCTTTTGTTTACTTTTCATGCCAAACCCCCCAGCTGTAAAGGGAGGGGGAATGAGGGGTTCATGTTTAGGATGTATTGGCACTTGTTTTCTCTGCCACCACAACACCTATTGTGACCAGCCACCATCTGGATTTAATTCCATTGACCACCACTCTTTGGGTCCGTTCATCCAGCCAGTGATTTATCCAGCAGGGCATGCATTCATCCAAGCTAGGAGCAGCCAGTTTGTCCATGAGAATTCTCTGGGAAACAGTGTCAAAGGCTTTTCAAAAGTCTAGGTAGAAAATATCAAGTCAGGTTGGATGAGGCCTTGAGCAGTCAAGTCTAGTCGAGAAGTGTTCCTGCCCATAGTGTGGATGTTGGAGTAGATGATCTTTAAGGTGTCTTCCAACCTAAGTCATTCTATGATTCTATGATGAGCTTTGTTTTGGAAGTAGTATGTATCTCACAGGATCACAGGATGTCCAACCCCCCTGCCAGAGCAGGCTTACCTAACCATATAATCTAGTGCAGGTGACACAGGAATGCATCCAGATGGGTCTTGCAAGTCTCTGGAGAAGGAGAGTCCACAACCTCTCTGGGGACCCTGTCCCAGTGCTCCATGACCTTTACAGTAAAGAAGTTCCTCCTCAGGCTGAGGTGGAACTTCCTGTGCCTTAGTTTACATCCATTGCCCATTGTCCTATCACAGGGCACAAGTGAGAAGAGGCTGCCCCTTACTTCCGGACACCAAGCCCTCATATATTTATTAGATCCCCTCTCAGCCCTCTCCTCTCCAGACTATAAAACCCCAGGTCTTAAATTATATAGAAAATAGTTGATTAATAGTGATGCAAATATCTACACAGCTGAAACTGGAAAGGCCTTAGAAAGAACTTTGTTACGGAAAATTATTCTATCAGAATCCTTAATCCAGATATTTTATGTAGGTGTTTGTATTTAAAAAATATAATCTTGGTTTTGATTTCTTAAATATAAATATGATATCCTAGCATAGCATGTTATACTCAGTGAAGATACTTTAGGATTAAATGTAACAGTTTCAGTCATGTGGTTAAATAATAATTACTGTTAAACCAAAATGTTTCAGTTATAACCATAGTAAAAGAAAAATAAAAGGAAAAATAAAGCTAATGACTATGACAATGACATTGAGGAAACCTCTATTAATCAATATTTTAATACATTTAATAAGACATTATTTTTCTACTATTTTTATTTATTATTCCATATGTGCATAAGCAATCAAAGATGCACACAGTGATTCTTTCCTTTTTTTTTCATTTTTTTTGGATGGGTATCAAAATATTTACAGTTGAGAAATTATTCTCTCTTAAACTACTGGGTTTTTCAGATGTGATTGGAACATATTAATATTTCTATTAATAAAATTGACTTTCTTTTTAGATTATGTTTTTACTAACTAACATTAATATTTCAAGCCTTCACACATAATAATTTGGGAAAGTTTCTTGTCTTTTTAATTGATCTAGGGGTTCTTTCAATCTACTTGTCTTATGAATGTCTTCTTATATTTTTATGGAAAGAAAGCAGATTATATACCTACATACGTTTGTAAATCACTACTACATCTGAAAGAAAAATCATTAATGTTTCCCATATTCTTACATCATAGAGGCCTGATTTTCTTTTCTGATAGGAGAACTCATCAAAATCCTCTGTTTTGTGTTAAATGGGATTGAAATTGCAGAAAAGTAGAGACTTGGCATTTTGAATGTGAGTCAGACCTTCCTTATCTATATCATTGTGACAAATCTTTATAGGAACATTACAGACACAGAACTAGTGATTAGTTCCATTGCCATGCAATCCCATATCTCTGCAACAGAGAACGATCATCAAATTCACATTATCTGGGAACTTGGGAGTTAGCATTAGCTGACCATGCCAGCTGGAAGAGGCTTAAAACATGTGTTATGCTATTAAGTGGTATTACAACGTACCAATAATGGATTAAAAAAAAATGTTGCAGACCTCGTTGCTCAGAAGTATAAATGCATTGTGAATATTATGCAGCCATGGCAATGCAGTTTGCAAAAAAAAAAGAATATTGGTATGCAGTTTAGCATAATGAATTATGGAGAGGTGACATTGGATTAAATAAATTTTCACTCCAAAAATAAATATAGAAAATATAAAATAGGAGCACAAGTACTAGCAACTGTGTAATTTTAGAATGTGTTCAAGATTTTTGGCTCATTTTTTATATACAATTAATTTTCCCTTCTTGTGCTGTTATGAGCCCTGCACTTATCACTGTGCCACTATGGCTGCCATTAAGACACTTTATTTAAGGACACTCCAATACTAATGGAAAGTCAGAAAAAGGCCATTGTCAAGAATAATAACAAATCTCTCCAATTTAACATAGGAGACAGAAGGATGTTCAGGGCAATCTTTAATCTAGAAATTTTGAGACCTTTCATTCCCCAGTTATCTTAGAACTGTTTGGTTTTTTTCCCTGCTCGCACTCTGGTTTAATATTTCTATGGACCACTAAATTTCTTAGCATTCAGAAAAATTCAGCTTAACCTCATCAACAGAATCCTGGTCATGGTAGATTTTTCACCTGAAAGGTCAAAATAACTCTTTTTGTGTTTGTAAGTAATGACAGATGTGAGATAGTGAGATTTAAAAACAAACAACCAACACCCCCCAAACAAACAAAGAAAAACCCAACCAACCAACAAAAAAAATCCCAAACACAAACCAACAAACAACAACAAAAGCACACCAAAACAAAGCAAATAAACAATAAGAGAAGAATGCATCTAATTTTTGCATACGTTCACAAATTGAAGAATTTAGAAAACTGTATGCGTGTCCTGGGAGAAGAAAATGTGGCAGCAAATGAGTAATTTCATATCCTCTGTGTTTCAGTTTGCACTTTGGATAATCTTATGTGATGAGTAGTCATTGGGCATACTTAGATTTCCATACAACATATGCAAACTTTCTTCCAAAACCTTTTTATTTTAACAACCAAAAAAGAAAAAAGAAAAAAAAAAAAAAAAAAAAGAAAAAAAGAAACAAGAAAAGGTTCTTAAGATTTCTTTAAGATTTCCTTATTGTACTATTCTTTTTCTCCAGCACTGTTGCAAGAGATCCACATATCAGTTTATTTTAGCCCTTAAAGTTTGAAGACTGAAAATACAGAGAACAGTTATCATTTTAAAGTGGGAAAAGTGATGTCATGGGTCACATTCAGGGTATTTTTCCTGTGGCAATGCCAATTTAAAATTTAATTTACAATTGCATGCACATGTAAGATAAATACAAATAAAGGAAATGTAAAGTAAAATGCAAAGTAAAGGAAATGTATCAAATCCTTATCCTGGATTAACACAGCCCACTACCACAAGCAAGACCCTCCACATCCCACACACAGGCAGGAGGGAAAATAACACAAAAGAAACCCCTCTAGGTTGAGATAAAAAGTTTAATGAGATCATACACAGTACCACTACCTTAGGAAAAACAGCAGCAGAATACAGGACTCGAAGAACTCCAGAGGTCCTTTCCAATCCCTAACATCTTGTAACATCCTGTAAACACATAAGTCTCATGTTATCACCTTCCTAGTTGTGTGAGTTGTGTGTCCACAAAATTTAGAGCGAGTTTACTCTAGAGCAGACAATCTGCACAAAATTTGTCCTTGGATTTCCATTAAGTCTGATGTATTGTTGCTGTGACTCCAGAAAATACTTCAAGTTTATTTTATTTTATTTTATTTTATTTTATTTTATTTTATTTTATTTTATTTTATTTTATTTTATTTTATTTTAATTAAGAAAGTCTGAGACTATTATATAGCCTTTTAGTTTTATTAGTATGAAACTGTTTGGCACATTAGTGTTGTAGTATAAAGACTTCCAATAGAATTTTTGACAAAAGGTAATGCAGGTTAAATGGTGTCTGCTCCTGTGTTGTCCCTACTGACTTTTAAAACTCTCAGAAGAGAAATATTTTCAGAAGACTTTATCTTGGAAAAAGTTAATTGGACCAGTCCAAACTAGAGCCAAGGAACTAAGGAGTGTATGCCTGGGATCAACTTGGAGTGTATGCCCCAGTGTGTTTTGCTTGAGAGAATAGAGACAAGCTATGAATCTTCATTTATTAAGACAGTCATGTTTTACTGGTTTATTTTTCAAATTACAGTTTTGCATTTTTTGTTTTATTTCACATTTTCATAGTAGCCCATTATCCTTCCTCAATTTGTGTAACTAAATCTGTGCACTGACTCTAAAGAATCTCTCATTGATATCTTTCACACAGGCATTAAGAATTCTGCTTGACAAGAAACAGTTTGCTTACTGCTTTGAGGGACAATAATTGCCCTTTTCACAGCTTTATTCTATTATTTATTTGCTATTATACTTATAAATACACTTTATAAATACAGAAATATCTGTGTTTTTTTTTTTTTCCAATTCATTTCTTGTTTCATACTGAGAAAATTCAGATTCTTGTTCTGAGTCTCTAAATGAGTGGTCTTGTACTTTATTGTTGTAAATTCCCCCTCATCCTATTACTTCATTCTCTAAGGTTGTTAATTTATTTATGTATAATATTTCATTGCTCTTCACTATTCAAAATTACTGCCAACTTTGTGATATCATCTAATTTCATTACCTCACTTCAACTTTTGAATCAAGGTCAGAATTAAGATAATGAAATTATTTCCAGTCCTCAATAAATTCCAATTATGACTCCTTTGCAGCCACATATTTTCCCCTTTAATACAACAAAATGTCTATTGTCATCAGATCCAGAGGCTTTAGGTTTGTGGGGTTTTTTGTTTGCTTTGGTTTGTTTGTTGTTTTTTTTTCTTAAATATTTGTTTTAAAACTTCCAGAACTTAAGGACAAACAAGGTCAGAGGTATGTAGATCAGTTTCTGTCCTATTTATTGTGGTGGGCTATGCCCATCCTGGAAAAAAAACCAGGGGGGTGAGGGCTCGTGAGAGGGTTTTTTTGCCCTCCTTGGTGGGGGTGTTTCCTCCGCTGGGGAAACTGACTTGGTCTGTTCCACTTCTCCTCCTCCTTGTCCAGCTGGGGTATAAGAGGAAGGAGAATTGCAGCTATTGCCCTCTTTCCTGCTGCTTCCATACTTTACAAAGGACTGGATCTGTATCTCATAATTTTTTTTCCTTTCCTTTTCCTTCTCCCATCCATCCTTGTTTCTTACCCTTGTGAACCCTGCCTGTCATTGTTATATAAATATAAATATATATATATATATATACTGTTTAAAGAAAAATTCTTTGCCTCTCTACTTCCAAGCTGAACCCAAATCGTTTCCTGGTGGATTTGCTCCCCTCCCTTCCTTCTCCCTCTCTGTTGGGGAAGGGGATTCTCGGCCTTGCCCCCATTTGAGCTTTTAAGCCCCAGTTAAGGCTCAAACCACCACAATTTTTGGCGCTCCCAATGTGGGGCTTGCAAATTAATATTGTATTTGGAAAGTAATACTTCATCTGAAAGAAAGGGATTGGAAATAGAGGTGTCAATTTTGAAGAATCTGATGGTCCAAGCTTTTCAATGGGTGTTTGGCTGGATCTTTTGGACCCATATCTACAAATTAATAACTTGCCATGTAGTGTGGTTAATGATAGAGATGTTCTTCAACCGGATAAAAACTTTACTGATGCAGTTGGGCATGTACCTCTTGAATTCCTTGAATTTTACTGGCAGTGGTAATTTCTCTAACATAAAAAATTCTCCTGAAGCAAGCAGTGAAACCAACAGTGTAGACAGAAATATCCAGGATGGAAAATTGCCTTACATTACAATATGCTCTATATGCTTAAATGTAATCCTTATAGGGGCATTTGCTGCGACCATTTTGGGTGGGGGAAGAGCTAACCTCTTAAGAGTACTTTGGAGGGTAATGAGACAATCCTTTGTACTCTTTGCCCAGATGCCTCCTGTGTGCTGTGAGCATTGTGTAAACACAAAGAGGGAGGGGTCTCAGCACCAAGCACAAGCGTTTGCCCCACCAGCAGCAGTTCCACACTTAAACCATGATGCTTCTACCAACGCAGTTTCTCTAGCACCTGTCACCACACGCAGGAAAAGAAGTCAAGAATCATCTCCAAGCACAGGTGGTGAGGAAGGCACATTGGTGGGGCCCAGCACCTCACAGAACCCAGTGGCTGATGGTGATGAGTCAGATCACAAAACAATAACAGTTACTTCTCTTCCCAGAAAGGAATTAAGGCAAATTCGTCTGGATTACACAAGGAAAGAGGGTGAGCCAATACTAAGCTGGGCCCTGAGATGCTGGGATGAGGTGTTGGACACAATGGACCTGGATAAGAGGGAAGTGAAGGTTTTAGGCTCCCAGATTCATGATGCTGGTCTGGAAAAAGAGTTAGCCAAACTCGATGGAACACACACTCTCTGGGCCTGGATCCTCAATGCCATCAAGAGCCTGTACCGCTCAAGAGATGACCTGCCCTGGGCCCCAGTTAGATGGACAACTATGGAACAGGGCATTCAGTATCTGAGATAGATGGCTGTGCTGGAAATAATTTATGGGGATGGCCAGCTCCCCTCGGACCCAGATGAGGTTCCCATGAGATGGCCCTTTGTAAAGAAACTCACCCAGGGTGCCCCTCAAAAATATGCTCCTACCCTAAGAGGGACACTCCTGACTGGACAGGATGAAAGTCCTAAAACTGTCTGTGAGTTTGCCAATGATTTAAGGGAATATGAGGACAGCATAAATCAGAAACCCCTGACCTCAGCCATAGAAACTATGGCTAAAGACATTGTCAAAGAGATCAAGACCTCCATGTCTGAACTGAAAAAGGGGAGCGATGCCTCCTTTTCCCCTTCTCCGTCAGAATGGGTCCAGGTTTCAGCCATCAGGAACAGGCGACCTTCCCCTAGGATATCACCCCAAGCCAATTGGGGGATGCTGAGGGAGTCTCTGTGGAGGTTCCTCTGTGACCATGGAGAGGACATGAACACCTGGCATCACCAACCCACCTCTGCCCCCTGAGACAGAGTCAGGGATCTGCAAGGTGAGCACTGTGGGCACCTCTGTTGGGGAAGGGGATTCTCAGCCTTGCCCCCATCTGAGCTTTTAAGCCCCAGTTAAGGCTCAAACCACCACATTTATAAATATCAGTATTTTACAATCACTTCCCATACTTTTTCATTTGCAGTGTGCATTTCATCTGTTGGTTCTCAGAGTTCTTTGAGAGGGATGATCCTGCTCGTCTATAATAAACACATTTAGATTTCATTTGTACTAGTCTCAGATTACATATCATCATTATATGTCACCAATCCCAGTGACTATCCTTTGTTTCCCTTGTCCAATATGACAAAAATATTAGGAAATATTTATAAATAATAGTTTGATTAACAAACTATTCAGCGTTTTAGTCACAAGGAATAGTACTGGTTCTTTTGTATGTTCTCTTCTCAAATAAAATCCCAATATCTTCTGAAAATGTATATTTTTTGCCACACTCTGAGCAAAGTTTACTACCAAGTCAGAGAGCCTAGAAAACAAGCATTTATAACTGAAATCACAACTCAAGTTGTGTATCAGTATATGATTGTACTATCTTAGTTTAAGCTTGTGTTCTTTCACAATGCCACACAATTTATTTCTAAGGGGAATGGGTTATGGTTCTCAAACATTTCTGTAGAGAGTAATTGAATTTTCTGCCTGATGTCACCTTCCTGTAACCATTTAATTTCCAATATATGAAATAATTTTTGCCTTTTGATGTAATCCCATATTGCTTAGTCAGATGAAAAATCAAAGCCCCTCAAGTCTCTAATATAAATGCTGAAACCTTAACTAGTTAGCAACAAATACCAGGAGATAATGAGTAACAGATCAGTATTTAAAGAAAACCTGAAAATAATTCTAATTCCTTCCAAATCCTAATTTTGACATTCCTTATAAGCTTTTTACCTTTATATATTTATATAAAGAAGGCAAAACTGGACCATCAAATTTTGGTATGTTGAATATTCAGTGCCAGATGTTGATCAGGTCAAACAAAAGATCATAGTACAGGAAGCACAACCCTTTTTGCCTATCACTTACTAATAAGAATCTGCATGTAACAAAGAAAAGGAAAAAAATCTGTTTTCTGTAGAGGAAGATGAAGATATTTACTTTCTGTTTTTATTTTATACTAGAGTACTGGGTTTCATAGATCATTAAAAATACCCTGCATTCTAGAATAGAAGATAGAATAGAATAGAATAGAATAGAATAGAATAGAATAGAATAGAATAGAATAGACCGGGTTGGAAGAGACCTTTGAGATCATTGCGTCCAACTTATCAACTAGTCCAACCCACCTAATCAACTAAACTATGCAACCAAGCACCCTATCAAGTCTCCTCCTGAACACCTCCAATGATTGTGACCTCACCACCTCCCTGGGCAGTCCATTCCAAAGGGCAATCACTCTCTCTGTATAGAACTTCCTCCTAACATCCAGCTTAAACCTCCCCTGGCACACCTGTCCTCTTGTTCTGGTGCTGGTTGCCTGGGAGAAGAGACCAACACCTGCCAGTCTACAATCTCCCTTAAGGTAGTTGTAGAGAGCAAGAAAGTCTCCCCTGAGTCTCCTCTTCTCCAGGCTAAGCAACCCCAACTCCCTCAGCCTCTCCTCATAGGGCTTGTGATCCAAACCCCTCATCAACTTCGTTGCCCTTCTCTGGATACGCTCCAGCAAGTCAACATCCTTCCTAAACTGAGGGGCCCAGAACTGGACACAGCACTCAAGGTGTGGCCTAACCAGTGCTGTGTACAGGGGGAGAATGACCTCCCTGCTCCTGCTAGCCACACTGTTGCTGATGCAGGCCAGGATGCCATTGGCCCCCCTGGCCGCCTGGGCACACTGCAGGCTCGTGTTCAGCCTACCATCAACCAGCACCCCCAAGTCCCTCTCTGCCTGGCCGCTCTCCAGCCACTCTGACCCCAGTCTGTAGCACTGCATGGGGTTGTTGTGGCCAATGTGCAGAACCCGGCACTTGGATGTGTTAAATCTCCCGCTGTTGGATTCTGCTCATCTGTCCAGCCTGTTGAGGTCCCTCTACAAAGCCCCTCTCTACTCTCCAGCAGATCAATAATATAAGATCTATAATATATGCAGATTAATGCAGAAATGGGTGTGATAATGCTGATGAGAAATTTTATGAAAAATATTTGAACTATGAAATATTAAAACTAGTAAAATATACAAAACCAAACTAAGCAAAATATTCATAAGCATATCAAATTCAGTGATTAACAGTCAGCAGGATTCTAGCTTTTTATGTCACCACTTAGATTTTATGTGGTGTTACTAAGCAACAAAGGTTACTCTTCAGCAGCACTTAGATGCAGTATTTGCAGTTTTAATCAAGTCAGCTGCTAAGTGAACAGTATTTTTGTGTAATCTGTTTGTTATTGATAAACAGTACAAACAAATCAAATATATGCTATTTCTTCTTATATAGCATAACATGTAATGAGATTTTTTAATACACAATTCTAATTATATAATTTATCTTATTGTGAAATTCCTTGACAACAGGAATAAATAAGGTAATATTTCATTTTTGATCCAAGATACAAAAAGTATTCATTCAAATTAATTCAAAATGATGATTAAAACTGTTATATTAATAGCAAAATGGGAATAACCCATGTAATAAAAATTGCAGTCAGATGTATTGTGGCAGTGGTGATCTAATATTTTGTAAAGCCCTTGTACATCAATTTAACCTTCTATTTCTTCCTGAGAAGACTGGACAGGGTAACCTACTGGATTGTTGAAAGATACAATAATACAATACAATACACCAGGTTGAAAGAGACCTTCAAGATCATCGTGTCCAACCCATCAACCAATCCAACCCACCTAATCAACTAAACCATGCAACCAAGCACCCTATCAAGTCTTCTCCTGAACACCTCCAATGAAGGTGACTCCACCACCTCCACGGGTAGCCAATTCCAATGGGCAATCACTCTCTCTGTATAGAACTTCTTCCTAACATCCAGCCTAAACCTGCCCTGGCGCAGCCTGAGACTGTGTCCTCTTGTTCTGGTACTGGCTGCCTGGGAGAAGAGACCAACTTCTGCCTGTCTACAACCTCCATCAGTTCTTTTGTTTTTTAAATTCTATATTGAATTAAAACTGAAAACAGCTGCCCAAACAAAGCTTCTCTATTGGAGGAAGCAGAGACTGTAAATCAATAATTTGTATTAACTACCAGATAACAGACAATAGTTTTTTCAAGTAAAGTATGGCACCTTTAAAGCTGGAAGGTTGCACAGGTAAAGAATTTGTTTTAATCTGCTCATCACCATAGGGATATTTTTGCTGTCTTATTATAAGGGTTCTGCAGAGATAATGACAGAGTTCCCATTGAATAAAAGAAAAACAAAAATGCATATACAGAATATAAAGACATAAAAATTTATGCTCCTAATAGCAGAATAGACTGGAGATATAGGTGACATGAAGAGCAAATCAGTTATATGTGACAGGATGATATTTCTAAGTTAGTGAGGGTGGTAAATTATCTTTTTCTGGTTTGGAAGTTAATTTTTAATAAGTATAAAAAGAAGAGTAATGGTATCCCTGTTGTTGTCATGCTAATTTCTAAAGAAATTCTGATTAAAATATTGCAAATAACATTCCTCTGTGTCTTCAACGTGATATCATTGAAACAGTATACATTGTTTTAGGGAGAGAGGGAGAAGAGAAAGAAGATGCCGATTCTACTGTATTTGCATATAGGCTTCATTTGAAATCCATATGGCCACCCATTCAGCACACAATCTAAGCCTTTAAAATACTGTCCCATGATTTATTTAGTCCTTCTAGTACTATAGGAGCAAAAATTGGATTGAACATGTTAGTGAATGGAATCTATTTTCTTTTTAAGGGATATGTTGCTGGTTTGTATTTTTACAAGTTGGGGATAGAAATGAACAGAAATGTGAAGACCCACAAAATATTATTTTACAAACATACTCTTAATTACGAGTTAAGACTCTGCTTCACTCCATGATTAATAAGAACAAATTAAAATCTTTGGGGTTAAGGTAGCCCTTTGACATTTTGGGGGTGTGTCAGCATAATGTGGGGTTTTTTGGACATACCTATCTAACTTTATTGGAAGGCAGAGCCTCTGCTCAGACTATGACAAACAGAAATATTCTAATGTAGTACTATAAGTGCTGTGGAAATGTCGGTGTTATTTTACTGAAAACAAATAAAAATCGCAATATTCTGAAATATTCTGAAATAATATGGACTATTTTACATGACTTGTGTATGCACCACCTGTTAATTCAATGTATGCAGAAAATTAGTGGCAAAGGATCTAATCTTGAGCCCAGTAGATACTATGACCTTTTTGTTATGGGCAATCTCACCCTCCAGGAAACACTTGGGGCTGTAAATATTCCATTAGCCTTACCATTTGAGTATTTATGTTTTTGCAGCCCTGGAAATATTTGTCTAGATTTGGTCAATTAGCACAAAAAAACCCATCATAATAAAATATTCTTGGAGTATGCAATAAATCATGTAAAATTAAAAAAAAAGAAAAGTATAAAAATTTGTTGGTATTATATCGCCCCCTACTGGTAATATATTCTTTTCCTTATGATTAAAAACCAAACGGCAATTAAGAGTCTATGTATCAGGGTAACTCCCTTTTGAAACTATGCTCCCATGATGAATATTTTAAAGAAACAAACAAGAATTAGGCCTAAGTGTTCTTTCAAGACTGGGTAGTACAGGAAGCTCAGACAAGGGTTATTGGTTTATTCAAGGGAGGTTGATTCACTGGGGAAATAGAGTAATATTTACAGTGGGGCAATCTAATGAAGTTCTTTAAGTAATTTCCCGTACATTTTTTTTTTTTAAACAAATCAGAAAGACAAGTCCCTGCACCTGGGGTGGAATAACCAAACACTCAGCACATGCTAGGATACATGTAGCTGGGGAGCAGCCTTGATGAAAAGAATCTGGGGGTCTTGGTGGACAGCAAGCTTAACATGAGTCAACAATGACTCAAGACTAATCAGATAATGGGCTGCAACTAAAGGGCCATTTCTATCAAAGATATTATCATCCCACTCTACTCAGCGCTTGTCAGGCTGCACCTACTGTGTGATTCCCATTCTGGTCCCAGCAGTCCAAGAGAGGTGCAGACTGGAGAGGGTCTAAAGGAGGACCATGAAGTTGTTCAAAAGGCTTGAGAACCTGCCTTAAGAGGAATGAATCATAGAATCATAGAATTGTTTCAGTTGGGAAAAAACCTCTAAGATCATCAAGTCTAACCTTAACCTAAGACCATCACCACCACCAGGCACCATGACTCCACCACCCCCCTGGGCAACCTATACCAATGCCTGACCACTCTTTCAGTAAATACATTTTCCTAATATCCAATCTAAACCTTCTCTGTCACATTTAAGGCCATTTCCTCTCATTCTACAACTTGATACTGGGGAGAATAGATCAACCCCCACCTCACTACAACTTTCTTTCAGGTAGTTGTAAAGAGGGATAAATCGCTCCTCAGCCTCTTCTTCTCCAGACTCAGCAATCCCAGTTCCTTAACTGATGAAGACTAAATACCATTTCTTCTTGAAGAAGAAAGCTTGAGAGGACTAATCATGATGTGCCAGAATGTAAAGGGGAAATCCAAAGAGGATGCAGGCTCTTACTTCACAAGGAGCACATAGAAAAGACAAGGAGCAACAGGAAGAAATCACACAAATAAAACATTCATGTTCACATAAAAAAAACCATTTTTTTAAAATAATGACAACAATCAATCATTAAAACAACCTCCCCATGGATGTGATGAAGTCCCTACTGCTGGAGGTTTTTAAGGTGCAATTGGACTGGGTGCTAGAGTATCTCATCTAGTGTCCTTTTCCTATGAAAACTGAGTCAGATGAACTTTTGAGGTCTCTTCCATCTTGAGCTGTTCTATGATTCTTTTTCTAATCTTTTGTGAGGTAAATCCATATAAAGACAGATGAGAATTAATTAAGATTCAGGGAATAAATTGTTCTGAATGATATCCCTAGAAGACTTCATCCAGAAAAGACGTCATAAAAGCAACTCCTTTCTAAATGGAAATAGATCAGTGAAATGAATCTGATACATTTAACATGCAAATTTGTTGCGTGGAAATAGTTTGTCAGAAATGTTTACAGAATGAATACTTGCATCTGATTAATTTGCTCTAGGAGGCCTTTATAGTCAATAGAAAACAAGAAAAGACCATTATTAGGACAGAATTAATCTGCATATTTTAGATTTCTATTTTGAGATGAGATTCTAGAAGTGCCCATTTCTCTTCCATTATTACGCAGATCACTTAAAGTGGCAAGCTTAGAGAAGAAGTTGACGCTGTAGAAAATTAGTTTTGGACAGGTAAATCATCAAGTCTTTGGTTGTGCTAAAACCACATCTTTCGCAAGAAGACTAAATACAGTGAAAGGAATAGTGGCTTTTCAGATTTCATCTTAGCATAAACAGATTAATTATTGTGTGGGTTTTGTTGTTTGGGTTTGTTTCTTTCATTCTTTCTTTGTTTTCTGATATCTGTTATTTTTAAAAGATTTATTATTGTGCAGTTTGATATGGAATGCTGTGTAAAAATATTTGAATTGTTACTTGCCATGCCCTAAACTTCATTAGGCATGGTTTCCAAGTGTTTCATTTCATGTCGTATTCATCTCAAAAGGATATTGCCTTTGTGCTGTCCTACTAGGCCGTTCCAAGCAAGTGTTAAGCAGCCAACATAAGGCTCTAAGAATATCTGAAAGCTAGCATAGTATTTCTGCAGAATCTACATATCCTGATTTTCAAAATAGTAGTGGCACTGCAGGTAATGAAATGTTTTTTCCAGTGACTAGCAGGAATCAGGAAAAATCTGTTGGAACTAACATGGAATAGTTGAGTCCTATGTGTGCTTAGAGTTTTTTTTAAAATAGCCTGCAGACTGGGGAACCAATTACATGTATGTGAAAAACCTGAAGACAAACTAAAAAGATTAGTGAGTATTTGTGGTGAGAATCAATTGTAATAAACAAAAGTAATAAAGGTGTGGTTATTTTATTTGTCAAATTCTGCTGCCTAATTCAAAGTGTAATTGTTTGGCCAGGTAGGGATAATATTGTTTAGACTGAAGTGGGGAGTTATGCCATTGATGACCACATCCTCAGTTTGAAAGAAGAAAACACTACAGAACTTTAAGCTATAAATTCAGTATAGACTGAACTAAAGAATTTAAATTCACTATTAATAAAATTTAAATATATATAGACAGTGTAGTGTGCTATTAGTAAAAACCATTGCTACAAAACATTAGCAATAATGAAGGTAGAATAGAATAGAATAGAATAGAATAGAATAGAATAGAATAGAATAGAATAGAATAGACCAGGTTGGAAAAGACCTTCATCCAACCCACCTAATCAACTAAACCATGCAACCAAGCACCCTATCAAGTCTTCTCCTGAACACCTCCAATGAAGGTGACTCCACCACCTCCCCGGGCAGCCCATTCCAATGGGCAATCACTCTCTCTGTATAGAACTTCTTCCTAAAATCCAGCCTAAACCTCCCCTGGTACAGCTTGAGACTGTGTCCTCTTGTTCTGGTACTGGCTGCCTGGGAGAAGAGACCAACCTCTGCCTGGCTACAACCTCCCTTCAGGTAGTTGTAGAGAGCAAGAAGGTCGCCCCTGAGTCTCCTCTTCTCCAGGCTAACCAACCCCAGCTCCCTCAGCCTCTCCTCATAGGGCTTGTGTTCCAAACCCCTCATCAACTTTGTTGCCCTTCTCTGGACACGCTCCAGCAAGTCAACATCCTTCCTAAACTGAGGGGCCCAGAACTGGACACAGTACTTAAGGTGTGGCCTCACCAGTGCAGTGTACAGGGGCAGAATGACCTCCCTGCTCCTGCTGGCCACACTGTTCCTGGATGCCATTGGCTCTCCTGGCTGCCTAGGCACACTGCAGGCTCATGTTCAGCCTACCATCGACCAGTACCCCCAGGTCCCTCTCTGCCTGGCCGCTCTCCAGCCACTCTGACCCCAGCCTGTAGCACTGCCTGGGGTTGCTGTGGCCAATGTGCAGAACCTGGAACTTGGATGCATTAAATCTCATGCCGTTGGATTCTGCCCATCTGTCCAGCCTGTTGAGGTCCCTCTGCAAAGCCTCTCTACCCTCCAGCAGATCAACCCCTGCCCTGAGCTTGGTGTTGTCTGCAAATTTACTGATGATGGACTCAATGCCCTCATCCAGATCATCAATAAAGATGTTAAATAGCATGGGGCCCAACACTGATCCTTGAGGCACACCACTAGTGACTGGCTGCCACCTAGATGTGGCACTGTTCACCACCACTCTCTGGGCCCGGCCCTCCAGCCACTTCCTAACCCAATACAGTGTGCTCCTATCCAAGCCATGGGCTGACAGCTTGTCCACGAGTTTCCTGTGGAGACAGTGTCAAAGGCCTTGCTGAGGTCCAGGTAGACTACATCCACAGCCTTGTCCACATGCACCAGGCGGGTCACCTGATCATAGAAGGTGATCAGGTTGGTCAGGCAGGACCTGCCCTTCCTAAATCTATGCTGGCTGGGCCTGATCCCTTGGCCATCCTGTAAGTGCTGTGTGATTGCACTCAAGACGACCCGTTCCATAATTGTGCCTGGCACTGAGGTCAGGCTGACAGGTCTCTAATTCCCTGGCTCATCCAACCAGCCCTTCTTGTGGATGGGCATCATGTTGGCCAGCTTCCAGTCATCTGGGACCTCTCCAGTGAGCCAGGACTGCTGAAAAATGATGGAGAGTGGCCCCACCAGCACATCTGCCAGCTCTCTCAGCACCCTAGTATGGATTCTGTCTGGTCCCATGGACTTGTGAGGATCCAAGTGGCTGAGGAGATCTCTAACTGTCTCCTCTTGAAACACAGGGAAGCTATGCTGCTCCCTGGCTCCATCTGCCAGCTCTGCAGGCCAGCTGTCTGGAAAACATTCTGTCCTGATAGTAAAAATTGAGGCAAAGAAGGTGCCTTTTCCTCATCTTTTTTTATTACATTTCCTTCCGTGTCCACCAAGGAGTGGAGGTTGTCCTTGCCCCTCCTCTTGCTATTAATATATTTATAGAAGGATTTTGTGTTGTCCTTCACAGCAGAGGCCAGTCTAAGCTCTAAATGTGCTTTTGCCTCCCTGATTTTCTTCCTACAAGACCTAGCAACATCCTTAAACATTCCATGGGTTGCCTCACCTTTCTTCCAAAGATGGTACACCCTCTTTTTTCCCTTAGTTCTTTTAGAAGTTCATTGACCAACCAGGCTGGCCGTCTGCCCCGGCGGCTCATCTTCGAGCACATTGGCACAGCCTTTTCCCGCGCCTTCAAGAGTTCTTTCTTGAAGTAGGTCCAGCTCTCCTGAACCCCTTTGCTTTTAAAGGCTGTTTCCCAAGGAACCTTCTGAGTTATTTCCTTGAGTAACCTGAAGTCCACCCTCCGGAAGTCCAGAGTGGAGGTGTTCTTGCTGCCCCTCTTAGATTGACTGAATACTGAAAATTCAATTATTTCATGGTCACTGGACCCTAAACACCCTCTGACCACCACATCACCCACCAGCCCTTCCCTATTTGTGAAAAGGAGGTCAAGAACCTCCTAGACTGCCTCCTCTCTGCTGTGTTGAGATCCCAGCAGATATCAGGCAGGTTGAAATTGCCCATGAGAACAAGGTCTGGTGATCTTGAGACAGCCTTAAGCTGCCTATAGAATGCTTCATCAACACCTTCCTCCTGGTTGGGTGGTCTGTAACAGACTCCAACCAGGATGTCTGCCCTGCTGGTCTTCCCTCTAATTCTCACCCACGAGCACTCAACCTGATCGTCCCTGATCTCCAGCTCAAAGATATGTCCAAATAGCTTAAAATTAGAGCATATTTTACAAAATAATATCTCATTTTCCACAGAGGAACATCCATAAAATTTTGATGCTTTTCAGCAGAAGTTGCACACAAACATACAAGGTGATATATGAAGCTATCAATATTTGATATTCATAGGCCTTTTTTCTGCTTATTGAAGGATTATTTAAATTGAAAGTGTCATGGATAGTAATAAATGTAATAAATTATTTCTCTTAATATCCTTCTTTGTCAGTTTCTAGGCGTTCCATATCTGCCAACAGACATAAATTCCTTCATACTTCAAGGACATACTTTGATTTAAGTTGAAGCAGTGAAAGAAAACAACAAAGCAACAACTAGAAACTCCCATATTCTTTAGTAGCACTTATGAGTCTGTGTGTGTAAGCATACTCATATGAATGCATGCATATTTGTATACATTATACACATACAGAGAGAGAGATGTATAAACTTTTAGTCACAGTGAGCCAAACAGTTTCATTAGTTTGCAGCTGGTTCTAAATTATTTTCCTGTTTAGTTATTTCAAGGAATTGTCAGAATCCTATAAATCTGCACAGATTAATGCTCATAATTGAGTAACACTTAATGTAGATTATTTCATTCAAACAATACTAGTTTCTCAAGTTTCATTTTCTCAGAAAGAAGGGTAATGAGATACCGTTAAACTAGATCAGAGCTGTTGTCAAGCTATTGAAACAAGTGAGGTTAACACTGTACCATTAATTTAAATGAAGTCTAGATATAAGCAACATATACATAGAAGCAATGTAGCTTAACATTATATTGGGCATTAGATTAATTTCTGTGTTTAGTAAATTCACAAGAATTATAGTAAACTGAAAAACTAGAAGGCTGTCTCAACAAAGTGTAAACTGCATTGATTTAGTCAGTGACAGCTAATCTGTTACAGTTCTACAAATATTTCTGAGGTATTCAGCATTCCAAGTTAATCTATTTTACTTAGTTTTCCTTGGAATTTTTATAAGAAGCTATTAAATAGAATAAGACAGAAGAAGACATTCTAAAAGACACAAACCAAAACGCTATGAAAGGATGTAAAGTAATCTGAAAGGATATAAATGAAATTTCAGTGATGTACATCAAATAAACAAACAAGTAAAAATACCCCAAGCCCCGCCCAGAGTATCAGTTTGTTTTCATTGCAGTGAAATCCTAAAATCTAAGAGTGCCACAAGGTTTGTTAATTGTTCTGATTCTATGTGTAACTTTAAGAGACATAAAGAGTAGTGTGGACAGATTATAGGCTATAGAATTATTTAAATTGGAATAAACTATAAGATCATCAAGTCCAATTGTTAACCTAGCACCTCTGAGTCCACCACTAAACTACATTGTTCATAAGAAGGTGACAAAATCACATACCAAAATCTGGAACCTAAGAAGTGTAGGAAGAGTATTTAAATTAGACCACAGAGAATTTGATCAGTCATCCTCAATCAAATAAATAATCTGTTCTCATTTGAATAGTGGCAGGAATTTTAAAGAACATCAAAATTTAAAACTTTAGAAGGATTTAAAAAAAAAATTAGATCAGTTTGAAGATTTGCAATCACTTCTTAAAATTATGATTATATGCTAGTAGTAGTTGCTTATGTGTGGACTGAAAAAAAAGAAGGCATCAGCAATCTAGGTAGAAAATTAATTTTATTTCAAAGCTTCTGTTTTCATAATTATAGCTTCTTGAAGAAAAACTCTTCCAGTGCAGGCTGAACTATAATAATGAAAAATATAGTTATAATAAAAATTGTTAGAGTTGTATAATCAAATTATTACAGATTGTATTAAAATCAGTAACAGCAAAACCCAATGCAAGATGCACTGTTTTGCTTAATGCATTGTTATGACCCTCTCATTTTCAGTCTCATAATTTTGGAATGCCATTGAAATGAGAGGCCTATCAGACCAATTGTATTTATATAATACAATTGTCTTGTAATATTATAATGTAATACTATAATTATTACATAAATATCTCATAGGCTTGTATCTTAAGATCACATGAAAAAAAAATACTGAAGTGTTTAAAAGCTAGAGAATATCCATTCCATAAAGTAAACATTAATTCTTTATTCACAGAATCACAGAAAGTTAAGGGCTGGAAGGGACCTCAAGGGATCTAGTCCAACACCCCCTACCAGAGCAGGATCACCTATACCAGATGATATAGGAATGCATCCAGGTATTCTATACCTTAGCTCTACATGCAGAGTATAAGCAAAGTTAAGCATTCCAAAATGGCATCATACTAGATGTACAAAACAACCTGGTTGAAACCAACTATCCTCAAAATGTTGAAGTTAGAGGAAAGTATTTTGCTCAACCTTACTTGCATATGCAAATGCTAATTAAAGATCAGAGAATCATAGAATCAATAAGGTTGGAAAAGACCTCAAAGATCATCAAGTTCAACCTGTCACCCAAGACATCATGACTACTAAATCATGGCACTAACTGCCATATACAATCTCCTCTTCAACACCTCTAGGGATGGTGAGTCCGTCACCTCCCTGGGCAGCACATTCCAATGGCTGACAACTCTCTCAGTGAAGAACTTTCTCCTCACCTTGAGCCTAAACTTCCCCTGGTGCAGCTTGAGACTGTGTCCTCTTGTTCCGGTGCTGGTTGCCTGGGAGAAGAGACCAACCCCGTCCTGGCTAAAACCACCCTTTGGGTACTTGCAGAAAGCAATAAGGTCTCCCCTGAGCCTCCTCCAGGCTAAACAATCCCAGCTCTGTCAGCCTCTCCTCGTAGAGCTTGTGCTTGAGGCCTCTCACCAGCCTTGTTGCCCTTCTCTGGACACGTTCAAGAGTCTCAATGTCCTTCTTAAATTGAGGCGCCCAGAATTGGATACATTACTCAATGTGTGGCCTAACCACTGCCGAGTACAGGGGCACAATGACTTCCCTGCTCCTGCTGGCCATACTAGTCTTGATGCAGGCCAGGATGCCATTGGCCTTCTTGGCCACCTGGGCACTCTGCTGGCTCATGTTCAACTGGCTATCAATCAGTACCACCAGGTCGCTTTCTGTTTGGCAGCTCTCCAGCCACTCCAAAGCCGGCCTGTATTGCTGCATGGGGTTGTTGTGAACAAAGTGCAGCACCAGGCACTTGGACTTGTTGAATGCCATCATGTTGGACTCTGCCCAGCCTGTCAAGATCCCTGTGGAGAGCCCTTCTACCCTCTAACTGATCAACACCAGCTCCAAACTTGGTCTCATCTGCCAATTTACTGATGACTGACTCAATCCCCTCATCCAGATCATCAATGAAGATATTAAAGAGGATGGGGCCCAACATTGATCCCTGGGGGACACCACTAGTGACTGGCTGCCAGCTGGATGTGGCACTATTCACCACCATTCTCTGGACTTGGACCCTCCAGCCAGTTCCTAACCTGGCACAGTGTGCTACTGTCCAAGCCACGAGCTGACAGCTTGGCCACGAGTTTGCTGTGGGGGACGGTGTCAAAGCCCTTGCTGAAGGCCAGGTAGACTACATCCACAGCCTCCCCACATCCACCAGGCAGGTCACCTGATCATAGAAGGAGATCAGGTTGGAGAGGCTGGACCTGATCCTTTGGCCATCCTTCAGGTGCACAGTGATTGCCCCCAAGATGATCTGCTCCATAATTTTCCCTGGCACTGAGGTCAGGCTGACAGGCCTATAGTTTCCAGGTTCCTCCATCTGACCCTTCACACTGACCAGTTTCCAGTCATCTAGGACCTCTCTGGTGAGCCTGGACTGGTGGAAAATGATGGAGAGAGGCTTGGCCAGCTCATCTGCCTGCTCTCTCAGTACCCTAGGATGGATCCCATCTGGTCCCAAGGCCTTGTGAGTATCCAAGTGGCTCAGCAAGTCCCAAACTAATTCCTCGTGGATTTCAGGCTACTACACTGCTCCCTGATCCCATCAACCAGTTCAGGAGGCCAGTTATCCTGGAGTCCTCCTGTCTTATTATTGAAAAATTGAGGCAAAGAATGTATTTAGAACCTCAACCTTTTCCTTCTCTTTAGTTACAATGTTACCCTCCAGGTCCAGTAAGGAGTGGAGGTTCTTCTTGTCCCTCTTTTTAGCATCAATATTTTCATTAAAATGCTTTTTATTATCTTTCACAGAAGTGGCCAGCTTAAGTTCTAAGTACTGAGCTTAGCAAATCAGTCTAGATCCAGATTACATAGAAATATAATACAAAATAGTGTTTAAGTCAGCTAGCAAAGGAATGCTCAGTATTAAGATCAGCAGATGTTCACTGACTTTACTGCAGAATGCATTTAACGTATTTAATGTATCTGTATGGTACTATATCTATGACCATTAACTAGGAAATATTAGAAACAAGTGCCTGCAAGTTATGTAATTATAATTTAGGTTTTTGAGATATTTTAGGTGCATTGAAGGTGTAAACTGAAGATAAATTTTGGTCATTCTCACTTCAAGTATTCTGTGCCTGATTCTGAATTATCTTTTATTCCTAAAGAGATTTGCATTCATTATAATTGGAGAATGACTAAAGATTAAATTCTGAATCTGTTCCAGTGATATGCATATCTGATAACATTATGAACTTGAGATTTAATGGTCTTGAGAAGCTTAAATTTATTAAACTTCTATTAACTAAGGATTGTCTGAGTGTAATTGAATTACTGAAAACACTCAAAGCTTACTTGAATTAACAGAGATTAAAAACATGCAATAAATTGAGAAAAAAATCTTTGATTTTACAGGAAAAGAAAATAACCTTAAATAAAGTTTAAGTAAAAACAATAGTGATGCTTCACACTTACTCATCAAATAGTACATTTGTTCCATCATTTTTTTCTGCAGAGAATTTTGTAGGAGATGTAGGGTTAATCCAAAGAGATTTTTCTTTATGCTATGATTTGGCTTCCAGTTACCATGAAGAAGCAATTTTTATTATGGAATAGACTTCTAAATAATCAGATGAATTAATGTGTGTGAGAGACTAAAGCTTGTCTCTCCTGGTATGACTCAAGAAAGATAAAATCACTTGCTGCTTGCCCAGACAATAGCTGATGTGCGTTGGGCAGAGCCACTGGAAGGACTCTTGGAAGGTGCAAAGATGATCTTGAAGGTCTCTTCCAACCTGGATTTATTGTATTGTATTGTATTGTATTGTATCGTATTGTATAACATTGCTCACGGGACTGCAGCTGGCCTACAACAATGGCCCAAGGGCCCAGCCATCACGCCTTCAGGACAAGATCATTTCCAGCCATCAGATACCCCAGGAAAGGACAATGGATTCCCTGATGTGTAAAGGGTGTGTGGGTAGGTAGATGGAGCAGGAGGAGGCGGAGGCCTCCCCCCTTCATCCAGACCCTGCCCAAACTCACCTGAGTACACAGAAAGATTTCCTGGGGAACGATACCTGGACACTAACCTAAAGATGATTTCCCAGAACGATATCCTGGGGAACACCACCTGAACACTTGCCTGAGGACTAAAAAACTGTATAAAAGACTGGAGCAACTACTGGCTTGTGGAAGAAGAAAACAGAAGAAGAAAACTGGAGAAGAAAAATGCAGCACCACACGCTGGAAAGATCACGGGCCAACACAACGGATCCTGGACTCTGAAAACCCTCTCTCCGTGCCCTAAGTTCCGCCTGCTGCAACTCATGGAGCTGAAGAAGCTGCTCAGAGGACTACATCCCTTCTACAGCCAAAGCTTCAGCACCTTTCCTCTACAGACCCAACATCTCCTGCAGCACCGTTTCTCTACAGACCCATCTCCTGCAGCACCTTTCCTCCACAGACTCAAACTGTCTTGGGGGGGTGAGGGGTGTGGTAATATAATTCCTTTCCTCTTCTCTCTTCTCTCTCTATTTTCTCTCTCTCCCCTTCTGATCCATCCACTTTATTTATGTCCATCCACTGTATTTATGTAATAAATAGTCTAGCTGTTGATATTTTGGCCTAATTTGTGCCTCTAATTTCACAACACAGGAATATTCATTAAAAACCTGAATCTCTTTCCCTCTCCGGATCGAGACAATGTGCTAATAGTATCTCAATACAATCAAGTCTTTCAAGTTATCTGCTATGCTAAAAAATATGGAAACAAATTGTCTCAGGAATTTAGAGAAGAAAAGAAAAGGTTTTTGGTTGGTTGGTTGGTTTTATTTAAATAAAATTAAACCAAAATGCTAGTAAAGTTGAAGATCAGAATGATTTGTAAAAATAATATTGGAATTTATACTGCAAAAGAAATCAGAAAGTAGAGTAAATGTGTACTTTCAGAAACTGTGGGAAAGGGAAAAGGAATGAGAATTAGAATATATGTGCATATAAGAGATACATTTTTATATATTAATATATTATTGTAATTTCAATAAATATATTAAACATAACTATATTTTGGTAACATTTGTCTAATATTGTAATTGTTTGATCTGCATCATATATATATACACACACACACACACGTAAATATACACCACACTATTCTGAGCAATGCTGGTTGCATCATGTGACACTCACAAAATGTTTGGTAGGTAGTGCTATAGGGGGACTCCGCTCTCTTTTGGTTTCATTTTCATGCAGCACTGGCACCTGTATGAAGGTATTTTGCTTTTGCTTTCCCTCCTTCTGTCTTGTTTGGTCTAATCTGATATCTATGCAATATTTTGTGTAACTCAACTAAAACTCTTCACTTTCCTTTGTTTTATCTCCCATATTATAGATGGGAGTGGTGATTACAGTGGTGATTCTTTGTTTTCAGTAGAAGGAATTAAGCATGATTAGAATTGTAGGAAAATCCTTCACTCAGACTACTAAAATTTAATCTTATGTGCTTTCTAATACTTGATCTGCATTACTATTATACAAAAACCTGGTCATTCATGAGTAGCATAGTCCTCTGTCTTGCCATGCTCAACAACTATACCAACATGGTAGATAATATAGAATGGGCATGAAACAGCTAGCTTTATGCCAAAGAAGCATCTCAAATAGAGTTTACACGTGTCAGATAATAGACAAATTTTGCAGTTTGTGATGAAAATGCTGAAATTATTTGCAATTGTCTTTAGCTCTAATAAAACTTGCTTTTAAAACAAAGGCTACATATTCACAGTCATCTATTTGCCATTCAGTGCAATACGTTACTTATCAAGGTTGTAAGTGCAAGATAATTCCACACTCTGGGAGTAAATATAATTATTAACTTACTTTGAATGGTACACACAACTGTTAATGAACTAATCAATGCTATTTATGATTTGCAAATTAGAAAATTTTTCATTTTTCTATAGCTTTTAACTTGCACAACTTTGAACAAAAGTGCATTGTAGTGGTTTGAGCCTTAACTGAAAGTTAAGAGCTCAGGTGGGGGGCAAGGCTGAGAATCTCTCCCCCCACTCCCCCCTCCTCCCTCCCAACAGAGAGGGGAGAAAAGGAAGGAGCAAATCCACCAAACAATAATTTGGAGTCGGCTTGGAAGTAGAGAGGTAAAGAGTTGTCTTTAAGCAGTATATATATATATATATATATATATATATATATATATATATAAAACAATAACAGGAAAAAAGGTTCACAAGGGCAAGGAACAAGGATGGATGGGAGGGGGACAAAACCAAGAGAATAATACAAAACCAGCCTTTCTCTGAGGAAGCGTGGAGGCAGCAGGTCTGACCACATGGCAGAGGAGCAGGAGGGCAGCTGCAGTAGCTCTCATCCAGCAGAGGCAGAAGCCAGAAAAGCAGGGGCCAACAGCTGCAAGCCCTCCACCCTTTGTTCCTTTGTTCTCAGAAAAGGGTGTTAACCCACCACATGCATCCACAGTAATACCCTTTACATGGTAATATTTTTTAACATGTATATCACTGTTTAGAAGACATAAAACATAGTACACTGCTGTCAGATTCCTTGAATGTAGGAACAGAAAGAAACACTCAAAAAATTATACTTGATATGTTCCACTCTTTATAATAATAACTGTTGATTTAGGGCAACTTGTGAGTATCAGATGTTTTCCAAAAAGTTTGGAGGTCATGAAGTATGCTGTGACTTAGGACTGCAAAACAAAACCATTGAAACTTTTGCAAACTAACATGAGCTAATATCAAACCTATAAAGATATAAATGTCTTGAGAGATGTTTTGATATGGCATAGTGCTACATTGGAGGGAAAAAAAACAAACACCCCACCCCACCCATAAGAGCCCTGAAAACACAGCTAAGCTTAGATCAGCTTCCTCTAGACAGCAGACAAGAAGTGGAGGAGGAAAAAAAGGTTAAAAATTAAAACAAGCAACTAATTTGTTTTATCCTAATTCATTAACCAACATATAAATACATTGGCCATGTATTTTCTCAACTTCTGTAACAATAATGTAGTAAGATATTCTTTAATCTCTATAGTGCCTCTGTGGAATACAAAAAATGTCTTCTGTGTTTGAACAAACTAAAAAAAAAAATAAAATTCAATATAACACAATGACAATGTGCCTCATTATTCATACAGTGTTATATGCACTGGATGTACTCCAATAGCTGTATGCTTGCACTGACTCACAGATATTGAAGAGAAACAATATTTCAACCACAAGGAAAACTTTTGATCTTAGAAATCATTACTCAATCTACATGAAGTTATCTTGGGAAGCATTTCAAGACTTATACAGTTACTGTGAATACATGATGAGTTGCACAGTTCCAAAATGTATGCAAAATGGAATATAATGTGAATTGTAAGGTATACTGGAAACAGTTCCTGATACAAGTATGCCTATGTTGCAGCCACTGTTCTCAGGTTAGCTGCTGGGTGCGTGCAGAGTGCATGATTCCTTAGCTGACCAATTGCAGGCTGCAAAAATCTAAACCACAACATTCCATGTGTGCCAAGAACAACACCCTCATGTTGGCACCCTTGGATTGGAACATGCTGCAGTAGCCACCTCCTTGACATGCTGGCACCTGTTCTTGGGAGAAGATTTTAGCTTATATATGTGGTTGGGTTTTACTGGTAAAGGGATTGATAAAAAAGAGTATCAATGACAGCCACTCTGAGCAATAGTTACACTCTCACACTCTTGGATTAGGGTCTTAGGTAGGAAGGGCTTCAGTTAGGCCTGCTAGGGACTTCTGCTTCTGTTAGTTCACTACTTCATCTGGCTAGGGCTTCAGTGTAGGGATACTGTGAGGAACATGCTTGGGACTTCTACTTCTGTTAGCTGCTTTGCCTGTTAAAGGCTTCCGGGACTTCTTCTGTAAGGGGGACTTCAAGAATCTGTAATGCTGGGGATTCTACAACATGGCAATAAAGGGCTTATGGGAGGACTTCTGAGATTCTCTACTCTCTGCATTTCTGGAATCTCATTTCTATATGGCAATGGGGTTCATGCCTTCGTTCATCACCCAGGGGGGAAAGAAAAACAACATGTCTATTCAATATTCAAAAGACAAGGTCTTTTTTAACATCTTTGTCTGCAACATGGACAGTGGCATTGAGTGTACCCTCAGCAAGTACAATGAAAACACCAAGCTGTGTGGTGAGGTTGACATGCTGGAGGGGATGCCATCCAGAGGGACCTTGACAGGCTGGAGAGGTACACAAAACCAAGTGCAGGGTCCTGCACATGGGTTGGGGCAATCCCAGACACCGATATAGGCTGGGCAGGAACTGGTTTGAGAGCAGTCCAGAGGAAAAAGACTTGGGGGTGCTTGTTGACCAAAAGCTAGACATGAGCAGACATGGGCCAGAACAATCCTCACTATCAATGCAGACTGGGGAACTAGGTAATAGAAAGCAGCTCTGTGGAAAAGGACATGGGGGCTGTGGTAGTTTTAGGCTGTACCTTTAAAAGTTCTTAAGAAGTCCTTCACAATAAGGGTGGTGAGATTGTGGAACAGTTTGCTCAAAGAGGTGGTGGAAGCCCCATCCCTGGAATATTTTAAGGCCAGGTTATATGTGGCTCTGGGCAACCTGATCTAGTGGAAAATGTCCCTGTCCATGGCAGAGGGATTGCAACTAGATGATCCTTGAGGTCCCTTCTGACCCTGACAATTCTATGATTCTGTGATTCTAAGGTGCTGAATTTATCACTAGCAGTTTTATTTGACAATTATTCAAGAAACTTGGAAAAGTTACTAAGAATAATATCTTTATTGTCAAACATCCAGCAGTTTGTATCCAGTAACATAATTTGGTGAAGTCTCTTTTAATTTTTCATTGTTACTTTAATTTGTGAAAATGCACACACACACACACACACACACATTTTTGCTCTTTGTGTGTTAACTTACTGTACTTAGCAATAGCACAAGCACTGTGATGTGTTCTAAAAGAAGAAGGCAGGTCAAAATTTATATCTGGAAATAAACAGATGAACGGAAAGAAGGAGAAATTATTATATTATGTAAGTTTTCCTCTACTTTTCCCTTTCTGGGTTTATAAATTGCATCTGTGAGCTGTTTCAGCAGCGCAAACTGCTGCCAAGTCTTTCCTCTTATTACCTAACCTAGAAATTAAAGCTCTTTATAATACCAGAAAACCCCCAATAGGAGCCACTTTATAAATATTTTGCAAAGTCTGAGCTATTTTTATTATCATAAGTGTCACAGTGGAGTCACTAAGAAACCCTGGTGATGAATACAGGTGTCCCAGTTTGAGGCCAGGCAGATTCTCTCTTGCCTCCCACCAGGGCAGAAAAATGAGACTTACACAAATGGATATCAGAAGTGATGGAAAATTTAAATGTAAAAGCAGTAAAGTGTTTTACAGAAACTACAGGCATAGTGGCAAAAAGGATCCCAAGGCATACAGAGTCCATTACAGCATACCCAGAAGCCTCACAGCATTTCCCTTTCTCCCTACCTGAGGGTACATGAAAAACCCCCAGGGCTCTTTCTTCTCCCCCCTCCACTGTTAGGCTGATCTCAGCCTACCAGATCTGAGATTGCCCTTCCTCTTTCTCCTCCTGGCATTAGGCCTAGCCAGTCCTAAGTCAGACTTTGCTGAGAGAGCTGACAGATGAGCTGGCCAAGCCACTCTCCAGCATTTTCCTCCAGTCCTGGCTCACCGGTGAGGTCCCAGACGACTAGAAACTGACCAGTGTGGTCCCCATCCACAAGAAGGGTTGGATGGAGGAACCCAGAAACTATAGGCCAGTCAGTCTGACCTCAGTGCCAGGGAAAACGACGGAGCAGATTATCCTGGCAGCAATAACTGCACACCGTCCCCCACAGCAAACTGCTGGCTAAGCTGTCAGCTCGTGGCTTGGGCAGCAACACTCTGCGCTGGGTTAGGAACTGGCTGGAGGGCCGGACCCAGAGAGTGGTGGTCAAGGGTGCCACATTCAGATGGAGGCCAGTCACCAGTGGCATCCCCCAGGGATCAGTGCTGGGCCCCATCCTCTTCAATGACTTCATTGACGATCTGGATGAGGGGATTGAGACAGTCATCAGCAAATTTGCAGATGACACCAAATTGGGAGCAGATGTTGGTCAGTTAGAGGTCAGAAGGGCTCTGCAGAGGACCTCGACCGACTGGACAGATGGGCGGAGTCCAATGGGACGGCATTCAACAAGTCCAAGTGCCAGGTACTGCATTTTGGCCACAACAACAGAGCTACAGGCTGGGGTCAGAGTGGCTGGAGAGCTGCCAAACACAGAGGGACCTGGGGGTGCTGGTTGACAGCCACTTGAACATGAGCCAGCAGTGTGCCCAGGTGGCCAAGAAGGCCAACAGCATCCTGGCCTGCATTAGAAATAGTGTGGCCAGCAGGAGCAGGGAAGTCATTGTGACCCTGTACTCTGCATTGGCTAGGCCACACCTTGAGTCATGTGTCCAGTTCTGGGCCCCTCAATTTAAGAAGGACATTGGGACACTTGAACGTGTCCAGAGAAGCGCAACAAGGCTGGTGAGAGGCCTTGAGCACAAGCCTTATGAGGAGAGGCTGAGGGAGCTGGGGTTGTTTAGCCTGGAGAAGAGGAGGCTCAGGGGTGACCTCATTGCTCTCTACAACTACCTGAAGGGTGGTTGGAGCCAGGAAGGGGTTGGCCTCTTCTCTCTAGCAACCAGCACCAGAACAAGAGGACACAGTCTCAAGCTGCACCAGGGGAAGTTTAGGCTCAAGGTGAGGAGAAAGTTCTTCACTGAGAGAGTTGTTCGCCATTGGAATGGGCTGCCCAGGGAGGTGGTGGAGTCACCGTCCCTGGAGGTGTTCAAGAGGGGATTGGACATGGCACTTGGTGCCATGGTCTAGTCATGGGGTCTGTGGTGACAGGTTGGACTCAATGATCTTCGAAGTCTCTTCCAACCTTAGTGATACTGTGATACTCTGATACTGTGATACTGTGATACTAAGAGGCCTTGAGATAACTCCCCTTCCATTACCTGATAGGGAACATTTCCCATGGGAGCAGCAAGGGAAAAAAGAGGAAGTGTGAGAGCTTGCTGATAGATTTATGTGGAGCAGGACATTATAGGTATGAAATACACTATTTCCTGTGTCCACCCACTGGGCTGGACACTCAGGGCACTGCAGGAGTATCTTGTGTGGCAGCAGCAGGAAGCACTTAGCCTAAATTGCCACAACAGGATAAAAGAAAAACTTGCAACTTTTTGTTAGAATTGGAATACAACTGCATCATGTGTTTCCTTAGCATAAAAACAAAGTAATTCAGTAATTTTAGTGCAGTTCATTGGTATTTTCTTGCAACATACTTTTTAATGAGAAACAAAGCTTCATAAAAAATAATCCTCATAATCATTAAAAGTTATTATGTATACAAATAAAAGACCAAAAGACATACTCGAATGTTAACCGTATGAGATAATATCAGAAGTACAAAATAGACCAAATTATTTGAAATTATCTAAAATTAATATTTGACTATTTAAATATTTCCAAACAGCTACATCTTGGAATGTCATGAACAACAGAATTTTAGTATAGTACCTCAGTTTTACAAATGTTTAAATACTGGGTTGGTGGGGTTTTTTTATCAACCGGAGAAAGAGATTTATTTTTTTCTTAGTGAAGTCTGATGGTACAATATGGAAGTGTCTAATAATATGCATGCTAACTTTAGAAATATGCAATACAATCTGATTTACTGAAGCTTTGGTCTATCATGAAAGCAAACAAATAGTAGCACTGCATTGTTGAGTCCGTGACAGTGCTGTAATTCATTTCAAGTGAAATATTGAAACTGTGTGTCAGTAAATTCATCAATCCACAAAAAAATTATTAACATTATCAATAGTTTACAGATATCTTTGAAATTCAACACAGGTAGAGTTAGGATTATGCTTTATCTTTTAATATTATCCGTTCAAGCCATACTATTTATAATAAAGCATCTTTTGTGCTTAATACAAAATAAGTATTGTTGTTACTGTTTATTGGCTCTTCAGGGTACAGTGAAATTCTACCTTTTTTTCTGAGAAGAAAGCCACACCTTGAATAAAACCAGACACCACCCAGGGATCTGACACTCCTTTCCATTCGTCTGCATGACTTAGATGTTTTCTTTTGACTCGTTATTGCTGCATTCCTGGATGCACAGGCTGACAATTTTTTTGTAGAAGGCTGGGCTGCATGTCTTTAGTTTAGTGACTAGAACAACAAAAGAAAACTGGTTTATGGCTTTTCACAGGAAAGGACAAAAAGCTGTTGCTTTTGTGAATTTGCTGTAACAACTAACATATCATGTATAGTGTGCAAACCCTCTGTTGTATCTGGATAAGAATGTATATGTCAGTCATTTTCCCATACTGGGACTGTCATACAGTTTTCGGGAGATTACAAGAGTAGCCTGCTCCTGAACAGTGGCCTTAAGACACAGTGAACTTCATGGTCAATGAAGAATGGTTAAGGTGCTCTAGTGGGAGGAGTTCAGAAATGCAGTTTACCTCCATTGCCATATGAGACATGCTGGTATTTAGAAGGACTGCATGGCCATAGAAACTGTGAAGGCATAGTGTTAAATTAATGAGGCAAGAATTATAAAAAAATAATTATCTTTATTTCCAGAAAACCCCACCTCAAAATTATGTACAAAATTGATTACATTTGATTTACAGGTTCTAGTCAGTTGTGAATTCTACAAGGATGCTCATAGGCAACTTTTATACAATTTAGAGAATTCAGAAAATGGAACAGGCTAAGCCACAAAATAGCATTACTCCACTTATAAAATTGGAGGCAAGCCAGGACCTTAGGGAAAGCCAATGAGAATGTCAGTTTTACTCACGAGAACAGAGCAGGAATTTGGAGATAGTGCCTAGGTCTCTCTTTGGTGGCAGGCTCCAGAACTGCAGGTGTATAATCCAATTTGCTGATAACACTGCACAAATCCAAAGGAAAAAGTGACCCACCAAAATTAAAGTGTCCTTAAACACAGCTGCCATGAGGCAAAACTCAGGGAGCAGCACTGCCTTAGCAGTGCAAGGGAAGCCGCACTGATGGCCTGTTCCAGCCAACAATGCAATATTTTACGTCAGGCAAGGTCACTCCAGCAGGCAGAGAGCAGGACCCAAGGGTAGGCAGGTCTGGGGAGAAGCCAGATCTGAGTGCTGATTTCTCTAATTTTTCCACAAATCCAGAGGGAGAGCAGAACAAGTCTAAAATGAGCTCCAAAATGATCCCAAAATGATCCCCCGACTGCTTTCTGATCACTTTATTTAAGATTTTCCTAGACAATGTGTCCAGTGCTAATATATACTGGGCACGAAGAACCCAGCCAAGAACCCAGCCAATCACAATTCCATATCCCAATGTGGGCTTCCACCCATAGGTGATTACATGTGAGGTGCTTCAGCTCCTGGTGGGAAGAATGGGTGCCTATTTTAACTTTCCCACTCAAGCCTTGAGGGGGAGGGGAAGGCAATTTTGCATCTTTGTCTTCCCACATTCAAACCTCCACTGATGGAGGTGGGAGAAGGGGGGTTTGAAGCACCACACAACACATAGAACTTTCATGCATGTATGAATCTCATACAATTGGCTTTGGCCCATCAATCCAGCCTGTCCAGGTCCTTCTGCCTTCCTACCCTCAAGCAGATCAACACTCCCTCCCTACTTAGTGTCATCTGCAAATTTACTGAGGGTGCACTCAATCCCCTGATCCAGGTCATTGATAAAGATAGTAAAGACTCAGTTTTACTCCTAAGACCAACCCTCAGGAACCTCAGTCTCTAGAAGCAAGGGAGCAGAACTGGAGAGATGTGGATATTCTGCTGGTCAGTCAAGATGGGATTAGAGATCTCTTATACCAACTAAAGACAAATAAGTCCATGGGCATGGATGGGGTGCATCCATGAGTGATGAGAGAGGTGGCTTGTACTGTTGCTGAACCTCTCTCCATCATCTTTGAAAAGTCATGGAGAACAGGAGAGGTGCCTGACAAATGGAAGAATGTGAATGTCACTGCAGTCTTCAAAAAAGGCAGTAAGGATGACCCAGGTAATCACAGAACAGTCAGCCTCACTTCCATCCTGGAAAGATGATGGAGCAGCTCATGCTGAAGGTCAAGAAGGTTATCAGGAGTAGCCAAATGAATTTACCAAGGGGAGATCCTCCCTGACTAATCTTCTATGAAATCATGACCAAGTGGGTAGATGAGGGAAGAGCAGTGGATGTCATATATTTTGACTTCAGTAAAGCTTTTGATACTGTCCCCCATAACATCCTCATAGAAAAGCTTAGGAAATGTGGTATAGGTGGATGGTCAGTGAGGTCAGTTGAAAACTGGCTTAACAAAAAAATTCAGAGGGTTGTCATCAGTGGCACAGAGTCAACTTGGAGGCCTGTGGCCAGTGGTGATCCGCAGGGATCAGTACTGGCTCCAGTTTTGTTCAATATCTTTATCAATGACCTAGATGAGGGGATTGAGAGTACCCTCAGCATGTTCGCTGATGATACAAAACTAGGGGGGGTTGGCTGACACCCTGTCAGGCTATGCTGCCATCCAATGAGATCTGGACAGGCTGGAGAGCTGGGTGCAGGCAAACCTCATGAAGTTTAATAAGGACAAGTTCAGGGTCTCACATATGGGGAGGAATAACAAGTTAGGGGCTCCCTGGTGGAAAACAGCTCCACAGAGAAATACCTTGGAGTGCAGGTGGACAGCAAGTTCTCCATGGAACAACAATGTGGCCTTGTGGCTGAGAAAGGCAATGATATCCTGGGTTGCATCAAGAGAAGTGTGTCCAGCAGGTCTAGGGAGGTTCTTCCCCTCTGGTCTGCCCTGGTGAGACCACACCAGGAATCCTGTGCCCAGTTTGGGGCTCCCCAATTCAAGAAAGACAGAGAACTGCTGGAGAGAATCCAATGGAGAGCAATGAGGATGATTAGGGGACTTGAGCATCTCCCCTGTAAAGATTGAGATCCCTGGGGCTATTTAGTCTAGAGAAGACTGAGAGGGGATCTCAGTGTATAAATATCTGAGGGGTAGGGCCAAGCTTTTTTCAGTGGTGCACAATAATAAGACAAGAAACAACAGGTTCAAGATTGAACACAGGAGATTTCACCTCAACATCAGGAGAAACTTCTTTACAGTGAGGTTGACAGAGCACTGGAACAGGCTGCCTGGGGAGGTTGTGGAGTCTCCTTCTCTGGAGACTTTCAAAACCCACATGGATGCATTCCTGTTCAAACCAACTGCTTTGGCAGGGGCATTGGACCCAATTACCTCTTGAGGTCCCTTTCAACCTCTAATATATTGTGATACTGTGATAAAGACGACAAGACCCAGTACTGAGCCCAGAACAAAACCACCTGTGACTGGCAGCTGATTGGATTTAACTCCACTAAGTTTTTGGACCCATCCATCCTTTCAGTTTTTACCCAGTGAAGCCTCCCCCCATCTAAGACATGAGCAGCCAGTTTCCAGGAGGATATGGAAGGAGACAGTGTCAAAATGCTTTTCAGAAGTCCAGATGAATAACATTCACATTTTCCATCCACTAATAGGGTCACCTTGTTGTAGAATGAGATCAGGTTCATCAAGTAGGGCCTGCCCTTCATGAATCCTTGCCTGGAGGTGTTCAAAAAGGGGCTGGACATGGCACTTGAAGCCATGGTTTAGTAGTCATGAGGTATAGGGTGACAGGTTGGACTTGATGATCTTTGAGATCTTTCCCAACCTTATTGATTCTATGATCCTATGAATGGGCTTGCTCACCTGGTTGCCCTGCACATGCTGCAAAATGGCACTCAAGATGATCTTCTTCCATGACCTTTCCCAGCAACTGAGACCAGACTGACAGTTCTGTAGTCCCTTGCATCCTCCTTCTGGCCCCTCTTGTAGATGGCTATCATGTTTACCATGTTCAGTCAACTGGAATCTCCCACTTAGCTAGGACTGATGGTAAATGATCGAAAGTGGCTTGTTGAGCACTTCCAACAGTGCGCTCTCAGTACTCTTGAGTGTATGTCATCTGGCCTCATAGACTTGAATATAAGTAGTGCAGCAGGTCACTAACCATGTCCCCTTGGATTATGGGGGTTTCATTCTGCTTTCATTCTTCCAGATCAGAGGACTGAGTATCCAGAAATAAAATGTCGTACTACTAAAGACTGAGGCAAAGAAGGTATTTGGTACCTCAGCCTTTTCCTCATCATGGACTGTGTTTCCTCTTGCATTCAATTAAAGGACAGAGATTCTCCTTAGTCCTTCTTTTGTTGTTAATATGTTTGTAGAAGCATTTTTTGTTGCTTTTAACAAGACAGATTAATTTCTAGTCAGGTTTTGGCCCTTTTAATTTTCTTCATGTATAGCCTCACAATAACTTTGTAGTCCTCCTGAGCAGCCTACCCTTTCTTCCAAAGACCATAATCTCTGTTTGCTCTCCCTGAAATACAGCCAAATGTTTCTATTCAGGCAGGCTGGCCTTCTTCCCTGCCAACCTGTCTTTCAAGATGTGGGGACAGGTTGGTCCTGCACCTTAAACCATCTTATTGAAGATTGCCCAGCATTTTTCAAGTTCTTGGTACTTCAGGACTGCCTCCCAAAGCACTCTGTTGAACAGTCTCTGAAACAGACCAAAATCTGCCCAGTGGAAGTCTAAGGTGGCAGTTGATATTTGAATATTTAAATGACATTAAAATAAAGTGACATACAATACAGGATTTCCTTTAATGACAAATATTTTTACTTTTTTTGCACCCTCAAATCCTCTTTGCTCTAATCTCTGTTCATCCAAATTTCATTGTGCCATTCTTTCAAGATGCTTGAATTGAAGAAGTAGATTTGTCAGCAGTTAATACAGTTTCTTTGTATGCCAACTGAAAGTCTGTGTAGCAAGCTTTAACACACAGCATTGTAAAAAACCCAATGAACTAAATATGTAGTGCCCCAAGGATTCTTTGTCTCTGCTAATTAATTGCCAGCAGAATGACAGATTGAAGCTTGCTAAACTATATTCAATTTGTGCTTCGAGATCTCAAAAAGTGCTGAGTGAGAAAAATACCACATAGAAATACCCAAGTCAGCATAAAAGTATAAACAAAAGATAGAAATACAATTCAGCAGAATAAAAACTACAGTTCTATGTGATTTTTGGTATTTTAAACTAAAATTATTCCAATATAATTTAATAGGACACCATAAAATATCATCTCACAGTTAACATGTCTACCAAGTGTATGGTTTAAACACTACATAACTTAAACTAACTGATAAAGGCAGGGACCAGCCATCTGGTTACAGGTGTCATGAGAGGGGCAATCAATAGAGAGACAGAATTATCATTTTATAAAGCTACAAGGTGAATGTGGTCTGCTGAAAAACGTAAAGCTGAGAATGAAAACTAAACAAAAGCTCTATATCCTAGCTATGCTGACATGTCCACCCAAACTAGAAAAGACTGAAATACTTGTCTGGATCTCAGATTGCATGGAGACCCTTCACATGGAAGTCCTTTTAGCACCTGAAGACAGTGCTGGATATCATAGCTGCATGTGTGTCCAGCTAGAAAGTCTCCTGCCTGACCAACCTGATCTCCTATGATCGGGTGACCCGCCTGGTGGTTGTGGGGAAAGCTGTGGATGCAGTCTACATGGACTTCAGATAGGCCTTTGATACCATCCCCCCCAGCACACTCCTGGCCAAGCTGGCATCTTATTTCTGATGTAATACCTGCTCTAGCCAATGAAGCTCTATAATGGACTTTTAGTAAGACCATAGGATGGCAAAGGAATATTTTTTAACTGTTTTTTTCTATCTAGATTTGCTGTTTCCTTGATTTTTCAGTCTTTTTATTTATTTTTTTCTGTGAAATATTCCCTAATGTTTTATTTTTATCTAGAACTCACTCTATACATTCTATACCCAAACTCTTCAAAGAAGTTAAAACCTGACAGTATACACTCAGCTGGCAACAATTCAGTATGCAACAAATGTTTCTCTTTTTTTCCTTTTAACAGGTTCCAATGGGGCAGAGTACTAATTTCTAAAAAATTAAGCTTGTTGGTTCTGTACTTGTAATTTTTAAGAATACACTTGAAGCAGATGAGATTTCTCTTTGCATTGAAATACTGCTCCCGATTTTTTTTTCGCCTACAATTCCAATGGTATATTCCTCATATGCTTTCATTCTCCATGTCATCTTTCCTAAAATGCATCTCCTGAATATTTCTCAACTGTTACTTCCCTTCTGATTATCACATATTACCCAATATCAGCTAGATATCTTAGAAATAGTGAGAAGTGAAAATATGGCTTAAACTTCAAGACATAAAAGTGTATAACCCTGGTTTTTGATTGGCAGTGTTCATTACATTTATCCCTTGAGATGAAAATACACAAGAGTAAAGGTATCATACTATCTAGTATTTCTGCATTTTATTTAGCTCTTCTTTTTCCCTTTTCCCTGGATACTGTGAATAGATGCACAGAGATTATGGAAACTCATACTTTCTGTATATCTCTATTGGCCATGACAGGGAAAAGATTTAGTTGGCTATAACATACATATATATTTTATCTGATGAATACTTTTGTATACACAAAATATAGTGTGTGTGTGTATATATATGAGATATATAAAATTCAAAATATATGAAAAATGTGAGCAATATTATAACCTTCTGATGTTTTTTATTTGTCTTTATGAATAAAAATGAACCAATCTAACCTTGAAAGTGCAATTAGGATAGCTTTTTGATATCTTAATTATATTATTATTTATGATGACTGAATTAGTGCATTTTATGAGGGTTGATGTATCTTTTCTATAACTGAGACTGTTGCTACTTTCATGACAAAAACTGCCAACAAAATACCCTTAGGAAAAAACCTTGGAAATACAGTTTTCCAATATATTTTTCCATCCTTCATTATGCAAGATTGTTTTTTGAAAAAGTTATCTTCTACAGTGGAATCATTGCTATTTTCTATGTAACAAAATAATTTCTGCATGACTTGACTTGTATTTACATTTACACAGTTTATTCCATGCAAAGAGGTACAACAGTAAAGGAACAGAGAGGAAAAGAAAGAAAACTTTTTTATTTCATCCTCAATAATATTAAATGTTATGTAATGGACCAGGAAGGAGGGGGAAGGCAGGAGTATGGCAGCATGTGCTACAAGAGGAAATATTCAAGGGTTTAAATTGTAATAACATACAAACTTGTACAGTGATTTTTATTTTGATCCTTGCATTCTTTTTTCTTTTGAACTGTAGCAGGGAAAAAAGAAAACTCAAGGGATACCAGTTTTGAATGGGTGTGGTGGTTTGACCCACATAATATTCTCCACTATCAGAATCATGAATTCATGTCTATGGCATTTACAGCATTTATGGCTGTAGAGCATTACCACCTTGGACAGGAGTCTGGGGCTTTCTCACCTTTCCAGTCCTGAAGCAGGTGGCTACATTTTTGCTTGTTACAGGATTCAAACAGGTATTCCTTTCCTTTTTCCTTCTGTTCTCCATATATACTGATGTAATCTGGTATCTTTGTAGCAGATGAGTAAAATATTCTGTGTAAGTCTCCCTCTGCCTTTTTTCCCCCATCCTTTTCTTATCTCCTGATAAGGAGAGAGAGGAGACAGGAGGGGAGTGGGAGGAGTTTAGCCCTCACACTAAACCATTACAGTGGGTTAGAGTTTCTTTTCTTCTTAGTAGCTCATATGGTGTTATTGTTTGTGACAAAAATTATATTGTCAGCATACTGATATTTTCACTACTGCTGAGCATTTGTCTTCCCAACTAACTGTAATGTGATGGAACCCTGTTTTCCTGGAGATGACTGAACCTGCCTGCTGATGGAAATCAGTGAATGAATTCCTCACTTTGCTTTCCTTGCTCTAACAGCTTTTGCTTTGCTGATTAAACTGCCTTTAACTCAACCCACAAATAGCCTCACTTTTACCCTTCCAGTTTTGTCCTCCATGTGTTATTGCATACCTGAGTCACTGTCATGTTAATATGAATTTAAAGTAATTTAAACTGGTTTAGATTTGCCTTTTTACTTCATATTGTGTTCTTTGTGTGTGTGCGAAGTGCCTAAACTCCTACAACAGTCAAGACTAGCTCTTCATTTCATATTCTGATGAATTTATTCTCATTACCATGCAGAGTCTTGTGCTATTTAAGATCTTCTAGAGTATATGGGATCTCTGTCTGAGCTGGCAAATAAAACACCTATAAAACAATCACATCCCTTGTAGCAGTAGGTCATGCATGAAAAACCTAAGTATTTCAGGCCTTAGGATTTAAACATATAGATTTCATCCCTAGATTACAGTTAGACATTTAATTTGAAAAAGTATAGACTTGAATTCTACACTTAATATTTAGTTTCTTTATATAAAAATTAATAATTAGGTGTTTCTTCCCATTTCTATCCCTTATTAATGATTTGATTTAATTAATGAATATATGTGCATGAAAGTACTCTCCCTGAGGAATTTTGTAATTCAGCAATTAATAAATATTAATGCTTTCTGTGGTGGTTTGAGCCTTAACTGGAAGTTAAGAGCTCAGGTGGGGGCAAGGCTGAGAATCTCTCCCCCACTCCCCCCCTCCTCCCTCCCAACAGAGAGGGGAGAAAAGGAAGGAGCAAATCCACCAAACAATAATTTGGAGTCGGCTTGGAAGTAGAGAGGTAAAGAGTTGTCATTAAGCAATATATATATATATTAAAAAATATATTTTTAATATATGTATATTATATTATATATATATTATATATATATAATACTATAATATATATTATATATAATATATATAATATAATATATAATATATATTATATATAATATATATATTATATATATATATTTTATATGTATTATATATATATAACAGGAAAAAGGTTCACAAGGGCAAGGAACAAGGATGGATGGGAGGGGGACAAAACCAAGAGAATAATACAAAACCAGCCTTTCTCTGAGGAAGCGTGGAGGCAGCAGGTCCGACCACATGGCAGAGGAGCAGGAGGGCAGCTGCAGTAGCTCTCATCCAGCAGAGGCAGGAGCCAGAAAAGCAGGGGCCAACAGCTACGATGTTCTGCTTTTTATACCCTAGCTGGGCAGGGAGGGGGAAGTGGAAGAGACTCAGCTCCCCAGGCAAAAAAATGCCCTGCAGGGAGTGGAAAGTACCTGCAAGCCCTCCACCCTGCTTTGTTCTTTTGTTCTCAGAAAAGGGTGTTAACCCACCACACTTTCTCTTTACTAAAGGATGACACCTGAAAGTAAACCACCTTTATTTTTAGTGGAATACATGCTCTAAATTTATTAATTATATTTTTTCAGTATTCTAAGTATTGCCATTGAAAAACAGTTTGTTTTACTTGCTTTCATGAATATAATACGCATGAAAATAAATATTTATGTGAATAATTTTAATTCAATATATATTACATTGACAGTGCTTAGGAATAGCAAAGTGCATGTTAATACTTTGTTGTTTAATGTATGTGTTAAACATTACATGATTGAATTTCTATAAAAAAGAAAATGGAATTAATGTAAATCCATCTTATTTCTCCTGATAATGTGATGTAGTCTTAGTTAAATCTCATAGTTTCATAGTTTCAGTTAGGGTTGGAAGGGACCACCATCTAGTTCCAACCCCACTGCCATGGGCAGGGACACTCTACACTAGATCAGGCTGGCCAGAGCCTCATCCAGCCTGGTCTTAAACACCTCCAGGGACGGGGCCTCAACCACCTCCCTGGACAACCCATTCCAGGGCTTCACCACCCTCATGGTGGTGAATCTCCTCATTGTTGAGAAGTTTTAGAATTGATCTTCTTATGATAATTTAAAAATTATATGTTTGGGGGGAAAATGGTTTACATTGTGGCATTTTTAGAAGCTTGATTTTGTTGTCTCACATTGATCTTCATGAATTCAATAAATCCAATACATAGTTAAAACACAATTTTCTCAATTACATTTTAGGTATAAACATTTACATAGATCACTGTTACAGTTATAATCTATACTTCATTGTAAAGAAGAATTAGATCCTTCCAGAGAGTTCAGTTAAGGGGCTGGATGACTTTTTCTAAGAGGCTAAGCAAAGTTAATAATGATAAAATTATTTCATTTCATTGGCTCAGTAATTTTCTATGTATCTCTGAAAGCACAGATAGTTATTTCTCTTTCTCTCTGCAAATTACATGGCTGCTTTTACCTCCCTTCTGACCTTCTGCAGTCTGAACCTACTTGTGTTGTGTCTGTTGAGGTACAGGGAAGGGAAGGAATTGGAACATACAGATTGCTCACTTTTGCTTTCCTCTGTTGTAGAAGGGGCCAAGAAAACCTCCCATCACATCATGAATCATAGAATCATAGAATTGCTTTTTTTGTCAGAGACCTTTAAGATCATCATTAACCCAACACTGATAAGTCACCACTAAACCGTGTCCCTCAGCACCATATTTTTATGTCTTAAATACTTCCAGGGATGATGACTTCAATTTAAACTTTCTCTTGCACAACCTGGGGCTTTGGATGCTAGTTCTATCACAGCGCCGGGACTGGCAGCCGCTTGGGGGGCTTCCACGGTTTCTCCTCTTCGCGCTACGGGATCGGCTGGGAACGCGGCGTTCCCTGCACAAGCTGCGAGGCTCGGAGCGGCCCTGAATTCACGTGCGCGCGGCTCGTGAGCCCAGCGCCTTCGGCGGCGGGATTTGAACAGAGGCAGCGCGGCTCGCGGGGCTTCCGCTCGGCAGCAGCCCTCGGTACAGCGCCGGGACTGGCAGCCGCTTGGGGGGCTCCGCTCGGCAGCAGCCGCCTGCTCTGGTATTCTCTGGTACTCGCGCGCGCCGCCGCACTTTTTCTAAATTTGCTTTTAGTTTGTTTGGGTTTTTTTGGGGGGTTTTGTTTTTGTTTTTGTTTTTGTCCAGTGGGTGCTGTGGCCAGGTGCAGCATGGTTGTAACTCGCAGCAAAATCTTAAAAAGATCAGTTTCCACCCAGACTGAGGTAGAACACAAGCAGGTAGCTGTCCAGGTATCTGGCTGTAATGAGTGCTGGAGCCTGGCTCTTGAGCCTGCTCTTGAGATGCAGGGTAGTGGAAGCATCTCTTGCATTAGGTGTGAGCAGATCGGCTATCTGCTCAACCTGGTGGCCAGACTAAGTGATGAGGTTGCTAGTCTTAGAGATGTATGGGAATGTAGAAAAGAGACGAGCCAGAGGAGGAAAGAGATGAACCAGAGAAAGCAGGCTCCGCAGGCTTCCCCAGCAGAGGCTGGTTATCCAAAAGGCAGAGGGGAATGGACGCAGGTTCCTCTCAAAAAACACAAATCAAAACCTCCTTGCCTCCCCCCAGCTCCCTCGCTGCCCTTGGAAAACAGGTATGGGGCACTAGAGATTGAGGGTGAGGTGATACTGATGCCGGAGGACACACCAACTGGGGTTTTTCCTGAGGCTAAACCGCCTAAGGTTAAACAGTCCAAGGCAAAGCAGCCTACGGTTAAACAGCCTAAGGCAAAGCAGCCTAAGGTTAAACAGCCTTCCCCTGGCATCAGGACTTGCTCCCTCAAAAAAAAGAGGAGGGTAATTGTTATTGGTGATTCCCTCCTGAGGGGAACAGAAGGTCCCATATGTCGGCCAGACCCATCACATAGGGAAGTTATTAGCCTAGTAGGAGCACAAGTTAAGGATGTTACCAGTAGGCTGCCCAGTCTGGTACAGCCCTCTGACTACTATCCCTTACTGGTTCTGCAGTTAGGGAATGATGATGTTGCTACCAGAACTCCCAGGGCTATCAAAAATGACCTCAGGGCCCTGGGAGATCTGGTTGAGGGGTCAGGTGCACAAATAATTTTTACATCGATACCGTTAACTGCAGGAGGGAATACGATAAGGAACAGGACAGCAGCTGCAGTCAACAAGTGGCTTAGAGGCTGGTGCAGTCGAAAGAATTTTGGGTTTTTCAGTCTTGGAGAACTTTTTACTGCACCAGGTCAGCTGGTAACAGATGGACTCCATCTGTCCCAGAGGAGGGGGAAGGTCATAGTATACGAGAATGGCCTGTCCCCCAAAGGGAAAAAGATTCTGGGAAGAGAATTGGCAGGCCTCATTGACAGGGCTTTAAACTAGCTTCGAAGGGGGAAGGGGCTGGAACCAGTTGCCTCAGGCAGGAGTCTGGGGGAGATAAGCTAGGGCTAGAGATGAAACCAGCAGCCCAGCTTCAGTGCATGTACACTAATGCACGAAGCATGGGTAACAAACAAGAGGAGCTAGAAGCCCTGTTGCAGCAGGAAAGTTATGATGTAGTTGCCATCACAGAGACATGGTGGGACGACTCACATGACTGGAGCGCTGCAATTGACAGCTACAGGCTGTTCAGGAGGGACAGGCAAGGAAGAAGGGGTGGAGGGGTGGCCCTGTACATCAGGGAGGCACTAGATGCCGTTGAGATGGAGATCAGGGATGACCGGGTTGAGTGCTTGTGGGTAAGAATTAGAGGGAAGTTCGGGAGGGCAGACATCCTGGTTGGAGTCTGTTATAGACCACCCAACCAGGAGGAAGATGTAGATGAGGCATTCTATAGGCAGCTTAAGGCTGTCTCAAGGTCACCTGACCTCATTCTCATGGGCGACTTCAACCTGCCTGATATCTGCTGGGATCTCAACACAGCAGAAAGAAGGCAGTCTAGAAGGTTTCTGGAGTGTATGGAGGACAGCTTCTTATCCCAGGTGCTGCGTGAACCTACCAGGGGTAAGGCCATGCTTGACCTCCTCTTCACCAACAGGGAAGGGCTGGTGGGTGATGTGGTGGTCGGAGGGTGTTTAGGCACCAGTGACCACGAGATAATTAAGTTTTCGGTATTCAGCCAAGCCAAGAGGGGCAGCAAGAAGACCTCCACTCTGGACTTCAGGAGGGCAGACTTCAGGCTACTCAAGGAACTAACTCAGAAGGTTCCCTGGGATACAGCCCTTAAAAACAAAGGGGTCCAGGAGAGCTGGAGCTGCTTCAAAGAAGAACTCTTGAAGGTTCAGGAACAGGCTGTGCCATCGTGCCGGAAGATGAGCCGCCGGGGCAGACGGCCAGCCTGGTTGGTCAATGAACTCTTAATAGAACTAAGGGAAAAAAAGAGGGTGTACCATCTCTGGAAGAAAGGGGAGGCAACCTACGGAATGTTTAGGGATGTTGCTAGGACATGCAGAAAGAAAATTAGGGAGGCAAAAGCCCATTTAGAACTTAGACTGGCCTCTGCTGTGAAGGACAACAAAAAGTCCTTCTATAAATACATCAATAGCAAGAGGAAGGGCAAGGACAACCTCCACTCCTTGGTTGACACGGAGGGGAAGGTTGTAACAAAGGATGAGGAAAAGGCAGAGGTACTTAACACCTACTTTGCTTCAATCTATCCTAGCATGGCAGAACATCTTCCAGACAGCTGGCCTGCAGAGCTGGCAGAAGGAGCCAGGGAGCTGCATGGTTTCCCGCTGCTCCAGGAGGTAGGTAGAGATCTTCTGAGCTGCTTGGACCCCCACAAGGCCATGGGACCAGATGGGATCCATCCTAGGGTGCTGAGAGAGCTGGCAGATGAGCTGGCCAAGCCGCTCTCCATCATTTTTCAGCAGTCCTGGCTCACTGGAGAGGTCCCAGAAGACTGGAAGCTGGCCAACGTGGTGCCCATCCACAAGAAGGGCCGGTTGGATGAGCCAGGGAATTCTAGGCCTGTCAGCCTGACCTCAGTGCCAGGCAAGATTATGGAACAGGTCATCTTGAGTGCGATCATGCAGCACTTACAGGATGGCCAAGGGATCAGGCCTAGCCAGCATGGCTTTAGGAAGGGCAGGTCCTGCTTGACCAACCTGATCTCCTTCTATGATCAGGTGACCCGCCTGGTTGATGTGGGGAGGCCTGTGGATGTAGTGTACCTGGACCTCAGCAAGGCCTTTGACACCGTCCCCCACAGCAAACTCCTGGCCAAGCTGGCAGCCCATGGCTTGGATGGGAGCACACTGCGTTGGGTTAGGAACTGGCTGGAGGGCCGAGCCCAGAGAGTGGTGGTGAATGGTGCCACATCCAGCTGGCGGCCAGTCACTAGTGGTGTGCCCCAGGGATCGGTGCTGGGCCCCATGCTCTTCAACATCTTTATTGATGATCTGGATGAGGGCATCGAGTCCATCATCAGTAAATTTGCGGATGACACCAAGCTGGGGGCAGGAGTTGATCTGCTGGAGGGCAGAGAGGCTTTGCAGAGGGACCTCGACAGGCTGGACAGATGGGCAGAATCCAACGGCATGAGATTTAACACATCCAAGTGCCGGTTCTGCACATTGGCCACAACAACCCCATGCAGTGCTACAGGCTGGGGTCAGAGTGGTTGGAGAGCGGCCAGGCAGAGAGGGACCTGGGGGTGCTGGTTGATTGTAGGTTGAACATGAGCCTGCAGTGTGCCCAGGCAGCCAAGAAGGCCAATGGCATCCTGGCCTGCATCAGAAACAGTGTGGCCAGCAGGAGCAGGGAGGTCATTCTGCCCCTGTACACTGCACTGGTTAGGCCGCACCTTGAGTCCTGTGTCCAGTTCTGGGCCCCTCAGTTTAAGAAAGATGTTGTCTTACTGGAGCGTGTCCAGAGAAGGGCAACAAAGTTGGTGAGGGGTTTGGAAGACAAGCCCTATGAGGAGAGGCTGAGGGAGCTGGGGTTGCTTAGCCTGGAGAAGAGGAGACTGAGGGGTGACCTTATTGCTCTCTACAACTACCTGAAGGGAGGTTGTAGCCAGGCAGAGGTTGGTCTCTTCTCCCAGGCAGCCAGTACCAGAACAAGAGGACACAGTCTCAGGCTGCGCCAGGGCAGGTTTAGACTGGAAGTTAGGAAGAAGTTCTATACTGAGAGAGTGATTGCCCATTGGAATCAGCTGCCTGTGGAAGTGGTGGAGTCACCTTCATTGGAGGTGTTCAAGAAGAGGCTTGATGGGGTGCTTGGTGCCAGGGTTTAGTTTTTTGGTTGTTTAGGTGGGTTGTATTGTACTGTATTGTACTGTATTGTACTCTTTTGTACTGTATTGTACTGTATGGTACTGTGTTGTGTTTTGGGTGGGTTGGATTGGTTGATGGGTTGGGCGTGATGATCTTGAAGGTCTCTTCCAACCTGCTGTATTGTATTATTATTATTGTATTATTAGTTAAGAAAAGAGACTGACACCCACCTTGCTACAATCTTCTTTCAGGCAGTTGTAGAGAGCAATAGGTTTCCCTTCAGCCTATTATCTCCAGAATGAACAAACCCAGTTCCCTAAGCAGTTCTCTAGACACCTCACCAACTTCATTTCACTTCTCTGGACACATTCCAGCACCTTGATGTCCTTCTTGCAGTGAGGATCCCAAAACTGAACAGTGTTTGAGGTGCAGCCTCACCAGTGCCAAGTGCTATGGAAGTGCAAATCAATTCCATAGTTCTGCTGACCACACTATTGTTGATACAGGCCAGGGTACTGATGGCCTTCCTGGCCATCCTGGCACACTGATAGTTCATATTTTTCTATTAGCAAATACTCCCAGGTGTTTTTCTGCTGGACAGCTTTCCAGCCACACTTCTCCAAGCCTGCAGCATTTCATGGGATTGTTTTGACTCAGCATTGTGAGAGACTAAAAGCTTGTCTCTCCTGGGGTGACTCAATAAAGATAAAATCACTTGCTGCTTGCCCAGAAAATAGCTGATGTGTGTTGGGCAGAGCCACTGGAAGGACTCTAGGAAGGTGCAAAGATAACATTGCTCTCTGGACTGCAGCTGGCCTACAACAATGGCCCAAGGGCCCAGCCATCACTCCTTCAGGACAAGATCATTTCCAGCCATCAGATACCCCAGGAAGGGAGGATGATGAGACAATGGATTCACCTCCTGTTTCCTGATGTGTAATGAGTGTGTGGGTAGGTAGATGGAGAAGGAGGAGGCGGAGCCCTCTTCCCCATCCCCCCCCCCCATCCAGACCCCTGCCCAAACACATATGAATACACAGAAAGATTTTCCTGGGGTACAATACCTGGATACTTACCTAAAGATGATTTCCTGGAACGAATTCCTGAGGGACAATACTTGGACACATAGCTAAGGACTAAAGAACTGTACAAAAGACTTGAGCAACTACTGGCTCAGTAGAAGAAAAACGGAGAACCAAAAACACAGATGAAGGAAAACACAGAAGGACAATGCCGCTGAGAAGGAAAGCACGAGAGAAGGAAAAGCCTGGGACAATGCTGCTCTGAAAAAAAGAGACCATGGAGCCTGGAAGAAGCAGACTCAACCCTCTCTCCGTGTCCTAAGTTCCACCTGCTGCAACTCATGGAGCTGAAGAGGCTGCCCAGAGGACCACATCTCTTCTACAGCCAAAGCCACAGCACCGTTTCTCTACAAACCCAACATCTCCTGCAGCACCTTTCCTCCACAGACTCAAACTGTCTTGGGGGGTTGAGGGGTGTGGTAATTTAATTCCTTTCCTCTTTTTTCTCTCTTCTCTCTCTCCCTCTCTATTTTTCTCTCTCTCCCCTTCTGATCCATCCACTTTATGTAATAAATAGTCTAGCTGTTGATATTTTGGCCTCTTTTATGCCTCTCATTTCACAACACAGGAATATTCAAAAGAGTTGAGTCTCTTTCCCTCTCCAGACTGAGACAAGCATTTGGCCTTGTAGAACCTCATATCATTGTTCTCGGCCCATTGATCCAGACTGTCCATACTGGACCCTCTTGCTTTCTAAAATTCCTCTCAGAGAGGAGTCTAGGTGAAGCTGGATCCTGTCCTAGCCCTCTATTCTAAAGAAGAATTTGGACCCTAGATTCTGCCACAGAGTCTTTTTATTTCAGCTCATGCTAGGTGCCTACTGTAGAGGGACTCCAATGGAAATTATACCCTTACAACCTATGTTCCCCTCCCTTCACACAGTGGTTCAGATGAAGAGTAGTATTTGGGTCTGAAGTCTTCATGTTCTTCATTGAATCATTTTTCTGTCATCAGGCTGGATATTCTTTTTCTTATCTCAAGGATGCAGCTTCTGCTGAAAATATGGCTACCTTATTTTCTCATGTGCTCAAGGACTCTCTAAGTGTAAGTTCAGCATAAGTTCACTGCTTGTATCCTAAGGCTTCAGTAAATCTAGCCATTCATGCTAAGCAAGTTACTCATGCTGATCAAAGCAAAACAAGCTTTAATTCAAACTAATTTTAAGTAATCACAAACTTAATTAAATATTCTACAGAAGCAAATAATCTTAATCTCCAAAATCATTGTGATTTTTTTTATTTCTTTCCCAATGTAAGAAAAATTTAGGTATTAAATATGGGTCTAAAAAGTGCTTATGCAACATGGACATAGAAAATGATTAGAGGTGAATTGTTTGCTAAATTATGATTCTTAAATAATTTTCAATATGCATTTTGATTCCATCTTTTATTGACAGATGAACCATCAAAGTTAAAATCAAATTCTACAGAAGTAACACTGACTTTTCCAAGCACTTTGAGGAGAGCTATGAAAATAAACTCAAAATGAACTAGTGTAATCACAAAATCACAGAATTTCAGGGGCTGGAAGGGACCTCCAAAAACCATCTAGTCAAACCCCCCCTGCCAGAGCAGGATCAAACACTCCAGATTACACAGGAACACATCCAGGTGAGTTTTGAATATCTCCAGAGAGTGAGACTCAAACAAAGGCAGCCTGCAGTTATGCCTTTTCTGCATTACATCTCTAACATAGCTACTTACCAGAAAGTAAGTAGGTCAGTGAACACTGTCAAGGTTTCAAAACATGTCTGAGACTTTTTTACCAGCCAGCAATCAATGATTCTATCAAAGCAGAGGACTAAATGTTTAAAGGACTGTTGTTGGATAGATTTTTAAGCACCCAGAGCAATGCTTCCAGGGGAAGATGTAAGCAGGCAAAGATGTTTATTACATTATGCAGCAAAGTTATATAGTCTATCAGAAGGCACATGTGTCACATCTCAATTGGTCATTTTAGAATAGAATAGAATAGAATAGAATAGAATAGAATAGAATAGAATAGAATAGAATAGACCAGGTTTTCTACTGGCATGCATGTAATTAAGGCATACAATAGGTCAAGATAACAAAACAATATTTTAACACATCCAACCAAATTCTGTCCAGTTTCTCTCCTTAAGTTACAAGAGGTTTACATTCTTTTCGGAGTCAAAGTATAGCTTTCTTTAATTCAAGCAAAGGCAAATCTTCCCCATAGCCTTCCAAAGTTATGCAAAAACAACCTCTTCCCACATTTCCCCCTTTCTGTTTTCTAATAGAACAACACTTTCAATTGACCTTTCTAAAATTCTTTGCATACATAGAAGCAAGCAAGTTAAAACTAACTATATAGCAAAAGCAGTTCTATAACGCAGCATGTCTAACAGACTGATGTAACCCATACAAGACACAATGCTCAGGTTGATCTAATTAGAACATTCCAACAGAACTGGCATAATATATGGTTAAAGATAACAAAACTTCCAGCTCATTTCAGCAATAAGCTTACATTCCTTTCCACTTATCTTACAAGGTCAGAACACAAACAGAACAGTTGCTTCTTTCAGACAGAAAGTTTCATCTCACAGCTTTGAACTTCCTTCTCTGTTACCTGCCTGATCTCTCAAAGGAGAACCCAGATCTTACTAGTTCAAATTTTCACATTTCCCTCTTCATATTAACAAAGAAGACTTGATTAAGCCTGAATACATTGTACACAGGGATTAAGACACGAAGATCCACAAACACAGCAGACCCAATCTTCAGCACTGTCTTTTACAATCTGCTTCAAAGGTATGTTACCTCTTTATTTTTCTAAGATGGCCAAAAATCATAGATTGCTTAATGTCAGCAAGATTCTCCTTGATCCATAAAGATAGATCTGGCCAGGCTCCATCTCCATAAAAAAAGAAAATACTTGCAGGTAAACAGCAAGAGTGAAAAAGCTCCTTCGCTAGGTCAGAGATGACATCCTGAATATTCATTGTTGTGCCAAATATAAAATTGAACATAACACAGTAATGCATTTTTGTTCATCCTAATAATGCTAATCTTTTGATACTTTGTTTTTGCTAAGGAAAGGCACTGAGTCCTATTGATACTACCTTTGGCCTAATGTTCTTTGTTCTTCTTTCGAATTTCTCCTAACTAAAACTTCCAAATTCCTATATCCTCCATAAATTTTGTTAAATCACACTTGAAACCACATATAAAATGAAAATTTGAGAATATAATATGCTTTAACCATTCTTTTTTTCTGACATTTTTCTGAATTTCCCCTTTTTGATTTTTATAACCTAAAATGAAAATGTCTTTCGTACTGTAATTAATTTTTACTTTCCCTATAACTATTTAAAATTATGACAAATTGGTGAATTAACATGTAAATCCATGTGAACATATTCTCTAATCACACAACAATTAAACAATCATGATATTCAGTCCTAATTCAGATGGTTTTTGGTACATTATTCTGATTGATGCTTTTGATCTCAGATTATTATAACAGTCATTGTCATCGCTGTTAGGTAGGTCTGCTGATTTTCAACTTCATAGCAAATGCTGTTTTTCCATCTCCTTGATTCTTGTGCTGTTTTTTGTAGAGATAATTGCAATTCTGAGTTGCAAAATTGATATTTCCAGGTGTTGACTTGGGTTAGCTATTTCTTGCTCGTATCACTAAATCCTTAGTTATAAAATATGCATCCTTCTTGTTTTTGTTTTCCTTTTTCTTTTTCTTTTTCTTTTTCTTTTTCTTTTTCTTTTTCTTTTTCTTAATATATATAATCCTTATCTTTATGTTATTATGAATTAAAAAAAATCTATAATGTACCTATATTTAACTCTTAATTTAAGCTAATACCAAAAATCCCTAATGAACTTAAAGAACTATGTTAAAATTAAATTATCAAAGCAATGTCTAAAAAGAAATAAAAACGATGTTACATTAACCAAAGAATACTTTTTAAAATGAAAACCTATTTGTCACAACTCTTAACTATATTGCATGGAGCTCTCTTGAAATGCTATAGCACACAGTTGTAGAATAAACTAGATTTGAAGGGGGGAGGGGTTAATAGTCTCCTGCTGGCCTGTGACAAACAGAGGGGCAGCTCACCAGAGGCAGAGGGATGGAGAGCTGGTAAGGGCTCTCAACTTGCTGCCCTGAGGCAAGCCACCAATGACGCACCAGTTCACCCTGTGGAAACCAAGGGGAATTGGCACAAGAGGACAACAGGGCCAGCCCAGCTGAAGTGCTTCTATGCAAATGCACGCAGCTTGGGCAACAAACAGGATGAGTTAATGGCCACCGTGCTGCTGGGAGGCCATGACATAGTGGGCATTACTGAAACTTGGTGGGATGATTCCTATGATTGGAATGTAGGGATAGATGGGTACAAGCTTTTTAGGAAGGATAGGCAGGGAAGGAGAGGAGGAGGTGTTGCCTTCTATGTCAAGAACCAGCTGGAATCAGCAGAACTCCACCTGGGGAGGGATGATGAGATGGTTGAGAGTATATGGGTTAGAATTAAAGGCAAGACAGGGGAAGGAGATATTACTGTGGGGGTCTCCTACAGGCCACCTGACCAGCAGAACCAAGCAGATGAGGCCCTTCACAGGCAAATAGAAGCGGCTTCCAGGTCACAAGCCATGGTCCTCATGGGTGATTTCAACCACCCTGACATCTGCTGGAGGGACAACACAGCAAGGCACCAGCAATCCAGGATGTTCCTGGACTGCATAGAAGACAACTTCCTCCTCCAAATGGTAGAGGAACCAACAAGAAAAGGTGCTCTGCTGGACCTTGTTCTCACCAACAGGGAAGGGCTGGTAACCAACGTGAGGCTCAGAGACTGCCTTGGCTGCAGTGACCATGAAGCAGTTGAATTTAATATCCTCAGGGCAATCAGGAGGACCTATTCTAAGCTTATGACCCTAGACTTTAGGCGTGCAGACTTCGATCGCTTCAGGAATCTGCTAGCCACAGTGTCATGGGACAAAGCCCTGGAGGGAAGAGGGACCCAGGACAGCTGGTCAGTATTCAAGGACCACCTCCTCTGTGTCCAGGAGCTATGTATACCAACAAAGAGAAAAACAGGGAAGAACAAGGAGCTCCTGGACACACTAATACTTAAAAAGAAACTCTACAGGAAGTGGAGGGAAGGACAGCTAGAACAGGGGGTATGTAGGGAAGCTGCCCGAGCAGCAAGAGGCCTGGTTAGGAAAGCCAAAGCAGAGTTTGAATTGAATCTAGCCAGGGAGGTTAAAGGGAGCACTAAGAATTTCTACAGGTATATTAATGGTAAGAAGAAGAGTAGGGAAGGTGTGGGCCCCCTCAGAAAGGAAACTGGTGAATTGGTCACAAGTGATGTGGAAAAGGCTGAGGTACTCAATAACTTCTTTACCTCAGTCTTCACTGCAAGGGCCCCCAGCCACACTCCTGGAGTCATGGCAGACGATGCCAGGGACGGGGAGGAAGAACTGCCCTTCATAAGTGAAGCTCAGGTTCGTGATCACCTGAAGAACCTGAAAGTGTTCAAGTCCATGGGACCCGACGGGATACACCCACGGGTGCTGAGAGAACTGGCAGAGGAGGTTGCTAAGCCCCTCTCTATTATATTCCAAAAGTCATGGCAGACTGGGGAAGTCCCCACAGACTGGAAAAGGGCAAATATTGCTCCCATTTTCAAAAAGGGTAAGAAGGAGGAACCAGGGAACTACAGACCGGTCAGTCTCACCTCTGTGCCTGGAAAGATCATGGAGCAGATCCTCCTGGAGGCATTGCTGACTCAGAAGAGTAGTGAAGAGGTGATTGGGAGCAGTCAGCATGGCTTTGCCAAGGGCAAATCCTGCCTGACAAACCTGGTGGCCTTCTATGAACAAGTGACAGCATTAATAGATGAGGGGCGAGCAACTGATGTCGTTTACCTGGACCTGAGCAAAGCCTTTGACACTGTCCCACACCACATCCTGGTCTCCAAGCTGGTGACACACGGGTTTGATGGATGGACCACCAGATGGATAAAGAACTGGCTTGATGGCCGCACCCAAAGAGTGGCTGTCAATGGGTCCATGTCCCAGTGGAGGCCAGTGACAAGCGGAGTCCCTCAGGGATCAGTCCTGGGACCAGTCTTGTTCAACATCTTTGTGGGTGACATGGACAGTGGCATTGAGTGCACCCTCAGCAAGTTTGCTGATGACAGCAAGCTGTGTGGTGCAGCAGACACGCTGGAGGGAAGGGATGCCATCCAGAGGGACCTTGACAGGCTGGAGAGGTGGGCACAAGCCAACCTCATGAGCTTCAACAAGACCAAGGGCAGGGTCCTGCATCTGGGTCGAGGCAATCCCAGGCACAAATCCAGGCTGGGCAGGGACTGGCTGGAGAGCAGCCCTGAGGAGAGAGACTTGGGGGTGCTGGTGGACGAGAAGCTCAACATCAACTCTCAGTGTGCACTTGCAGCCCAGAAAGCCAATCAGATCCTGGGCTGCATCAGGAGAAGTGTGGCCAGCAGGTCAAGGGAGGTGATTCTCCCCCTCTACTCAGCTCTGGTGAGACCCCACTTGGAGTACTGCGTCCAGTTCTGGAGCCCCTATTACAAAAGGGATATGGAGGTGCTGGAAGGTGTCCAGAGAAGAGCCACAAGGATGATCAGAGGGGTGGAGCACCTCTCAATACAACACAATACACCACCAGGTTGGAAGAGACCTTCAAGATCATCACGTCCAACCCATCAACCAATACAACCCACCTAAATACAATACAATACAATACAATACAATACAATACAATACAACCCACCTAAACAACTAAACCGTGGCACCAAGCACCCCATCAAGCCTCTTCCTAAACACCTCCAATGAAGGTGACTCCACCACCTCCACAGGCAGCCGATTCCAATGGGCAATCACTCTCTCTGTATAGAACTTCCTCCTAACATCCAGTCTAAACCTCCCCTGGCGCTGCTTGAGACTGTGTCCTCTTGTTCTCATACTGGCTGCCTGGGAGAAGAGACCAACCTCTGCCTGGCTACAACCTCCCTTCAGGTAGTTGTAGAGAGCAATAAGGTCACGCCTCAGTCTCCTCTTCTCCAGGCTAAGCAACCCCAGCTCCCTCAGCCTTTCCTCGTAAGGCTCGTCTTCCAAACCCCTCACCAACTTTGTTGCCCTTCTCTGGACACGCTCCAGCAAGTCAACATCCTTCCTAAACTGAGGGGCCCAGAACTGGACACAGGACTCAAGGTGTGGCCTCACCAGCGCTGTGTACAGGGGGAGAATGACCTCCCTGCTCCTGCTGGCCACACTGTTCCTGATGCAGGCCAGGATGCCATTGGACACACACACTCCCAAGTCACTTCATCTGCTGTTGTCTGGTTCAACATGATCTTCAGTCACACACACAGTCACACTACATCCAGTGTCTGGCAGCACACACTCACACATATATATGGATGAGAGCTACTTACCATAATGTAGCTGAAAATGGAGTTCAAAAAGTATATATCACCTGCAGTCCATAGTCTGACTCACAGCTCCATACACACAGTACAGAGAGACCTCACCCAGGGCAGAGTTAGAAAGGAAGTTAACATGAAGGCAGGACAGATGGTGCTGATCAGGAACAGAGAGCATCCAGAAAAATGCACTGATCGGCTCCTGCTTATGCATGTATTAACCATTTTGTTTCTTTATCTATATTCCATAATTGTTACTCCCTAAATCATGTAAATCCCCCTGTTTTGCTGTCTTTGGTACTTCTCCTTACATCTCATTTTGAGCCCTGTGCAATCCTAAAATGATTTTCCTCTGCATTTTAATGTGGACCCCGCACCCCTAAACATCAATCTCCAATAGTCTGAAAGGTGTTCTGAAGAACTTCACCCCTTGACTCTTCCTGATGAGTTTCACATTTGGACACTGGAGTTGAAGTTCTTCTGGGACAGCTCTAGGAGGGACCTGGAGAAGGTTTCCCTTCCTCTGAGTTTTCAGTTTGAGTTCCCACTTGCCATTGTGCCTTCTTGTGCTCTTTTGACCAGATATGGATATAAATGATTGTTTAAGGATGTTATACAGAAGGTTAATTTATTCTGAAGATTCCTTTGGACACTGAAGTGAAGGGCAGCAAAGGCAATGATTAGTAGACAGTATACCACCACTTGTGAAAAACCTGAAACATGACTCAAACGTTGTTAAAAGCCTCAAGAGATGGAAGAAATAAATCATAATGAAAGCCAGTGTAGGTAGCAGCTGGGAGAAAAATATCTATGTAAAGGCTTACTTCAAGTACAGTCACACAGCTGAAAGTGGAAAAGGTTGGGTGACTTGCAGTTCAAAAAAACCCCACCTGATTTAACACCCTTGATCTCCTGTGAAGCACTAAATCATAGCTGAAAACCAAATTTCCATGAGAAACTTCAGTAGCAGAACCTTCATGGGCTCAATTTCGAGAGTCCTGTCTCTATTTCTAAAATGGTAAAATTAATATCACCTTAAACAATAAAACAGAAATTAGAAACTTAATATGAAATATGTGGATTGGCACATATTGATCTGATGAGTGAAGAATGTCTGTAGTTCTGGCTTGGTGTATTCATTGGAAGATAATTGCATCAGAGGTGGCTGTCAAACAGTAGCTTTTATCTGATGCATTTTCAGACATAGAACATTAGTATTTTATTTTATTAGGTCACTGTTGAGGATGCAATAATATCAATATAAAAAATATCAGTAGAAAAAAATAGATGGGATCAAAATATTAGGATTCGCTAAGCTCATTTTATGATCATGAACAGACAGAAATATTTCTTTAACATTTGATTAATTGGACACTTACAATGATAAACAGCTTATAGTGTAGTCTATTTATAAAATAACCACACATGAAACAAATTCTATTCAGTGCTACATCTCCATCAACCAAATGTTTACTTATTACTGCCCCTTATTTACTTATTGAAGGAAGATTTTTGAAAGCTGAGAGTTTCTTTTTCATAGAAAAAATAATAAAGGAAGAAGGCAGCAAAAATGAAATTGTTTACATGACATCTCTTGACACTGTTGCAAGATAATGTTGAATTTTGATCACTGAGCACTCTAATCTGGTATATTTAAAATATATGTATTATTTATGTAATTATTCTTAAAAAAAAAAATTAAACATTATGTAAATAACATCATTTGTACAAGATGAAACAGAGCCTACTTGTACTCACCTTAGCCCAAGATTGGTTCCATGCACAAGATCTGCCTGAATATGCACAGAACACTTTGGCCAACATGGGAAAACTCAAGGAATGGATTTAAGGATAGTGTGTGTACAAACAGACCATGAAACTGAATGTAGGGTGGTTGGGTATGGACTACAAAGAGTGCATTTTAAAACTCTTCTCTATAAAATGCTGACTAGGAGTCATCTCAGAAAGTTGCTCATCTGCACTTCCAGAAAGCTATCGTCATAGCTTTCAGCTGAGACTGGTGATCAACCACATCACTACTTCAAACTATTTCAAATAAAATTAGACTAATTTAAACTAGCTGTGACCATTTGAGGCTATGCCTTTAAGAAAAGGGACAGTTGCTGAGCACTCTGGTTGAATGTTTTTGATATTTAAATGAAAACAAGATAGTCTAAACTAATTTCATTGGTAGATTTGTAGAATGCAACTTTAAGTTTAAGTTCTGTCTGTCTCAGTCTGTGTTCAGCCTGAGTTCAGTTTGTACTTTTCCCTCTGTTCATGTGGGCCTGTTTCTCCCTCTGAAGCAACAGCTTGCCGGACAGAAGCGACCTTGAATTAACACAGCTAACCAGATAAGAAAACTAATTCTTGCACACACTTTGAGCTAACAGAATTTTTCTCCTTAATTGCCTTTCTCTCTCTAACCCTTTTTTGGGAAAAAAGGGAGGTAGGGAGGGAGAGAGGCGGGTTCAGGGAACCCCCCTGGCTGGCTGGAGGGAAAAAGCTCTTCTGTATTATGTTCATTGCTGTATATTTCTGTATATATTGTAAATACTGTATATTTGTGTATATATTCATTGCATTCCATTTATGCTTGTAAATACAGCTTATTTCATCTGCTTCTCTGACTGAGTTAGCTGTGGTTTCTTTGTATGTGTGGGAGAACTTTCTCACCCTACCACACTAGCAGAGAAATGAGTTACAGTTTTGCCTGAGGAAATACAACCCTATATATGCATATTCCTTGTATGCCAAGAATCAGATAGGATAGGATATTATTGGAAAATAGATTCCTTTAACGTTCCACTTGTCCTAACTTGTCATCTAATGCTTAAGGCAATTGCTATAGGGGAAGGAAATCTTTGGAGTGGGTATGTGTATTTCATTCACTATCAAGAATTAAGAACAAACCAACCAAAAATGAAAGGAAAAAATTAAATATATTGTTGGTTTCAGAGTAGTGCAGGAATCACAGAATCACAGAATATTAGGGGTTAGAAGGAACCTCAAAAGATCATCTAATCTAACCTCCCTGCCAGAGTAGAATCACCTATGCCAGATCACATTAGAATGTATCCAGGCAGGTCTTGAATATTTCCAGAGAGGGAGACTCCACAACCACCTTGGGCAGCCCATTCCAGTGTTCTGTCATCTGCACAGTGAAAAACATTTTCCTCATGTTTCCATGGAACTTCCTATGCCTCAGCTTCCAGCCATTGCCCCTTGTCCTGTCACTGGGCATCACTGAGAAGAGCCTGGCCCAGAACTGGAGGCAATACTCCAGATGCAGCCTCACCAGGGCAGAGTAGAGGGGGAATAGCACCTCTCTCGATCTGCTAATCTCATTCCTTCTAATACACTCCAGGAAGACAGGCTTCTTGATCCAAGTGAATAAACTGAACATAAGCTTGAAAAGCCTCACTCTTCAAAGGATTTTTTTTCAATTTTTACCATAGAATTGTAGTACAATTACTTCAGTGGAAGAGACCAAGGCTCTTCATTCTGCCTTGATTTGCCTAGGCTGGTCTGTGGACTAGTATTTAAGCTAAGAATAGGGAGCTTCAAGATTAAAATAATTTTTTACAAACCCACACTTTAGGTCTCTAATTGTCATTTCAAGGGCTCAAACAGGAATTTTTTAAGGTCAAACCCCTACATTTATGGTACAGGCCTCATTTTTAGATGACCAGGTCTCACTTTTAGGCCCAAATCCTCCTACACACAGTCCAAATCCTTATTTTGAGGGACTAAAGTCTCATCAGAGCACCATGTTTTGTTTCCAAATACCCCTTTTGTGGATCTGAATATGTATTTTTAGAGGTTAGAGTCTCACTTTTATGGTCTAAATGTGTAAGACACAAAGGCACAAATGTATAAGACCCAGAGTCTCACTGAAGGTTTCAAACCCACATTTTTAGGATATAATCCCTCATCTCCAGAATATGAAGTCTCAGTTTTAAGGACCAAAACTGATTACAGAGCCCAGATTCTCTTCTCCAGGGCCCAAAGGCTTGATTTTATGATCCAGCCCCTCATTTTATAATCCAGCTGCTCATTTTAAGGCCCAACAACTCATTTTTTAAGGTCCAAACCCTTGTCTTAGGCTCCAAAGTCTCCTTCTTAAGGCCCCAATCCATGTTTTTTTTATGGCTCTAATCCTCATCTCTATCAATCAAAGCTTCATTTCATCCTCCAAAGTCTCTTTTTAGGCTCCGTAGCATCATTTCTATGGTACAAAGGTTCTGTTGCAGTTGGCAAAGTCCCCTATAGAGATCCAAGGCCACATTTATAGTTTTCAAAGCCTCCTTTTCAGGCTCCAGCATGGTATTTTTAGGATCCATCCAGAAGTTTTTAGGGTCTGAGAGACACCCTGAGGGTCTAAATTATTATTTTTAGCATCAAAACACAGTGATTTAGGTTCCAAAGCCCCATTTTTAGAGCCCAGAGATTTGATCCTATCCTTGAAAGCCCCCTTTCTAGGGTCAATACCCTCATTTTTTGGGTCAAACCCTCCTTTACAAGTTCCAGGCTTCAAAGACACATTTTAGGAGTCTAGAGCCACATTTCTAAGTCCCCAAATTTGGTGTTGAAGATCCAAAGCCCCATTTTCAGACTCCACAGCTGTATTTATAAGGCTCAAAGGCTCATTTTCAGTCCCAAACCCTTCCTGTTTGCATCAGAGGGAAGTAAGCTCTTTGGGAAGTATGGGAAGATGACAAGTGGGAGTTGCCCTTTCTGGTGGGGAGCAGCTGAAGTGCCTGGGCATGGGGCAGGAGCCCATTGTCACCTTCTGCCCTAGGACTGAATAGAGGATAGTCTAATGTCCAGAAAGCCTGCCCAAGACCAGCTCTTTTCATTCTGTGGTGTGGTTCCTGCTAGTGCTTCTGAGGACTTCTCTCACATTTCTCCACAGCTGTTGGACTCCTAAGTGCCCATGGAGTAGAGCCTTCTTTTGAGGATGGCTTCACTTATTGTGCAGCTCTGAGGAGAGGGTAGACCAGAGAAACCAAATGCCAGCAATGACTCATCATGCAAGACTATCCCCTGCTCCAACTGTTCAGGCCAGCCCCTTCCTCCCTGAGGATTTGGATCTCTGATGGTCTCCAGTTCTATGAGATGTCCTTAGTAGGGAGAAATTTAATTACATGAGATTGGTCAATGCTTTCTCCAGGCGAGTTTTGGAGATCTTTGGGCCCCTGAAGCAGTGTTGATCCACTCTCCTGATTAGATATTTAGATAAATAGGTAGATGATAGTTTACTCTTTTTTTCCTTAACACCTTATTTGAAATCTCCCTTCCTGCTTCTCATCCTTGCAGTCTCTGGCCCTTTGCATTCCCTCATGATGCCCAGCCAAATCATCAGCCCTACCCAGCCCGAAGACAGTCACAACATGCTCTTCAAGCACAGCTTCTCTGGGATCACGTGGGCCACACAGACACACCCCAGCGGCCATCTCCAAGCAGATACACAGGACAGTGTTAGTGGCTGTGAGCTGGCACCAGGGCAGAGTTGAGGGCCATGGGGATCAGAAGAGAAGAGCTCCAACATCTCCCCTTCACATCCTCTTGAGTGGATGGACAGATTTGGGCTTGGACCCACCAAATGAAGGTTTAGACCCTGAAGGTAGGGCTTGGATACTAAAAATGTCTGGCTGGATGTTAAAAATTACTCTTTGGAGCCTGTACCTAAGAACAATAAATTGTGGACTTTGGCTCCAAAAAGGAGAGTCTGCAAGCAAAAAGTGCCACTGCATATGATAATTTGAGACTAAATTAGGCTCTGGACCTTTCACACTGAGTCTTTGAACCTTAAAAGCATAACCCTTGGAAGACAATGTCTCTGTCTCTGTGTGTGTGGCTGATGTCACCTTTCAAAGCATTGTCCTAGACAGGTGATCTGCATTTCCTTGTCTTCTCCCTCTGCCCTCATTGGGACCCTGACAGTTTTCTGACCTCACAGGCCCTCTCAGCCTAGACTCTAGCCCCCAAACTACTCCAAATTCCCAGCAGGGTCTCCCCATTCTGGAGCTAACTTCACCTTGGAGAACTAAAGCTGTTTTGAATGGTGCTGGATTCAGTCTTCTGAGTGAGATAATGGAGGGCAATTTGGGCTTCACTTCCAGAACAAAAGAACACAATCTCAGCCATCACCTCCATAAGGATCTGTCTTGTCAGTGATCTACAAAAACTGCATTGTGACAAAATACAGTAGATGCTAAGGGAGACAGATGGCGCCAGTGATAACAATTGCTCAGTGCCAATTGACTGATGCCCACCTTATTGCTGAGCGATGTTCCCCCACACCAAGCTCCCACCAGTTTATTCCTGAGCATGACACCACATGATGAAGAGGGGCTCCTTGGTTCCATGCTGAGGTATAAGGGGTGACAAGGGTCCTGGTCATGCAAGGGAATCTTTGAGCATGGTGTGACTGTATGATGAGCTTGTTGGTGCTGAGCATTTGCAAGGATCATCAAGATAGACCAGGGGTGTGTAGCATGGGGCAGGGGTTTGGGCACAGAATTATGGAATGATTAAGGCTGGAAAAGATCTTTAAGATCATGAAGTATTGGCTGTGTGCACCACGGTATAGAGGAAAGCATTGCCCCAGGCAACTTCTACCATGTTAGCACAAGCTCTGCTGCCCAGGAGGGTCCCATAGTGCAGGGATTTGCAGATGGCAACATAGCAGTCATTGGCCATGATGGTGAGAAAAGAAAAATCTTCTTAGAACAAAAAGAGAAAGGAAAAGGGCTTGGGCAGCACATCCTGAGAAAGAGATGACCCTTGTGTCCCAAAGGAAATTGGCCATGGATCTGGGGATGGTGTTGGAGATGGAGCCCAGATCAAACAACAAGAGGCTGAGGAGGAAGAAACACTTGGGGGTATTAAGGTGGTGGTTGCAGGCAATGATGTTGCCTGGGATGGCAGCCCGATAGATGCCCAGGAAGGACCAGAAATGTAAGAGCTGCAACTCCTGGGTGTCCGCAAATGCCATGAGGAGGATCTGGGTGATGGAGCTGCCATTGGACATTTTCTGCCTCAGGGCAAGGGGACCTGTCCGAGGTGCAAAAGACACAGAAAGTAAATCATAGAATCAACAAGGTTGGAAAAGACCTCAGAGATCATCCAGTCCAACCTGTTACCTAACACCTCCTGACTAACTAAACCATGGCTCCAAGTGCCACATCCAATCCCTTTTTGAACACTTCCAGGGATGGTGACTCCACCTCCTCCCTGGGCAGCACATTCCAGTGACCAATCTCTCTTGATGGGAAGAACTTTCTCCTCACCTCCAGCCTAAGCCTCCTCTGACACAGCTTGAGACTGTGTCCTCTTGTTCTGGTGCTGGGTGCCTGGAAGAAGAGACCAACCACCACCTGGCTATAACTACCCTTCAGGTAGTTGCAGAGAGCAATAAGGTCTCCCCTAAGCCTCCTCTTCTCCAGGCTAAACAACCCCAGCTCCACAGGGAGAAGTTAAAGATTTCTCTGAGCAAAATCAATGAATTTTTCATGTAATTGAAAAGTGTCTGTGCTCTGCCAGAGACTTTTGTGCAGCTCCATGCACAAGCACTGGGTTGTGGTGGCTGAGGCCGCTGCTGGCAGAGGACGACTCTGAAGTGGGCTCTGTGGGTTATTTAGTAACCAGCTGGGGTGAAATAATACTTGCAGCTGCTATATGACCACAGTGACGTGACAGTCTAAGTATTCTGGGCTTTAGGGAATTTTACAGACTTGTTTTATAGAAGTTCAGTTATTAGTAGATACATAAATTAAACACAAATATCTAATATTCAAATCAGGTTCTATGACTCATTTATTTACTCATCTGGAAAGCTAATTATATTTTATAATTCATGAGTAACAACTCAAAATACTCATTTGATTGTGCTTTATTCTAGCTGACAGTCATTTTGACCTGTATCAGCTAAACATGTTTTTTATTGTACAGCACCTCTGAATGTTAATAATTAATATTTAGCTAGTGAAATAAAGAAGGGTTAGAATGTTGAAGTTACTATTTCTTCAGATAATTTATGTTCAAAGACATAGATAAACAAACCCAACCACATAAACAAGTAAGCAAAACAAGAACAAAAATATCCCTAGAAAAGAAAAAGGAACATTCAAAATAATAGGTAGTTATTATTTTAACATTTAATCTATTATTTCTACTTTAATTGAATAGATCCTATACAGGTATGTTATCAGAAGCATTCTCAGCTAGATATCATTCATTTCACAACTTGACAGATGATCTGAATGTCAGTGTTATTTAGGGAAAAAACAAAGCAAAACAAAACAGAACAAAAAACCTACCAGAAAACCAGCACCAATATTTAAATACACGCAGCTGAAATCCAAGGGTGTGCATAAATGAGCTGCAAAGCCAACAAATTGTTTCTGAAATTCCATTCCATTAGAGAGTAACAACAGCAAGTTTCTAAGTGCTAACCTACTTTAAAGACAGATAAGAATACAATACAATAATACAATACAATACAATACAATAAATCCAGGTTGGAAGAGACCTTCAAGATCATCGTGTCCAACCTATCAACCAATCCAATCCACCTAAACAACTAGATCATGGCACCCAGTACCCCATCAAGTCTCCTCCTGAATACCTCCAATGATGGTGACTCCACCACCTCCCTGGGCAGCCCATTCCAATGGGCAATTCTAAACATTGTTATATTTGTGTGAATAGGAGTATCAAATATTTTTAAACATATTGCTCATTTGATGTTTTTTTACCTCTTAGTTGTATTTAATGTAAAATTATATATGATGCCTATTAAAACACCCAGATATATTTTACCATAATCCTATATAATTACTTAGAATATGACATAGAATAAATTGAATGCAAATGTGAATCATGCTTTATGTTTTTTCCCCCTTTTATTTCTTCACATAAGTTTTCTTCAAGAAACTAATAACAAATATCAGACAATTTTTTTTCATAGTTTCCCCCACAAAGTAATAATTCCTGTAACTCCCCCTGTTGAATACTATTTATAAAAGTACTGCCTCTTCACAAGTTATTTTTGTAGCCTAATTTGCAATTTCTCACATGAAAGTTCATCTGCCAATGCAGTTGCTCAAACTGACTTTCAAATCAGAGGTTGTCATACATGTAAAATCTCATTCCCACACTTTATTTGGAGATCCTAAGACTATACTTTTGTTGCTTAAAAAAAAAAAAAAAAGTTGTTTATGCTGTCATCTTCTATTTTCTAAGGAAAAGTTTGCATATATATGTAAAGATTTTATTTGGGAGAGGGGGGAGGGGTTAAATTTAAAAAACTACCTCTGTTTCATGATACCATTTGTCAAAAATGGATGCATTTGTATTCATATGTAGGCCTTGTGCATTTGGATGTAGTAGTTTCTGTTTGGTCCTTACAATGTAAAGCTTGGACTTATTATTTATTATTCACCTATTTTAAATGTTTAAGCCTTCCTCGATGCTATCATCTTTACATGTGGTCTGTTCAGGTATTCAAAAGTTTCTGAAGTTTTTCAGTTTGTGTGTACTGCCTTGAAGCTCTTTCACCTTTCCTTTTGAGTGAGAGTCCTCAAAATTGCTTAGATTTTAAGTACTTGTTTTAGTTCTATCTCCTTGATTATCTGAGCCTTTTTATGTGATGGAGATGACTCACAGAAGGCAATATGTTTTACTAGCCAGAATAAATCTCACTTGGAAGAAATCATTTTACTCCTTCTGATATTTAAAATAAGCTAAAACCAAATTACACCCAAGGCAACCAAGTACATATTTTTATGCATTCAAAAATATAAAGAATAGTTCTGTTCTAGAGTACGTGCAATGTATTACATGACTAGTCCTCATGATTCAACAGTTGTTTGGAGATTCAATTATTTAATCGCATTTTGTTTAAGATCCTGCATTATAAAATCCAACTTTAAATTTTGAGTGAACTTAGTGAGCAGGGCCTGTCCTAACAGAAATAAATTTGTTAATTATGAACAACTAGTAAGAAATTTGAAATTAAAATTGTTTTTCTGCTATCCAAAGTCCTTTTTACCCTGTATTTTCATTTTGAGGGGAATTACATAACTTCAGTGAACAAAATTTGTCAGAAGAATTCTCTCTGGGAAACTGACTATTCCCCAGAATATATACTTATACACAAGAATCTAGGTAAATAGTATTTATAACATAATGCATATTTATAACAAGATATAGGGCAAGATCATGTCAAAATAGAGAAATGTGCGTATATATGCAAACTTTTCCTTAGAAAATAGAAGATGACAGGACAAACAACTTCTTATTTTTTAAGCAATAATATATGGTCATGTGTTCTCAAAGTGTGGAAATGAGATTTTAAATGTATGACAACCTCTGATTTGAAAGTCAGTTTGAGCAACTGCATTGGCAGATGAACTTTCATGTGAGAAATTGCAGATTGTGTTCATCAAGATTCCTGACTAATATATACATTAGGTATTTATTTAAATATCTTTGTATTAGAGCAGCTGAAAGTGGGACTAATTAAAAAACAACAACAAATCCACAACAAAACCAGACACAGGCTCTTGCTAATCCTAAAAATATGGTGCAAGAGTGGGGTATTTTTTTTAACCTTTCACATGTCTGGAATCTGGGTAGGAATTGTTGTAAATGTTGCAATTTAAGCAATATGCTTTTGCACTCAGTATCTATATTTAGAGAATATTTTTATAGCACATTTGATCTTTAACTTTAAAATAGACTCTAGAATAAGTCAGATGACTCATGGACTAAAGTGCCTCCTTTTTTCATGTTGACTAAATGCAGATATCTTCAATATAGAATTGAAAGAATTAGATGTGACAAATTTACTCATAAGGCCTTTGAGAAAGGCCTGAATAAAACCCTTTCCAGTGTGTGAGGAACTACAGGATCATAGCTGTGGGAGCACAGTGTTATTGTAAGGCAGGAACCATAGGATCTTAACTGTGGGAGCAGAGTGTTATTGTAAGGCAAATGCTGGTCTTTATCTGGAAAAAAGACATCCTTCTAAACTAAACACAGCAACATAACACTCATTGTCCCTGGAGTTTGGCTATTTATACTACAGAACTGTTCAAATCATGCCCAGTCACAGTTTTGGATGATGCCAAAACTGAAAAACACATGCAGATGGTACAGTAGGGTATTGGCCAGAGGCAGTTACAACTAGTAGTGGAAAGGGACCATACAATTTGAAAGCTAAACCAGATTAATGGAGTGCACACCACTGGTCACAGTGCCAGAAACCTGTTTGTCACCTTTGTAATTTGCTTTTGACTGATTTTATGATGAACATCTTCTAATTATAAATGAACCAGTATGTCTATTAAGCGCATTTTAACATAAAACAGAGTCCAAATCATTTTCTAATAAAAGATTGCATTGAAATGAAACATTCTGAAATTATCAGCTATTATTCTTTGCATTAGCTGTTAAAATGCTCCAATCTTAGAACTCTGGATGTTAGGCTGGATGTTCGGAAGAAATTCTTCATAGAGACAGTGATTGCCCATTGGAATGGGCTGCCCGGGGAGGTGGCGGAGTGGCCATTACTGAAGGTGTTTAGGAACAGACTTGATGGAGTGCTTGGTGCCATTGCTTAGTTGATTAGATGGTGTTGGATGATGGGTCTTTTCCAACCTGGTTTATTCTATTCTATTCTATTCTATTCTATTCTATTCTATTCTATTCTATTCTATTCTATTCTATTCTATTCTATGCTATTCTATGCTATGCTATGCTATTCTATTCTATTCTATCGTGATAAAAATAAATAAATATATAGTTCAACTTTGTGGGCTTTGTGCAAGCTATCAGGAAAATGAACAGCTGTCTTGCACATGCTACACTACCTCTGTTTTATATATTACATCAGATTATACCATATGCCCCATTAGAGAAGTATGTGGAAGGGACATTAAAATATTGTGAGATCTTTCTTCACAGAGACATAAATATGTAACTGATTTTTCTCACATTTAGCAAATTTGAGGCTTATAATTCTTAGGAAAAAATATTTATATCTTCAGGACTTATTTTAATATTTCAGGTAAAGTATCTATATTAGTACCTTATCCTTTTTTTCCACAGGTATTGCAGAAAAATACACCAAAGAAGCATGAATTGTAATCATATAACATATCATAGCAGAAGAGAGGTATCCGGCAAAACATAAACTGAGGTCACAGTCACTAATGATGAAGTCTGAGATGCTAATATAACGTTGGTCTCTCATCTTTATTTAGAACTAGCTGTAATGAAATAAATAAAATATTTTCTATAATATTCAAGACTGTGAAATTAATGAACTGCATGCAACCAAAAAATGTGGATTCTTTATAAAAGCCTTGTCTATTGAGATAAGTATTTTTAATTAAAAAGTGCTTTTTAGCACCTTAAAAAATACTTTAAAATGTATTTAAATCCTACTGATTCCAAGTTCAAGTTTCAAGTCAAAAAATCTCTTAGATTTTATTTTTAATGCCATCCAAAATATATAAACTGTATTTGTGTTTTTAAACAGAGTTCTGAAATACAGGTAGAAAAGCCAACACAAACCCAAAAACTTCTTGGTTTTCTTATCTAGTTAAAATACACATAGAAAAAAAAAAAAAAAGCTCTTAGTATCACTTAATATTTAAATACTTTTTGGTGAAAGGATATGAAGCTAATTTATTTTAAAGAAGTGAAGACAAAAGCAAACAAGAAAACAAACAAATTAGTATTATATTGTCAGCCACCTTTTTTCTGTTTGTTTTTTTTTTAATGTATTTCCCTTGAAAATTTATAGTAAATTCCAAAATTTAATAATTTAGAACCAAATACAAATTCTCAAAAAGAATTATTCAGAATAATAACCAAATATGAGCTTATGATCTACTAAATTCCTTACTACTGTATCTAAATTGGATAATGCAATGAACCTGTGCAAGTGTTTCTGATAGTCCAAACTAAACTGGCTCTCAAACCCCATAAGGTATTGATTAAAATGCTATTCATTAGAGCTAACATGAAAAACAAACAAACAAACAAACAACACCAACAAAACAAACAAACAAACGCAAGAGATAACCTTACATCTCTTTTGTAACCTGCAGTGCTGCATGGGATGGACCTTCAATTCTGGCAAAGCACATAATACAGATCCTGCCCATGACAAAATTCCCTGACTTTTTGATCCTTAGAGTTTTGATAGCACGTTCTTAGAAGAAAACAACTCTATTCATCATTTCTACTGTCAAGCACAAGAACGTTCACATAAGAACATACCACTTTGACATAGAGAAGGACATGTGGGTGATGCAATGTCATTGCCAAATGGGAGCTGCCTACAGGTCCATCTGTTATGATTATCTGTCTAAGTTTATCCAGAAGACAAGGAATATGTTCAGCACAACACAGGCTTGAAGGCAGAGTGCTATTCACAACTCAATACAGGTCTGCATGAACTTATCATCACTGTTGGATTGATCTCTAATTCCATAATGTGCAATAGCCTTTCAATGAAAATCAATACTGATCATTTCTGTCTCTGTAAGTGTACATAGACCCTCCCAAGAAAATGAAAGAAGCACAATACTTTCAGAAATACACATATGGTAAAAATGCATTAATTTCCTGAATATTAATTTTTTTGCAATTAAATAATATTTTTTGTCCTTTCTCTGATGGGCATCTTTGGAAATCCCCTGTGGAAATTCTCTTGGAAGGGTTACAAATTGGGAACAATTAAAGTAGCACCATTTTACTTTTTACTTCTATATGTTACTTTCTTGATCTGTGCAACAGATACTCTTGTTCTAAAGGAAAAATAAAAACCAGAAAGTAACAGACAAATTCCTTTACAGATGAAGGGGGAAATGTTTCCAAATGTTTTCCCATGACTCCCTTCTTGGCTAGCCTGAAAAGAAAAAAAAATCAAAATCAACAATTTTCATAATTTTATATTTCCTCTGTTGGAGTGTTTACTGTGGTAAAAAAATTAAAAAATCTATCTATCTATCTATCTATCTATCTATCTATCTATCTATCTATCTATCTATCTTACTAGCTTAGGTAGATACTAGTTTAGGTATGGTCCTGCTCTGGCAGGGGGGGTTGTACTTGATGATCTCTTTTCGTCCCTTCCATCCTGTGATCACAAATGTTAAGTTAAGCAGCTTTGTTAATGGGGTCTAATGAATTGATGGTTGCAATGTATTATAATATAGAATCTTGATTAATGTGTGTTAGTTTAGCTTTTCAAACCAGTGTGGCACCTTGAGCATGAGTCATTACTCCATTATTCAGTCTACAAAATAAAATAAAGCTGCTGCTGATTTTGTTTTCTTCCGGTGGTGCTTTTGTTTGGCCAAACTGTGGGATTTTCCTTATGCAGCCACTGAAGTAGGCATCTTCTTTTCAACAGCATAAAAATTCTTTTCCTTAGAAAATTCATGAATGACAACACTATTTCCATCCAGAAATACTGAAGTTAGGGCAGCAAACATTGTAACACAGCTGTTACAGCCCAGAGCCAAAGCTGCTACTTATCTGTCTACACTTTACCTCTTATAACAGTTTCTGTGAAACATCAAAGCTACTAAACTTCATTTTCTTTTATATCAATAGAAAGAAACAATAACTATAAAGCACTCTAGTATTTCAAAAAACACAACTGAAATCTTCACATAATAATTTGCAGGAAATTACTTTTGTATGTTCATGGATTTATGTGGGGTTTTTTTGAGGTGGGAGGTACAGAAGTGAGAGATTGTGAATATTTCCATTAGATATCATGTGCAAAAATAGAAGATAATTAATATCTCATGTGAGGATAAAAGACAAAATTTAGGCACAAAATAATACACTGGCAATGACTTGGATTTGCATTTACAACTTTGTTCTGTTAAGTTTGCTCAAGTGAGGCTTCTATAGTAGCATAGTAACAGTGCTACAGATGAAAAACATTTAATAAACATTTTATTTTCTTAAAAATATATAGTATTCAAGCACTGGAATGTAAACAATTAAAATTACCTTAAGCCAATTTAGATTTTCATATTCCCTCATCCATTTTCGATAGAGGTTAAGCACAGCTGTTTAAAAATATGCCAGTGGCTGCGTGTCTGAATCTCCCTCATAAGGCTGAAGAATCTGATACATATGTTAAGGGAAAGTAGTTTCTTGCTGAGTCACCAGCCTACAGAGAGGTGGTTTACCCTAATGGGCCTCAGGTGGCATGAGATTCCTATGATGAGACCAAAGAATTATGGTTTTGTTTTTCTATGGGTATTCTTGCAGATGAAACTCATGAACACCAAACAGCATATCTAGACACTTTAGGGGTATACAATCTGGAGTTACATTCCACCTTTGGTTTCTTCAATCGTACCTTGTTTTTTTTTTCCCAAATATCATCCACATTTATGTGTCCAGAAGTTATTTATACAATTAATTCACTTGTAGTAACCCCCAGATAATGTTGCAATAACTTTAGAATAGAATAGAATAGAATAGAATAGAATAGAATAGAATAGAATAGAATAGAATAGAATAGAATAGAATAGAATAGAATAGAATAGAATAGAATAGAATTAACCAGGTTGGAAAATATCTTCAAGGTCATCAAGTCCAACCTATCACCCAACACCATCTTATCAACTAAAGCAAGCACCCCATCCAGTCTCTTCCTAAACACCTCCAGTGATGGTGACTCCACCCCCCCCTCAGCAGCCCATTTCAATGGCCAATCACTCTTTCTGTGAAGAACTTGTTCATAACATCCAGCCTAAACCTCCCCTGACTCAGCTTGAGACTGTCCTCTTGTTCTGGTGCTGGTTGCCTGGGAGAAGAGACCAACCCTGTCCTGGCTACAACCTCCCTTCAGGTAGTTGTAGGTCTCCCTCGAACTTCCAATTTGTCTAACATCATTTGTCTTGAACAATTAGGTATGTCACCAACTGTAAAGATTAAAGTGGAACTTCAGGTGAGCACTTATAAAAATTAAATTGTCTGGTAGTCTCTTCATCTTAGCTTGACCCTCTGTGTCATCCTGACCTTCCCACACTGAGGTGGCATTTAGAAGTAATAACTGTAACCACAAAGTAAATCATATCCACAAAGTAGCTCTAGGTCTTCTAATTTTCTATCACAAGCAGAATTGCCAGCTCAAGCAAACAATTGGTTACTTTAATTCAAACAGGCTTTTCAAAAACAGTTTCATCTAAATCCTTTGATAAAATATTTTTTGCTGGGACAGTCAGACCCTGATCTATCATGATAAAGCATTTCCTGGAGATTTTAAATGAAGTCTAAGAAGCTTTCATCACTTGGATAAAAAAGAAATTTAATGGACATGAGGGAAAATAACATAGCAGAAAATGTGTCAAAACTGAATAATCAGTTCTTGTTTGTTTTGTTGAGATGTCAAGCAATAATATTTAATGTGCCATGCCTTGCTGGCTCTTGAATGTACTCCTTTCATCTGGAACTACACTTGAGATTTTAAGTTAACCATAAACAATATTCTTTCCTTTGTTCTCTAAGTGCTATCTTATTAGTTGAAAGCCTGCTGCCATATAGTGAAGCAATATGATCTGGAAAAAAAATCATTTGAAGTAAGCGTTTATAGTAAGATACTTCAGAAGAAAAGTTTATGTGATTTTCAGTGACATACTGGTATTTGAGTTGGATGTTTAACTTAACCACACACACACACAAAACCACAAAACAAAAAACAACTGAAAAAAAAAACAACCCACAACAAAACAAACAACAGCAACAACAAACCAAAAAACAAAGAAAACCAAAACCCCAAAAAGCATACCAACATTATTGTGCATGAATACACAAACAAAACCAAGGATAAGCATGCGATTTTCATCAGGTGGTGGAGTCACCATCATTGGAGGTGTTCAGGAGGAGACTTCATAGGGTACTTGGTGCCATGATCTAGTTGTTTAGGTGGATTGGATTGGTTGATAGGTTGGACACGATGATCTTGAAGGTCTCTTCCAACCTGGATTTATTGTATTGTATTGTATATTGTATTGTATTGTATCTCCTAGACTCACATGTTGCAGTACAGTGGTTCATGGATTCACACATTGCATTGGGTTGGAAATGAGTCTCAAGAGTCATCTTGTCCAACCCCCCTGCAGTGAGCAGAGATACCTCCAACTAGATCAGGCTGCCCAGGGCCACATCAAGTCTTATCTTGAATGTCTCCAAGGACAGGGCCTCAACCACATTCCTGGGCAACCAGTTCTAGTATTTCACCACACTCAGTGTGAAGAACTTCTTATGTCTAAACCAAACCTACCCTGCTCCAGTTTAATACCATTTTCCCTTGTCTTATTGTTGATAAAGCTTTTCCATCTTAAATTAAATTCAACAAATTTTGTATTACAATGTGTCCTTCTTTAAGACAGCCTGCCCTAACAACCAAGCCCCACACAAATAGACGAGGAACAAAAGTAGCACAAAAAGCCCTGTGGGTTGAGATATAGTTTAATGGAAATACAATACTGTATAATACTGTGTGAATGAGCAAACAAGACAAGTCAGCCAAAGCAATGAGCAAGCAAGCCAGCAAGAGGAAAGAGCAGCATCCAAGCTAGCAAAGCCAAAGAGACCCACATCCCAAGTGGTAACCTGAAGAAGTCCCCTGAAACAGGAAGTATCGCAAGTTAGAGTGTAAACTCCAAGCACCATCACCCTTTGTTCTGCCCAGTACTTCTGTTATAAAGCTGGAATAATGTGTGTATGACATCAAATACTCATCAGCATATTCAACAGGCTGTCCTAACTCATTTCCCAGACAAAACTAGGATAGAATGAGATAAAAGAGCTGGAAGGAATAGTTTGCCTACCTTCACCATGCCATAATGATAATTTGCAAATTAATCTCTGCTCAGTGTTATGGTTTTAATTGAGGATGCTGGAAGATGTTTGCAGAAAGAATTAATCAACAGAACTTATTTTCCTTGACTGGAGTTGTAATTGTATAGATTCACTAACTCACTTACATCTGTACAGATATTTTTCATTATACCTATTTTAAATGTAGTGGAAAATTTAGGACTGAACTACACATGCAAGTATGGCTGCTTGCAGATTAGGACCAACTTTGATTCAAAGCAACTGTAGCAGCAATAGCATATTCAATAATATGCTAAAGTACTTCTCAGTTTGAAGATAGCTAGTTAAGATTTCTGTTTCAGAATGAGAAGTTAAACAATCACACTCTTGCCCACTGGGTGCAATATTTTCATTTGGTAACCTGGGCAGATGGTGTGACTGGTTTAGGTTGTGCCTTTAAGAAAGAGACAGTTGCTGAACACTCTGGCTGAATGTTTTTGATATTTAAACAAAAACAAGATAGTCTAAACTAATTTCATTGGTAGGTTTAGGTTTTGTCAGTTCTGTCTGGGCTCTGGCTGAGTTCAGTCTGTACCTTTCCCTCTGTTCGTGTGGGCTGATCGGCTTCTCTCTCTCTGAAGCAAGAGCTTCGTTGGACAGGAGCGGCCTTGAATTAACAGAGTTTAACCAGATAAGAAAGCTAATTCTTGCATACGCTTTGAGCTAACAGAATTTTTCTTCCTTAATTGCCTTTCTCTCTCTCTCTAACCCTTTTTGGGAAAAAGGGGAGGTAGGGAGGGAGAGAGGGGGGTTCAGGGAACCCCCCTGGCCGGCTGGAGGGAAAAGGCTTTTTCTGCATTACGTTCATTGCTGTGTATTTCTGTATATATTGTAAATATTGTATATTTGTGTACATATTCATTGCATTCCATTTATGCTTGTAAATATAGCTTTAATCTGCTTTTCCAACTGAGCTAGCTGTGGTTTCTTTGTGTGTGTGTGTGTGAACTTTCTCACCCCACCACAGATGGATAGTATGGTTTGGCCCATTGAATATAAAAAATCAGGAGGAAGTCAGATTTCTTCCCTTTGCTCAGCTGGGAGATAAATACATTATTTTTTATTGAACTGATTCAACTGAGGGTCACCAACCTCTATATTGATTGGTGCATTTTTAATTTTCCTTCTAATTGATTTGTATGAGTCTTAATTACAAAATAACTAAAGATTCTAAAACATTTGTTTTCTTATGCATATTTGTGCCAAGTAGTTACATAAAATCTTTTTTTATAATTTTATGATATACAAAATTTTGAAAAAAATAATTTATGAACTGTGAGTTGATGTTCTACTTGTTTGTTATGACACTATGTAGTACAAAGATTTAAACTTTTTTTTTTCCTAAGGAGACTAAGAGAATTAATCAGTATGGAAATTCTCAAAAATGAAATTTCTGAAATGTGCATTTGGAGTATTTCAGGTTACCTGAGGCTATGTATAAGAGCTGATAAACTAGAAAACTCATGTCCTCAAATAGAATAGAATAAACCAGATTGGAAGAGACCTTTGAGATCATTGCATCCAACCCATCATCCAACATCATCCAATCAACTAAACCATGGCACCAAGAACCCCATCCAGTCTCTTCCTAAACACCTCCAATGAGGACAACTTCACCACCTCCCTGGGCAGCCTATTCCAATGGGCAATCACTCTCTCTGTGTAGAATTTCTAACATCCAGTCTAAACCTCCCCTCATGCAGCTTGAGACTGTGTCCTCTTGTTCTGGTGCTGGTTGCCTGGGAGAAGAGACCAACACCCGCCTGGCTACAACCTCCCTTCAGGTAGTTGTAGGGAGCAATAAGGTCTGCCCTGAGCCTCCTCTTCTCCAGGCTAAACAATCCCAGCTCCCTCAACTGCTCCTCATAGGGCTTGTGCTCCAAACCCCTCACCAACTTTGATGCTTTTCTCTGGACATGTTCCAGCAAGTGAACATCTTTCCTAAACTGAGAGGCCCAGAGCTGGACACAGTACTCAAGGTGTGGCCTAGCCAGTGCAGTGTACAGGGGCAGAATGACCTCCCTGCTCCTGCTGGCCACACTGTTCCTGATACAGGCCAGGATGCCATTTGGCTTCTTGGCTGCCTGGGCACACTGCTGGTTCATGTTCAGTCTACTGTCAACTGGTACCCCCAGGTCCCTTTCTGCCTGGCCACTCTCCAGCCACTCTGACCCCAGCCTGTAGCACTGCATGGGGTTGCTATGGCCAATGTGTAGAACCCAGTACTTGGATGTATTAAATCTCATGCCGCTGGATTCTGCCCATCTGTCCAGCCTGTCAAGGTCCCTCTGGAGAGCCCTTCTATCCTCTAACAGATCAACACCTGCCCCCAGCTTGGTGTCGTCTGCAAATTTACTGATGATACATTAAGACAGGACTTTTTAATTTTGATGTCTTGACTTTCTGTACTTGTTTTATCCATGCTGCACTTAATGCATTGAAATATTGGACAACAGATACTTTGGGTCTATCAGAACAGTTAAAATCAGTTGTGTTGAGCCTCTGACTATCATCTTAGCCAACAGTTCTTTCTTTGTTGTGTGCCCTTTTCTCCTTGTGATCTTAATTTGGCTAATTCTTTCTAATGAAGAAGAGAAAAAAAACACCAACTTTTTTTCAGCCTGTGTGTGTCTATTTCACTTAAAATAACTCCATACAAACTGTGCGTGTCTCTGTGTGTGTGGGTGTGTGCAATCTGCTGATCCATTTGGATTTGTGATGCTGGTGGTTTTTTTTCATGTATATGTGTTACGCTTCTATATTTATTTTAGCTAAGTCATTAATCCTCTCCTTTAGGTAAGAACCTGATGATTAATTACCTTCACCTCAAATAGCACATTCAGTTCAATAAGTGTAGAAAAAAAGGAAGTTTTTCTTGAAACCAAGAAGGGAAGAACAGAGGATTTTTGCAATTTAGATATAGTGGTGATCAAATGCGTAGCAAAATGCCCTTAGGTAATCTTTTGTTTTGTTTTTTTTCCTTTGAATTATCCTCTGCTTCCATAAAGGAAGAACAATGGACAGATTTTATCCCCGAGCTAGTAAATTTTCATGATTTTTCGTCTTACTTCCTTACACAATATTACAATCTGCCAAGGAAAAATGCAGAAATCTAAATCCCACATACTGCAGTAAGCCATCCACCAGGCAGTTCAACCTAAGAACAACTTCACTCATTCACCGGGAAAAGCTAGTTGCAACAGGGTAAAAAGTCCCTGCTGTTCTTCAGTTGTGTTAAATAGAGTGAGGTAATCAGAGACTGCGAAACAAGCTATACTACTAAATAATGACAGCCAACCTTCATGCTGTTACTACATCTTTTTTTTTTTTTTTTTTTTTTTTTTCCTGAGTACCCTTAAACATCCAAATGACTTCTAAACACCTCCAGGGTTGGTGACTCCACCACCTTCCTGGCCAGCCTATTCCAATGCCTGACCATTCTTTACATGAATAATGTTTCCTAATGTCCAGGCTAAACCTACCCATCTTGAGGCCATTCCCTCTTGTTCTACCACTACTTACCTGTGAGAAGACACCAGCACCAGCCTCTCCACAACGTTGTTTCAGGTAGTTCTAGAGAGTGATGAAGGCTCCCCTCAGCCTTCTCTTTTTTCAACTAACCATCCCCAGCTCCTTGAGTCGCTCCTCATAAGATTTATTCTCCAGACCCTTCACCAGCTTTGTTGCCCTCTTCTGTACTTGCTGCAGCACCTCCACACCTCTCCTGTATTGAGGTACCCAAAACTGGACACAATACTCAAGGTGTGGCCTCACCAGAACTGAGTACAAGGGGACAATCACCTCCGTGCTCCTGCTGGACACAGCACTTCTAATACAAGCCAGGATGCCATTGACTTTCTTGGCCAACTGGGCATGCTGCTTGCTCATATTAAACTGCTTGTCAATTAGAACCCCCAGGACCCTTTCTGCTAGACAGCTTTCCAGCCATACTGCCCCAAGACTTCAGTGCTGCTTGGGGTTGTAATTCAAGCGCAGGACCTTGCACTTGGCCTTGTTGAAACTCATCCTGTCAACATTGTCCTATTGATCCAACCTATCCAAGTCCTGCTGTAGAGCCCCCCTACCCTTGTGCAGATCAACACTCCTATCTGACCTGGTGTCATCTGCAAACTTACTGATGACACATTATGTCTTCATCAAGGTCATAAATAAAGATGTTAAACAGAAGTGGTCCCAACACTGAGCCCTGAGGAGTACCACTTGTGACCAGCTGCCAATTGGATTTAACTCCCCTGACCACCACTCTTTGGGCCTCTTTGCCCAGCCAGTGCTTTATCCAGCAGAGAGTGGGCTCATCCAAGCCATGAACAATATAAGAATTCTGTGGCGAACAGCATCAGATGAAAAAGCTTTTTGAATGTCTAGGTAGACAACATCCACAGCCTTTACCTCATCCAATAGTTGGATCATGTCACAGAAGGAGATCAGGTTGGTCAGGAAGGACCTGCCCTTCATAAAGCCATGCTGACTGGGCCTGATCCTCTGGTTATTCTCTATATGGTATGTCATGACACTTGAGATGACCTGCTCCATGCCCCTCCCTGGTACTGGAGTCAGCCTGACAGGTCTATAGTTTCCTGGATCCTCCTTTTTTCCTTTCCTGTAGATAGGCATTACATTTACTACCCTCCATTCCACTGGGAACTCCCCACTTAGCCAGGACTCCAGGTAAATAATGGAAAGTGGCTTGGCGAGCACATCTGCCAACTCCTTCAGTATCCTTGGGTGTAGCCCACTCAGACCCATAGACTTGTGTGTATATAAGTGGTGTAGCAGATCACTGACCACTTCCTCACCTACTGTGATTCCTCTCCCTGCCTCTTAGTTCATGAGTCTGGGTGTCCAGTGAACTACTGTATCCAGTGCTAAAGACTGAGGCAAAGTAGGCATTGAGCACATCAGCCTTCTCCTCATCCTAGTCACTATGTTTCCCTCTGGATTCAATAAAGGGTGGAGATTTTTTCTAGTCCTCCTTTTGCTGTTATTAATTTATAGAAACAGTTTTTATCATCCTTAATGTTTGTAGATAGGTAAAGCTCTAGCTGGGCTTTGGCTCTCCTAAATTTCTCCCTGCATAGTTTCAGTACCTCTTTATAGAGAGACCTGTCCCCTCTTCCAGAGGCCATAGACTATCCTTTTGTTCTTGAGGTCCAGGCAAAGTTCCCTATTCAGCCAGGCTGGACACCTTCCCTGCCAACTCATTTTTCTGCACACAGGGATGGACTGCTCTTGTGCCCTTAAGACTTCCCTCTTGAAGTATGTCCAGCTTCCCTGGACTCCTATATCCTTTAGTGTGGCCTTCCAAGGGACTTCATCAATCAGTCTCCTGAACAGGCCAAAGGATTCCCTTGGGAAGGTCAAGGTGGCAGTTTTACTAACTCCTCTCCTTGTTTACCTAAGGATAGAAAACTCAATCATTTCATGATTGCTGAGCCCTAGATGGTCTCCAGCTTTTACTTCCCCCATAAGTTCTTTCCTGTTACACAAGAAGCACCTTCCCTTGTTGGCTAATCAGTTATTATGGCTAATAAAACTCTGCTGATAACATCAGGTCATGAAAAGTTGCAAAGATACTTCTGTAATTATTGAAAATACATCAATTGTGATAAACCTTTTACCTTGAAAGTGCAAGACACTATCATTCTGAAAATGTCACTTGACTAAGAGAAAGAAAAAAAAGAGTAAGAGAAAAAGCAAGAAAAAGTTTAGGAGAGATGTTGACTTGCTGGAACATGTCCAGAGAAGGGCAATGAAGTTGGTGAGGGGTTTCGAGCACAAGCCCTGTGAGGAGAGGCTGAGGGAGCTGGGGCTGCTTAGCCTGGAGAAGAGGAGGCTCAAGGGGAGACCTTATTGCTCTCTACAACTACCTGAAGGGAGGTTGTAGACAACGGGAGCTGGTCTCTTCTGCCAGGCAATCAGCACCAGAACAAGAAGACAATGTCTCAAGCTGCATGAGGGGAGGTTTAGACTGGATGTTGGGAAGAAATTCTACACAGAGAGAGTGATTTGCCATTGGAATGGACTGCCCAGGGAGGTGGTGAAGTCACCATCATTGGGGTCGTTTAGGAAGAGACTGGATGGGGTGCTTGGTGCCATGGTTTAGTTGATTAGATGGTGTTGGATGATGGATTGGATGTGGTGATCTTGAGGGTCTCTTCCAACCTGGTCTATTCTATTCTATTCTATTCTATTCTATTCTATTCTATTCTATTCTATTCTATCATCAGATCATATGGAAAAAGCAAGGGAAAGTATATTAACTGTTAATTAACATAAAACCTAAAAAGTTTTATAAATGCCAGAGAGAGGCCCTTCTCTGCACATTCAAATCACCTGGGAGGTGATAATTACATCAGTAATTGGGAGTGTCTCACACATATAAGATGTGTCATCTCTGCCCACCGAGACAGCAGCTGCCCTGGGGGTGTGTGTGGTGGAAAGATCCCCTGGAATGTACAACAATGACAAGCACATCCTGACCTCGTAAGCCCAGGGGTGTTTTATGAACAGGTGGGAGGCAAAGAGGGACAGAGGCCACTCGGTGCAACTCCTACAAGCACACAGGAAAGACCCCCTGCAAGTAACACCTGAAAGTCACATATGCATTATAATATGACTAGGGTGTGGGGCCAGGTGGAGCTGCAATAAATGAATTGTATAAAAATCCCAAGACGGGCCTGTTCTGGGAGAGAACAACATCTCTGAAAACTCTCCACACTGGAGCCTGCTCAGAAGAGGAAAAACATCATGAACCAGACTGAACTGGGAAGGAATCTTCACTCTCTCCCCTCCTCTGGCTGAAGACATCACAAGCCCGAAAGGTCTCTCCTTTTATGATCAGGTGTCCAGAGAAGGGCAACAAACTGGTGAGGGATCTGGAGCACAAACCCTATGAGGAGTGACTGAGGGAGCTGGGTTGCTTAGCCTGAGAAAAGGAGGCTCAGGGGAGACCTTATTGCTGTCTACAGCTACCTGAAGGGAGGTTGTAACTAGGTGGGGGTTGATCTCTTCTGCCAGGCAACCAGCACCAGAACAAGAGGACACAGTCTCAGGCTGTGACACAGGAGGTTTAGACTGGATGTTAGGAAGAAGTTCTTCACAGAAAGAGTTGGTATCTTCACAGTTCTTCACAGAAAGAGAAGTGAAGAGGCCATTGGAATGGGCTGCCTAGGGAGTTGGTGGGGTTGACATCTCTGGAGGTGTTTAAGACAAGACTGGATGAGGCACTTAGTGCCATAGTGTAGTTGATTCGATAGGGTTGTACTGATGATCTTGGAGGTCTCCTCCAACCTGGTTGGTACTGTGATTCTGTGATTCTGTGACTCGGATCCTGAGACATCTCTCTGCCCTCCTCCTGGCCAAAGACAAAAATGCACCTTGGGTGGATAATGTTATCTCCTGCTCTCTCTCTCTCCATTTTCCCTCCCTCTCTCTCTCCTTTTTTCTCCCTTCCTCTATTTGGTTTACTTAATAAATAGCCTCACTTTGATATTTGACTTTTTGCCTTAATTTCACTCTTGGGAATGTTCAAAAAAGAACTGACTCTCCTTCCCAACTTGCAGACTGAGACAATGCCCTACAAGAAAACAATACCTTTTTTCTTATTAAAAAATAATTTGTAGATATTGGTTTCCACCTCTAAAAGTAAGCTGCTGATATGTTGCATTTTTGTAATAATAAATAATAATAAAAATATTTTCTTGAGGAATCAAAACCTGGCAACTATCTTTCTCAGGTTTGACAGTTCTTCTTTCAGGCAGGACTCTAAAAACTCTATTTAGGGAATAGAACTTGACCAAAAGAAATAATATATAGTAAAGGGTTTGAAATAATTAATTTGTTACTTATGGTGAATATTAATTAAATATTCATATGTGCTGAAATAGTAAGAAAACATTATGATTTGTCATTGACATGTTTGGCAGTGTTTCATTTTCCCTCTTAGAGTTGTTGTTGTTTCCTCTTCCTCTCAAAACTTAGTCTTCAGAAAGAAGTTTATAAGTGAGCTCTAAAATATATTTGTTTTCCTCACATTTGCATTGGAATAAAGGAACACACTAAACTGATAGTTCAGCTCACTTGCAGTAATTAGTGAATCCCTAGACAACATTTACCATTCCTTTCTTTCTTAAACAGACAGCAGAACAAAGAATTCTATTTAGTAAGGAAGAGTGGGAACAGACTTCACTGAAATACAGCAGTTTAAGATAGGTTAGTACTCCCTAGACAGTAGATACATGGAGAGTTGCACATCCATTGTTGATTTTTTCGTATTTCAAATGGTAATAGCTAAGGTATGCCACATGTTAATGAGGATGAGTAGAGACCATATGCAAAACTGCAAGAAGAAAAATCTATCAATATATAGATGACATTTTCCTGCAGATGGTTGAACTCATTTGGCTTAAACAAGAATTCCCATACAAATAAGTAAAATATTCTTTGTTGTTGTTTTCCTTAGGCTTACTTCTGATATGTGTCTTTGGACAGAAACAATCATTTTATGAAAACAAAACTTCTTTCCATTTTCTGTGGAGGATTTCTAGCTTTGCATCCAGATGAATGGGAGTCCCAAAAGTTGGGAAAATTCTTGTTTCTTGTGTTTGAAATTCAGTGTGAACTGAGAGATAGTATGAAAACTGACAATTCTTGGAAACAGACTCCTGGTGATTTTGCCTTTACTATAAAAATATTTCAATCCATCATTGCATTTGACTAGCTCAAATCTTGGAACAAAAGACGAGTAAAGATCATAAGATGTCTCTTTTATTGATGCTAATGAAAAAAATCTCTTATTTTGGTTTTGAAATCAGTCTATCAGAAACTAAACACAGGGAAAGAAGCTTTACATATTTTTATAACTGCTCTTGAGCAAGTCGCTAGAGAAATTACTATTAAAGATATAAGTTCTTACTGATAAGAATAAGTTACTGATAAGATATGTTATTACTGAAAATGTAACATAAGCTCAAGTTACTACTGTAAAACTTATTTCTCTGTGATGTTAAAGGTATGGGTGTTCAGGTTATTTAAATTAAAATGAAACATAAGCCAACAAATAAACAGAATTAATTAGTTTGACAACCAAACTTCAAACTTTCTGAAAATACTTTGTTTTTTTTTTTTTTTTTTTTTTTCACTAAAGTGAATAGTTTTCAAGATTTAGACAAAAGCTTTGTGATCACTACTAACCAGAGGTTTGTGCCTACCATACATCTGTCCATATTATCAGCTCTTTTATAGTGATTACATCATATTTTCTGTATTATCTTGGCAATTATTAGATGAATGAAGTCAATGTATACCACATGCTCTCTGTGCTATTTGTCATTACATATCAAACATCTTTAACTGTAAGTTAATGAACAAACATTTTTGCTTTGCTGCCTTAGCACTATATAAAAAAAATGTTAAGCATACTAGTAAAGTTAATTTTCCTTAGTATTTCCTAATATTTGGGTTTAATTTCAAAAGAATAAAACTTGTTTCAAAATGTCATAAACCATTTCCAAGATGTCTTAGTTCCAGACATAAGAACCTAAATCATTTTTAAAAATATTTTCATTTTCACTGAAATTTTCATTTTGAGACAACAGAAAAATTGATATGAAACATCTATCTTTTGCGTGCTACTGCAATGTCACATAGATAGCTAATGCATTAGTAAGGATTTGTGTTAGTACTCCTTAATCTGGCTCCATGGACAACTGATGCTGCAGAACCCTATGATAAGCAGACTAGGCATTTCTTAAAACCCTTCAATTTCAGATTTGATGATTACTGGGTATAGTTCTATGAAAGAAATTTGGGGGTTTAATGGTGACCTAGATAGCCAGTAAGTTTAAGAGCAAGTAGTTAAACTGAAGATAAAGTTTTTCTAATACATTTTATGAAATCAAAATTAAGAGCAAAGACTCTTTAAAGAATTCTTACTATACTAATAGAGATCAGAGATATCTAGTGTACATTTCCACAGAAGAAAAGATCACAGGCTAATAAAATCTTTTAATATATTTTCTAAGACATCTCTAGCCAATCTTTACTCCTTTTTATTCAGTGCAAATACTTCTCTCTGGCTCTTTCCTCACTTCCCAATTCTTATTACTGTACTTCTGGTTTATACTTAGGTGAGACATAACATGATTATAGGCTCCTGTAACCTTATCTCATAGCAGCTGGTGCAGAAGATAATGTCTCCACTTGCTTTGGGGAGCAGGAGCTGAAGCTTCAGAGTGTCATTACCAAACACCTATTAATATTTCTAGAGGACACTTGCAGTCTCAAACTTACTTTTATTACTCAAATGTGACATAACCATTCATGCAGGGACATACATCTGTATTATCCATGATGTGCATCACTTATCCATCACACAGTAGTCTTTTGGGCTGACCCCTATATAGGTTCTGAAGGGTGATTGGTTTTGGTGTCTAAGAAAGTATAAGAAATGTGGTTTTGCCTCTAGTTAAGAATTTGGAATATGTTGCCCAAGGAAGGATGTAGATGCCCACTCCCTGTAGGTGTTCAAAACCGGGCTGAGCGAGGCCTTGAACAATCTGGTCTAGTGAGGATATCCCTTACCATGGCAGGGGGCTTGGAACCAAATGATCTTTAAGGTTCATTCCAACTCAAACCATTCAATGATGTATGAATCCGTCTGGGTTTTCCTGAGCAAATTGAGTGATATGTTGATTCTGGGCCTGCCAGTCTCAACATGGAGAGCTGAAATACAAACCAGCATGATAGAGATCAAGGTTTGTGTCAGCTGGGATTTAGATCAACCTGAGATTGTAGAGTCAAATGGCTGTAGCTCTTTGGGTAGCACCTACACACCAGGCAGTACATGTCCAGCTCAGTCTGAGGCAGGACCAACACATATGTTGGGGTGAAAGACTTCTTGGGGAAGAACCTGGCTGCACAACAACTCTCCCTGTTGCAGAATGGAAAAGACATGTCACACACAACTGGCAGCTTGGAGAAGGAGGGCAGCACAGCAAGGCTGTTTCCTTTGCATCACTGCTGGCCTCAGCTTCAGCACCAAGCTTTAGGCCTGGATCCCTCTGGTACAATGGTGTGAAACACTTTGGGAAGGCAAACAATGTTGAGGCAATTAGAGGAAGACAAACTTACCTCCTTACAGAGTGTGACAAAGATGATAAAAGGCTTTGAAGGCAAGATTTATGAAGAGGGGCTTGAAGTTACTTGGTTTGTTCCTCTTGGAGAAGAGAAGGCTGAGGGGTGACCTCATCACAGTCTACAACTTTTTCAAGGAAGGCAGCAGAGTGGGAGGTGATGATCTCTCTCTAGTGACCAATGACAGGAAAAGTGGAAATGGAATGAATCTATATCAAAGGCATTTCAGACTGGACATTAGGAAAAGGTTCTTCACTGAGAGGGTAATGAATCACTGAAATAGGGTCCCCAGGCAAGTGATCAAGGCATTAAGCCTGTCAGAGATCAAGGAGTACGTGGATGACACTCTTAGTTATATGGTTTATTTTTAGGTAGGCATTGTGCAGGGCAGAGAGTTCAACTCAATGATCCTTACGTGTCCCTTCCAACTTGAGATACACACTTATGTCTTCTCATGTTTTACACACCAGATGGAGTATTCTGTCCATCTCTGGAGTCTCTAGCAAAAGAAAGACTTGAATCTATTGGAGTGTGTCTAGAGGAGGGCCACAAATATGATCAGAAGGATGGAACACCTTTCCTATGTTCAAAGGCTGAGAGAATTAGAAGCCTGGAGGAGACAAAGCTCTGGAGACACCTTATTGTGGCTTTTCAATACTTAAAATAGGCCTCTAAGGCAGGCCCTTAAGAAAGAGGGGAGAGAGATGGGACAATCTTTTTTTTAGCAGGACCTATTATGGGTAGACTTAAACTAGATGTAAGGAAGAATTAATTTTTTTACAATGAGAGTGTTTGTCCTGGAAATATTCAAAGTCAGGCTGGACAGGGATCTGAGCAACCAGATTTACTTACCCTAGTGGGGATGGACTAGATGACCTTCAAAGGGCATTTCCAACCCAGAACATTCTATGAATCCATGATTCTGTGATATTGTTCCATGAGTCTTTGAGCTTTAACAAGATTGTGTACACCTGCTAAATTTCAGTACCAATACTTGAAGTAAATTTTGGGTCATCTTTCTTCACATAGAATTAGGAAGAGGTAGTACTTAAGTGCTTATTTAATTTAACTGTTTGCTGAAAAGTCAAAGGTGTGCTTTGATAAAGAAAAAAAATATAAAATTGATTTTATTTTAAGAGTCTGAGATGGGTGTTTTATGGCTCACAGGTCAATCATAATAAAGCTAATCATCTAATCAAGTCAGAAAAGGGAGCATAGAGCTCAGTCATCATCTGGAAAGCCTAACAGAGCTAATGTCCTAAATTACAATCAAAGAAATATGCAAAATAGCTTTGCCTCATATTTAACCAAATAGCTTTCCATTTAAAAAAAATCAGAGTCTTTTTGGAAGTCTGTGTATGTATAATTAACCTGTACACAAAATATATATAACCATATTTGTAACTCTATATATTTAGTTGTATAATGAAACTGTATACTGAATTGTAGATTTTATTGCAATATAAATGCTCAGTGCTGTAAAATCCAATATGACATAGACAAGTTGCCTCAAGGACAAGAAAATCTAAAAGGGTGATTTATCTTCTTTCCCTAAGGCATATCATGATATTCTGTAATCCTCAAAGAGATTTGTAAATCTCCCTAAACTTTATGCTTATCAGGTAGTAGTAGGAAGAAGTTTTAATAACATCAACTGCTTATAGAGGGTTTTTTTGGACATGTAGCTCAGAATACCTCTCCATACATTCTTGCAGATATATGAAAGCAAACTTCAAGCTGTTTAATTATGTGTACTGGGTCAGTCTGGGATTGAATTATTTTAATTCCAGCAGCCCAAAAAGAGAGAACAAGGCACTGTGTTTGTGAGGTTGCTTTCAGCTATCTGCAGAAGGCCTCATTGACTTCTTCTTGATCAGGCAGCTTGGCACCCACTATAGTGTCATCCACATTAGCCTGATCTTTAATTTGTATACAAAAGCTTGTTCTTTGTCCCCACCTGGGCAGAACTTGATACATTCTAGTTGCTCTTTCACATAAAGAGAAACTTAATGAAATTGCTTTGCTGGCCCTAAAATTGCAAGATCAAGAAAAGTAAAGTTGTTGGTTCAAACCAAGACAGTTTTCTATGAGTTAGATTGGTTAGGAGAAGATGTAGTAGACATTGTGCATTTACATTATCTTGGTGTCCTTACACGAGACTAGATTTATTATATTGTAGGGAAAAAAATTTATTGTATTAGTTTCTATCAGTGTCTTGAGACATGGTACATACATTTCTAACTGAAATCTTGTTACTTTTGAATGCAAATGACCAAATATCTTAACTGTCCATAAGAGAAAATGAAAGTGAGAAAGATTTTTTAAAAAAAGATCATTAAGATAAGAATATGAATATTCATTAATATAAAATAAGAACAAACTTATATGTTTTTCATCTTCATCTATTGAGAAGACAGTTTTCTCCTTAAAAAAATGTTCAGCAGAACTCCACAAGGATACATTAGGGATATGAAGGTATAAAGGTGTTAGCAGAGGGAGTCCATAAACACAGAGCATACCGGCTAAAGTCATAAGTCATAAAGTCATAAAGTCATCTGGACTGCAGCAAGGCCTTTGACACTGTCCCCCACAGCAAACTGCTGGCTAAGCTGTCAGCTCGTGGCTTGGACAGCAACACTCTGCACTGGGTTAGGAACTGGCTGGAGGGCCAGGCCCAGAGAGTGGTGGTGAATGGTGCCACATCCAGCTGGAGGCCAGTCACCAGTGGCATCCCCAGGGATCAGTGCTGGGCCCCATCCTCTTTAATATCTTCATTGATGATCTGGATGAGGGGATTGAGACAGTCATCAGCAAATTTGCAGATGACACCAAGTTGGGAGCAGATGTTGGTCAGTTAGAGGTCAGAAGGGCTCTGCAGAGGGACCTTGACAGGCTGGACAGATGGGCAGAGTCCAATGGGAGGGCATTCAACAAATCCAAGTGCCAGGTGCTGCACTTTGGCCACAACAACCCCATGCAGAGCTACAGGCTGGGGTGGGAGTGGCTGGAGAGCTGCCAAACACAGAGGGACCTGGGGGTGTTGGTTGACAGCCACCTAAACATGAACCAGCAGTGTGCCCAGGTGGCCAAGAAGGCCAATGGCATCCTGGCCTGCATTAGGAATAGTGCGGCCAGCAGGAGCAGGGAAGTCATTGTGCCCCTGTACTCTGCTTTGGTTAGGCCACAACTTGAGTACTGTGTCCAGTTCTGGGCCCCTCAGTTTAAGAAGGACATCAAGGCACTTGAACGTGTCCATAGAAGGGCAACAAGGCTGGGGAGAGGCCTTGAGCACAAGCCCTATGAGGAGAGGCTGAGGGAGCTGGGATTGTTTAGCCTGGAGAAGAGGAGGCTCAGGGGAGACCTTATTGCTCTCTACAACTACCTGAAAGGTGGTTGTAGCCAGGAAGGGATTGGTCTCTTCTCTCTAGCAACCAGCACCGGAGCAAGCAGACACAGTCTCAAGCTGCACCCAAGGGAAATTTAGGCTGGAGGTAAGGAGAAAGTTCTTCACCAAGAGAGTCGTTCACCGTTGGAATGGGCTGCCTGGGGAGGTGGTGGAGTCACTGTCCCTGGAGGTGTTCAAGTGGGAATTGGATGTGGCACTTGGTGCCATGGTCTAGTCATGGGGTCTGTGGTGACAGGTTGAACTCGATGATCTTTGAAGTCTCTTCCAGCCCTGGCAATACTGTGATACTGTGATAATTCTCCTGCCCAGTAAAACTAAGAGGGAGTTTCTCAGTCAAGAATTGTAAGCAACATGCTCTCTTATGTGTGTTCAATTTTCTCATCTTTTTTACCTATCTTTTAACTATTAAATCTGCCTTAAAGTCAGCCAAAGAAACCTCCCAGATATTTTTCTTTTTTTTCATGAATGTTAGTGCAACTGCACTCTCAAACTGGCTGTGAGCTGACTGACCACTTCTGATGTGATATGTGGAAGGGTCATCCTTTCCTGCCTTACCTTTTTGATTGTCAATCTTTAGGTGAACTATCATGAAAAGACACAACCTCTGTAACTCAGTTATCTAAATTAAGAGAGCTAGTATTATCTCACATATTTTAGGGTACGTTGCTCTGAGAAGGCACTGGTCATGTCTGCCAGACAACACTGGTCACATCTGCCAGACATCCACATACCATTTCTGTTTGGATATTTGAATTGTCTCTAGAAAGCAGGACATGAACTGACATGATAACAAGCTTTTGAATGGTCAAACCCTTTTTGCATTTCTTTCCCTCATGTTTTAAAAGAAATTGTCTTAGACTGAATGTGTGAAATCAAAAGAGGTGAGAAAATGCGCATTATAAGACAAATTTTGGAGCAGGATGTTGTTTTCAAAGTCATACTTTTTGATATCTCTCATTGAATCTGTTTCCTTTTTCTTGCTTATGTACATCTGCTTTCTTAATAATTCATGGCTTTTTGCCTTTTTTTCCTTCTTAGTCTCAATTTTGCATACAAAAATTGTACTTAATTTGCTTTCTTTGTTTAAGTATGCGGTCATATTCCATAATTTTAGTACTGGAAAAGCAATTATTATTTGTTACAGTGTATTATTTATAAGGCATAAAGAAGTAGAATTTACTCACCATGTATAATTGAAGTTCAAAATATTTTAAGTCTAGAAATTTAGTGGCAATCATAAAGCCAATACAAAACTTTTTTTTTTTTTTTAATAATAAATTCCTTAAATAGGTTAGAAGCAAAATTAGGATGAGACAGAATTAATTCCAATTTTCAGGAAGGAAACCAATAACTCTATTCTTTCCAAGGAGCATTTGTATTGCCTATGATATAAGAAACAATAAAATCAGTTATAAATCTAAATTACCAGTTAAAGCAAAGCAACAAAAGGCTTATTTCACACCTAACTGAATCATGCTGAGTCCTTCAAGTGCAGAAGGAATAGATGAAGTTTCTCTATACTTGTTCTTTGCTGAATCTCTGCTTTTCCCAGCTGCCTGCAATCTAAGCAGCATAACATTTTTGAGTAGATTAGTCTTATTTTTGAGAGGTGTGGTATTCACTGAAATTGCCGACGGTAGTTTACCTCTAGGTCTGCACTTTTAGTAATCTTAGTCAGTCATATTGATCTTCTTTTCAGAGAAGCTGCCTTTCTGTTGTTGTCAAACCAACCAATCTGTAATATCTGCTGTTTCTCAGTACTGCTTCTACAGATATTCTTTCAAGCACTCTCTTAACGTGTAGTCTAAGAACACCAATGAGGATATTATCCTTAGTCACACCAAGGAATACTATCCCCCAAGAATCTCATCTCTCTTTTAGTAACAATGTCTGAATGATAAAATTCCAAAAGCTAAAGCTAATAAACTAATATTTCTGCCAGAGTTATGGGCTAGGGCTGTAACCCATTTTATATCAAGGAAATACCCAAAAGAAATCCCTAGAGCTTCTGGAATTTTTGTGGGGTTTTGTTTGTTTGTTTGTTTCCACCCCCTGTGCCCCCCTCCCTCCATTTTATACAGAGTCTGCAGTTTTCTGTGACAATTTCTGCCTTATTGAGTGCAATTATTGGTGTTGAAATGCTCATGATTCTAGATACATGTCTTAGCATTTTCCTCTATCTCCTTTATCATTATCTCCCACCCCCATGCTCAAATCATGGGCACAATGTGTACTTTCTTCTGTTGTTGATAAAAGAACTGACAGAATTTGGAGAACGAAGTGTAATTTCTAATTCAGTTAGAAGATGGTGTGTTTCCACAGTGCCTTATGGGAGATTGTGGTAGTTTTAGGCTGTGCCTAGAAAACTTTCCACAGATCTTGAACAGAAAGTTCAATGCAAAAAGAAAAATAATGATAAGGTCTAAATAATCCCATTGGACAGATACCAACATAAAAGTTAGTTTTAGACACTAACTTTTGCTCTTTTTGCTTACTTCACTCTAACAGATACTGGCTCTAGCTTCTCCTGGCATTACTGACCTTGGCTGCACTGCTTTGTTGTGGCTAAGTACCAACAAACAGCTACTCTCTGCTCTTTCTCTTGTCCCATGTACAGGGGGGAGGGAAGGGAGCAGGGAGGGGGAAGCTATTAGTAGCCCCCTGGTACTCATCACATTTCATATTTTAGTTTTGCTTGTAAATACACCTTCATTTCCTTTTCAAGAGAGCTGGTCTGGCATTTCTATGTTGGGGGGTAAATTCAACCCACCATAGAGATATTGTGCCCTGTACTTCTGCAAGCTAATTAAGGTAATTCCTTCTTGCTATATGGCAAAAAAATAGGAGTGTACCATTGTCTTCTCAGATTGGATGAATTGTGCTTGTACAAGTAAAGAAAAACCAAACCAAACCAAACCAAAAACCCAACCAACCAAGCTAGATTATCTTTTGCTTGAGAAGTCACTTGTACTTCACCTGTGATGGAGTTAAATTTCCATATAGCAGCCTGTGCAGTGCTGTGTTTTGTGTTGCTATACAGTTCAGATAACACAGAAGTGTTCGTGGCTATTGTTAAACATTGCTTAAAGAAATTCAAGTCTTTATAGTTTGTTGTTCTTTGTTTTATTGTTGTTTAGTTTGTTTGGGGTTTTTTGTGATCTATTTTTTTTCCTCAGTCTGAGTATCTATCTATCTATCTAATGTAATTCTCAGCAATACAAACTGATGGTAGTGTAAAAAATGATGTCATTTTCCTCTAGGATGGTTCTTGTTAAGAGGCTGTCTGGGCATCAATCTGTTTCTAAGAGATAATGCCTTTGCATCACCTGTTATTTGTTTTCCTCGCTTACTAAACTGTCTGTATGCTGACCCTAAAATGTCCAGATTTTTCTTTTCTTCTCTCCCCTAACCCTTTTTTTGGAAGAGAAGAATGAGTGGCACTGTGTGCATCCTTAAATGCTGACTGGGGTCAACCTATCACACTACTCTGCAAAAATGTCAAAATAACTTTTAATTACAAAAATCTTTGAAATATTTTCTTTGTTGCAGGTGTAAACACTAAAATATGTAACTGATTACAATTGCCTATGTAGTATTCATCATCTTATATTACAATACCTGCAATTTATAATAATTTAATAATAATTTAAAAAACCAAACACACACAGAAAAAACAAAACAAAACAAGCAAACAAACAAATTAAAACAACCAACCAAAATAAGCATTAGTGTCTTAAGTGTAATAGAATTCCTTAGGAGACTGGATTTGCTTAATGAGATTTTTACCTGTTATATACTACCTACACCACCTATAGTTAAGAATGAAAACCAGGCAACAACTAAATCTCAGTTAGGCAGACATCTTAAATGATGTCTTTAACAGAAACAGGTTTTGTCCTGCTGTTTTCACCAGTGCTCAGGTCAAAGTAATAGTTCTGGGTTGGTCTGTGTTGCTGACATGTATGTTAGATTCTGTAGCTGATGATAAATAATTTGTGGGAACTTACATCTTGGCAAAAGTCTCTGTGTAGGTGGAATCTATGTACTTTGCCTTTATGGTTCTAACAGCTGAAACTATTAGAAAGATCTATAGTTTGCTCCTTCCTCACAAGAAACAACATATGCTCTGTTACAAGAATCTGTGGGATGTAATGTAGGACATGCAAGGAGGAAATTATAAGAAGAAAGGAGTTCTCCTTAGCACATGTAGGGACTGAAAAGTCATTTAGAATGTCAGGTGACAAAGCTAATAAAGTGAAAAGCATTCCCTGAGGAACCAGTAAAATGTTCAGTACTATTATACTGAATTTAATACTGAAAGATGTACCCTAAAAAAGGGGCAGGGACTTAGTGGGCAGAACAAGAGGTTTATTTCAAATCTTTTAATGTTTCATACAACACATCTGAATTTTAAAATATCTTCTGTATTTATATTAATTCTGAAGAAAGCTAGATGTAAATGTCAAAAACATTTAGGTGTTTTCATCTGTTGTTTTCTTTTTTAAAGAAAAAAATATGCCCATTTCATGCTGACCAAAGTTCTAGTCCCATCCATTAAAAGTTTAACCTCACAAAGGTTTCTAACTGTTGTAATGATAAGATTATTCAATACACAAAGGAGCTACCCTGCTGGCAGACAAGCTGCATGTAGGGAAACCTAAAGTAAACTCATAAATTAGTCTCAGGACAGCATGCATTTGGGAGGCTATGGAAGAGTTCAGATACAGTGTTTAATGCAAAAAAATGCCCTACATCAGGCCAGAAGACCAAACAAGAGTGAAGCTGACTCCCTGGAGCTGTAGGCAGAATACTTAGTTTGGAGAAGTTAGAACTATGGTTCCTGTGAGCTGTTTATTGATTTCCCATTGATCAGTAATGCAGGCATAATTCCCTAGGCAGTTTCTACCATTCATGGACATGAATTTCTCTCATACAGCCAGGCACTATCATTAATTTTGGATATGACTTAGCTTTCTCATCCAGTTTTTATTTTACTGTTTTGCTATAAAAATGGCCTTTGTTATTCGGAAATTTATTGATCTGAATGTTGTTAGTAGCTGACCTGACATTCTGTTGAAGAAGTTGAGAATTGTATGTTATAAGCCTGTTTTTCCTATCTACTTGGCACACTTTTTAAAAAATAATTTATTTTACTTTATTGTGAAAGGTAGCAAAATTTGTTGAGTGTCTAAACAATAAAATATGAAGAATCAGCTCTCACAAGTGTAATTGATGACTGAAAAAGCATTGTCAGGATTTGGGAAAACAGAAAACAAGTATTGTGCTGTCAGTAAACTAGGTGGTAGTGAGACTCTTTTGTTGTTATTTTGTTATTATTATTCTGTATGTCTTCGTACCATAATTGGTTGCAGATTTGTAATTTCTTTAGGATCTTTTGTATGAACTGTAATTTTACCCATAAAATATTTTTTCTGCAAAACTTACATTTCTTTAATAATTACATGCCTTAAGTATAAACATGGAACATAAGAAAAGGGGAGGGGAGGGGAGGGGAGGGGAGGTTCGGAGAGGAGAGGAGAGGTTCGGAGAGGAGAGGAGAGGTTCGGAGAGGAGAGGTTCGGAGAGGAGAGGAGAGGTTCGGAGAGGAGAGGAGAGGTTCGGAGAGGAGAGGTTCGGAGAGGAGAGGTTCGGAGAGGAGAGGTTCGGAGAGGTTCGGAGAGGTTCGGAGAGGTTCGGAGAGGAGAGGAGAGGAGAGGAGAGGTTCGGAGAGGAGAGGAGAGGTTCGGAGAGGAGAGGAGAGGTTCGGAGAGGAGAGGAGAGGTTCGGAGAGGAGAGGTTCGGAGAGGAGAGGTTCGGAGAGGAGAGGAGGAGAGGAGAGGAGAGGAGAGGAGAGGAGAGGAGAGGAGAGGAGAGGAGAGGAGAGGAGAGGAGAGGAGAGGAGAGGAGAGGAGAGGAGAGGAGAGTAGGATATGCTATTCTACATAAGAAACAAGACCTGACAAGGTAAAATCTAAACTAAGAATAGCATACAGTAGAGATGCACTAGCTCCTGTGCATAGACTAGTTTCATGTATTCTGGCCACACATAGAAATAAAGCAGCACAGCTGGGAGCCACTGCCTGGAAACAGCCTGTTACCAGAAACCTGGCATAAGTGATGGAATGTCACAAGCAAGGAACATGTATTATTCATTTTAATGGCAACAGCTTGTGTAGTAATAGCATCTGATGCCTGAGAATATGGCTTTGCTTATGTCTCAGTATGTGTGCTTGTTGCTTACTCAGTTGATTTAGTACAACATTAATGTGGGCTAAATTTCAATGGGCTGGAAAAGGATCATTAGAGCATTTCAGAAGCAAAAAAGGATCTCTTACAGATTTCATTCTCAGTGGTGAAAACAGTTATGCCACTGTATTTCACACACTTGCATTCAGTCCTCTGTTGAAAGTAAAATTGGTTAAGCTGACAGCATCACAGCATCCTTTCAGATATTTACAATGTTCCTTTTTTTTTTCCTGTTGAAATTGTATTTCTGAAAGCTATGGTATACTCTTTTATCATGCATTGTGATACTCAGTATCACAGTATCACAGTATCGCTAAGGTTGGAAGAGACCTCGAAGATCATCGAGTCCAACCTGTCACCACAGACCCCAGGACTAGACCATGGCACAAAGTGCCATGTCCAGTCCCCTCTTGAACACCTTCAGGGACAGTGACTCCACCACCTCCCCAGGCAGCCCATTCCAATGGCGAATCACTCTCTCGGTGAAGAACTTTCTCCTCACCTCGAGCCTAAACTTCCCCTGGAGCAGCTTGAGACTGTGTCCCCTTGTTCTGGTGCTGGTTGCTAGAGAGAAGAGGTCAACCCCTTCCTGGCTACAACTACCTTTCAGGTAGTTGTAGAGAGCAATAAGGTCTCCCCTGAGCCTCCTCTTCTCTAGGCTAAACAACCCCAGCTCCCTCAGCCTCTCCTCATAGGGCTTGTGCTCAAGGCCTCTCACCAGCCTTGTTGCCCTTCTCTGGACACGTTCAAGTGCCTTGATGTCCTTCTTAAACTGAGGGGCCCAGAACTGGACACAGTACTCAAGGTGTGGCCTAACCAAAGCAGAGTACAGGGGCACAATGACTTCCCTGCTCCTGCTGGCCACACTATTCCTAATGCAGGCCAGGATGCCATTGGCCTTCTTGGCCACCTGGGCACACTGCTGGTTCATGTTTAGGTGGCTGTCAACCAACACCCCCAGGTCCCTCTCTGTTTGGCAGCTCTCCAGCCACTCCCACCCCAGCCTGTAGCTCTGCATGGGGTTGCTGTGGCCAAAGTGCAGCACCCGGCACTTGGACTTGTTGAATGCCCTCCTATTGGACTCTGCCCATCTGTCCAGCCTGTCGAGGTCCCTCTGCAGAGCCCTTCTGACCTCTAACTGACCAACATCTGCTCCCAACTTCGTGTCATCTGTAAATTTGCTGATGACTGTCTCAATCCCCTCATCCAGATCGTCAATGAAGATATTAAAGAGGATGGGGCCCAGCACTGATCCCTGGGGCACACCACTGGTGACTGGCCTCCAGCTGGATGTGGCACCATTCACCACCACTCTCTGGGCCTGGCCCTCCAGCCACTTCCTAACCCAGCACAGAGTGTTGCTGTCCAAGCCACGAGCTGACAGCTTAGCCAGCAGTTTGCTGTGGGGGACGGTGTCAAAGGCCTTGCTGAAGTCCAGGTAGACCACATCCACAGGCCTCCCCACATCCACCAGGTGGGTCACCTGATCATAGAAGGAGATCAGGTTGGAGAGGCAGGACCTGCCCTTCCTAAATCCATGTTGGCTGGACCTGAGCCCTTGGCCATCCTGCAGGTGCGCAGTTATTGCCACCAGGATAATCTGCTCCATCGTTTTCCCTGCACTGAGGTCAGGCTGACAGGCCTGTAGTTTCCAGGTTCCTCCATCTGACCCATCTTGTGGATGGGGACCACATTGGCCAGTTTCCAGTCATCTGGGACCTCACCGGTGAGCCAGGACTGGAGGAAAATGCTGGAGAGCAGCTTGGCCAGCTCACCTGCCAGCTCTCTCAGGACCCTAGGGTGGATCCCATCCGGCCCCATGGACTTGTGAGTGTCCAAGTGGCTCAGCAGGTCCTGAACTAATTCCTCATGGATATCCAGGGCATTACAGCTCCTCTACCTCGTAAGCAAGCATACAAGTCCTTTTATTATTGAACTTAATTATGACCAAAGAAATTATTTTCTTCTCCACAAGGAAAAGACTGAAGACAGGTAAAGAAGGCAAGTTATAATTTAAATAAAGAATCCCAAAGATAATTATTTGACTAATGAAAACTTGGTAACACTGATGCTTTTGACAATTTTTAATCAAATTCAGTTAAAGCAATCTATCAAAATAACTGCATAAATATTTTGCTGGTGACTGCTAAGTTACATCTTTAAAGCTTTATGTCCACCAATACAAAGGAGCACAGAAGTGGGTGACCCCCAACAACCCAATCAGAGATATGACCCCCATAAGTCTTATCCCTATGGGACAGGCGTAGCTACCATCATCCTGATTCAGCAGAGGGGACTCTCCAGATCACCTGCAAGACTGACAAGATATTTACTTATTTGCAGTATTTATGTGAGGAACTAGAGGTGGGGAAAGCAGGGATCAAATGGTAGTTGGAAGGAATCAGTGTCAGAAATTAGAAGGATATGAAAGAAAAAGGAAAAAAAAAAAAAGAACCAGTCTATTAGATATCCTGGGAAGGTTTAGGCTGTGTGTTAGAGAGTTGTTCTTCATGGAAAGAGTGATTGGCCTTTGGAATGTGCTGCCCAGGGAGGTGGTGGAGTCACCATCACTGGAGGTGTTTAAGAGGGGACTGGATGAGTTACTTGTGCCATGGTTTAGCTGATAAGATGGTGTTGGGTGACAGGTTGGACTTGTTGATCTTGAAGGTCTTTTCCAACCTGGTTAATTCTATTCTATTCTATTCTATTCTATTCTATTCTATTCTATTCTATTCTATTCTATTCTATTCTATTCTAAGTGTCTTCAGGTACTGCAAAATGGTTGAAAGAAAAAATCCAGTATAAATGAATATGCACTCAGAAAGTCATCCAATATCAAGCCAGAATGCAATAAATACTTGAAAAACAAAACAAGAAAGCAAACAAGAAAGAATAAAAGCAAAGCACTCTTCTCCTTGTTCATATGAATATTTTTCAAACATTCTTCTGTCTTGAGGAAGGTCCTAGAAGACAGGAGAAAAGACAGTGCAGAAACAGATGAGGTAAGACTGAAGATAAAATGCTGTGAATCTCTACTGTTAAGTCTTTTCTATATATTGCCTAAATCTGTATGAGATTTCTATTAATATCTTCAAAATCTGTTAACTATTAATTCCTTCAAATTTAATCTATACAATAAACCCCTGTTAAGTTTTACATAGATTTATCTTGTAAATTCAGACTCCTCATCTCCCCTTTAGTGTCATTTTTAAGAGTAATTCAGTTATAGAAATCCATTCTTGAGATTCTTAAGGAAGCATGTGGCATCAAAAGAGAAAATCGTTTCAACAAGGATGCAGAGTTCACCTTTGTTCACATGAAAGAAGAGTAAAAGGTTTTTCTTTTTTCAGCTCATGTTGGACAAAGGAAAGAAATAAATGAAGAGAACAGAAGAGAATTGGAAAGAAACACTTGAAGACCTGAGAAGTGCCTGTAAGAACATAGCTTAATTGCCCTCTTCAATACAATTGGCTCTTTTTATAAAAAATGTCATTATCTTACAATAAAAGAAATGGGCATGGCAAGTGGAGGAATCTGTTGAGCAGGTACAATGAGCAGAACCTTTCTAATTTGACCTCTTTTAGATCTTTTGAGGACAGTTTCAGCTTCTGGGCAATCAAAGACTCCACCTGTCTTTGCTCTACTCTTAGGTATGTGGTTTAGTTGAGTTCACAGTAAGTACTATCATGTCTTCCTGCTCTGCTTAAGTGTACTACATTACTATGTCTTCCAGCAAATTCACTTCTACTTTAGACATACATTACAGCTAACATGTTAGACTATTTATAATATAGATTTTGATAAGTTCAACTTGTTAAGTCACTAATGGGAAAAAATACATTAATCTAGATGTTCAGCTAATGTGAGAAAGATCGCTTTAACTTCTGTTAATTCAAACTTGCTAACAAATGCTGTCATCTGTAACTCTGTCATGGCCAGAGTTACAGATAACTTATGAAATGGTCTACATTTGGATTTTGGATTTATCTCATTTTTATTTGATTGCTTTTTTGTGTCGGAGACACTAAGTGCATTATGTTAAAACTACTTCCTAGCCTTATTTGGAATGACCAACTAAGCTATGTATCACAGTTGTAATGGATAAAATTCTAATGTATATACGTAGGTGTAAGTAGGAAATTATTTGATTTGTGTTGGCAATAACAAAGTCTGGATACCCATAACAAGAAAATGGAATCAGTGTGCTTAAAATGGATGGAGGGGGAATAAATTATCATTTCCTAGAGCAACTCTATTATCAAAGGACAGAAGATAAATGTATCTTGCAAATCTATTCAGAAGCAATCCACTTGAAAGGATTCAAAGTTGAAAAACTAAAATGGTGAGTGCTTGAAGTTTTGTTTTCGTTTTTGGTTTTGGTTTTTTTTTTTACTTCCTAGATTAACACTTGCAAAATGCTGGATGATTCAGAGAATGGAATTTGCAAAATTGCAAAAGGCAAAACATGTTATGAAAGACATTTATTTTGCAGATCACTGGCCAACACATAAATTGCTGGCTGCAGGCCATGTTCAGATGAAATTCTGTAAGTTGAACAGAAAGTAGAGCTGCAGAAAAAACCTAAATAACATCACAAACCATAGGAATAACACAGAGTATTTTCTCTTCAGTTTTAGAAGGGAAAAAATAATGAGTGGTGAGATTTTGCAGGAACAAAAGCAAGAACGTAGAAGTTATATTTCCAAAAAAGAAAGGACAACATGAATCATTACAGCCTGTTAAATATACACAAATATGCCCTAATAAAAATGTTGTCATATACTTTCAGTAGCAGATATAGTGATTTTAAAACTAGAGAAAACAATCTGTGGATAAGGGGATAGCATACGGGTCAAAAGCTTTTGCAGAAAAAAAGTTCTTTCTTTTTTTTTTATGCATATAGTTAGTGACTAAAGGTTTGAATCCTGAATATATATTAACTGAACTCCCCCCACACCCAGCCGCTGCTTCCAGAATGTGAAAAATCCTCCATCAATATATTTGAATGCGGAAAAAGATTCAGGTTTTCAGTGAGGCCTTATTTCCTGTCTCAGATATATGTGTCCTGGTTTCAGCTCAGATGGAGATTTTTCTTGTTAATAGCTTGAACAGTGTTGTGGTTTGGATGCAGTAATGGATTTGGTATGAGAAGAATGCTGATAATTTACCAATGATTTTGGTTGTTTCTTTCAGCTTTGCATGTCTTGCTAGTGTGCAGATGTACAAGAAGCTGGAAGAGCCAGAACAATGAATACAAACTTACCAGTGGAATATCCCATATCATATAATGTCATGCTCATTGCATAAATGAGGGTTGGCCAGGAAGCAGGTTTTCTTTCTTCTGGGATTGTAGTTCCAGGATTTTCACCTCTGGGATAGTGATCTGAGAACAATTTGGACCTCTGTTGGTAGGTGGTGAGCAACAGCAATGTTACTTATTTATATATCATAGAATCATAAAACTGTTGAGGTTGAGATCATCAAATCCAACTAATCAACTACAGCTCACAAACTCACCACTACTGCTAAGCCACTGCCACTAAACCGTATTCCTCAGCACCACATCCACACATCTTTTAAATATCTCCAGGGATGGTGATGATGCCTGATAACCCTTGCTGTGAAGAAATTTTTCCTAATTTTTTTCCTAATATCCAACCTGAACCTCTCCTGACACGACCTGAGCCCATTTCCTCTTGTCAAGTCACTTGTATGTGAGAAGAGACTGACCCCTGCCTTGCTCCAGTCTCCTTTGAAGTACTTGTAGAGAGTGATGAAGACTCTTTCATTGCTTTTGGTGTTGGTCACTCTTCTGGATATGAAACACCAAGAGGATAGAAGGCCTACCAATAATACAGCAGATGCCATGTTCTTCTAAGGAATGTGGAATATGATGAGTGTTGAATATGATGCTTTTATAAGAACTCTTAGATTGAGACACTACACTCTTAATATTTTATTATTATTCTTTTTGTCACAACCTCTGAGTCTCATTACCATTACCTCTCCAATTCCATTCCCTGATCTTAGTGCAGTGGAGGGTGAGCAAGTGGCTGCATGGTGTTTGGCTGCCAGCCAGATTCATGTCAATAAATAATCCAAATGGAACAAAGCGGGTTTTGTATTTGAACTGCACTTTCAATGCATTCAAGTACATTTTCACCCTCAACAAATCTAAAACTTTTCATTGTTGTTGGTTGGAATTCTCCCTTCTTAATTTTATGCATTTATTTTTTGTGTGTGAAAGCAATGGCTGAGAAAAAGTAATGTCTTGAATTCTGAAGCAGAGGAAGGGGACAAGCACCCCAACAATTCTTGTTTCAAATTTTTTTTTAATTGGATGTTGTTTACCTGCTCAGCATGCTGAGGGAGATTTAATAACAACAGTACTATCTAATCATGAGGTAAAAATATTTCATTTTATGTTGAGATATTTTGATGATGTATTTCACAATGAAATATATTTTCTGTGCTCACAACTGAAAATTTATGTCTAATGTTTTCAATACAGAACTGAAAGGAAGACACACCATCTGAGGTGTTGCCTAAGGCAAAACAGCCTGCCCCCTGCATCAGGACACGTTCCCTCGAAAAAAAAAAGAGGAGGGTAATTGTTATTAGTGATTCCTTCCTGAGGGGAACAGAGGGCCCCATATGTCAGCTAGATCCTTCCCACAGGGATGTCAGCTGCCTTCCTTAGGCGTGGGTCAGAGATGTTACCAGAAGGCTGCCTAGTCTGGTACAGCCCTCTGATTACTATCCCTTAATAGTTACGCAGTTAGAGAGCAATGATGTTGCAACCAGAGGTCCCAAGGCAATCAAAAAGGACTTCAAGGCTCTGGGAGAACTAGTTGAGGGGTCAGGGGCACAGGTAATTTTTTCATCAATACCCTTAGTTGCAGGAGGGAATACCGAAAGGAGCAGGTCAGAAGCTGTAACTAACAAGTGGCTCAGGGGCTGGTGCTACCAACAGAATTTTGAGTTTTTCGATCTTGGGGAACTTTCTATGGCACCAGGTCAGCTAGCAACAGATGGAGTACATCGTCCCAGAGGGGCAAAAAGATCCTAGCACATGAGAATGGCCTATTCTCCAAAGAGAGTCTGAGGGTGGTAAGCTGGAGTCAGGGATGAAATCAGCAGCCCAGCTGAAGTGCATGTACACTAATGCACACAGCATGGGTAACAAACAAGAGGAGCTGGAAGCCTTGTTACAGCAGGAAAGATATGATGTAGTTGCCATCACAGAAACGGCTGGATGTTAGGAAGAAGTTCTTTAGGGAAAGAGTGATTTGCCATTGGAATGTGCTGCCCAGGGAGGTGGTGGAGTCACCATCAATGGAGGTGTTTAGGAACAGACTCGATGGGGTTGATGCCATGGTTTAGTTGATCAGATAGTGTTGGATGATAGGTTGAACTTGATGATCTCAAAGGTCTTTTCCAACATGGTTAATTCTATTCTATTCTGTTCTATCACCGCATTCTTTCTCTGTGACTCCTACCAGAAATCACTGTATTTCATTGAAATAGGAGATACTGTAGGAAATGAGAAACTAGTGTGCCAATGCTGTACTTGATCTGCTTCTTACTTCCTCTGAGCTATTTGTTCTCTTTCTATTTCTGTTCTAAGGAATTACTGCCAAGAAAGCTGCCCAGTTTAGGTCTCTAAATGTCATTCCACAGAACTATTTTCTAACACTTATTGAAATATAATTTTATGCTTGATCTCCTGACCTCTCAATATAGGTCAAGTGCAATTTTCCAAATTTTTATTGATAATATTGGAATTAAACAGTCTGAATCTCAGTTATAGTGAAGGCATATCTAAGTGACAGTTACCACAAATTCTCACACTATAATAAATTTAACTGTTTCGCCTGTGATTAATTATATATTCAACACTGTAGTTTGTTGTTCTCAGCTCTTTCAATCATAGAATCCACTGGGTTGGAAGAAGGACCTTTAAACATCTAGTCCAAATCCCCCTGCAGTAAGCATAGATATCCTTAACTAGAGCAGATTGCTCAGAGCCCCAACAATCCTGATCTTGAATGTGTCTAGAAATGGGGCCTCCACCACCTCCCTGAGCAACCTGTTTCACTGCTCCACCACCTTCATAATAAAGAACTTCTTACCAAAGTTAATCTGAATCTACCCTTCTCTATTTTAAAACCATTGTCCCTTGTCCTACTCTCCTCACTTTTCTTGTTGGTCCCCTTCAGGTATGGGAAGACTGTTATAAGGTCTCCCAGGAGCCTTCTCTTCTCCAGGCTGAACAGCACCAATTCTCAACCTGTAGAAGTGCTCCAGCCCTCTGGTTATATATTTCTGATTACCAAACATAATGTAAAATTAAAAGTAAGATAAAATTAGTTAATTATTTATTGTTTCTCTTTCTGCATGTAGGAATTTCTGCAATATTACTTAGCAATTCTGCCAGGCTTTGGCTAGCAGGAGGCAGGCTTAGGCTCAAAGTTAGAGCAACTCCCACCAAGAAATATGGGGAAATTAAGTTAAAATTCCTGTTGTTCAGTAAGCTGATTCTGACCACTCATAAGTGTGAATTGTTTTGATTAATAGAATGTGTTTTGATTAAAGGGAGAAAAAAATTATACTAACAACATAGAAGAATATGGTAACATATATCCAGTTTCTAAATAAAATACTAGGAGTATAGCCTTTCTTCCAGTGAAATAGATGTTTAGACGCACTAGTTTCCTTCCCTTTCCTTGAAGTATGCTCATTTTACAGCTTCAGATGAAGCAATTCTGGAAAGCAAACCACGAATTTAAGAAAATGGTGATTTTTTGTGTGTGACTGACTTCCTTCAACCTCTCACACTTGCATTCCTCCCTTAACTTCATGCTCCTTGTCTCTCTAGCCAAGTTTTACTATTCCTTGTTCTGTTTCTCTCTTTGCTGCTCTGAATTATGTGTCCAACTTCACTAGCTCCTTTTTTACTGACAATATGTTCTTACCACTCAGCAGATTCTTGAATATGATTTTCTATTCCTACTATCTTTCTAATTGGTACACTACAGTGGAAGCAATTGTTCTCATTTAGAGTGAGCTTACTGTGCATGGAGTAAGTAAAAACATTTGCATGTAGTTTATTCACCAGCTTTTACCTAAACGATCCTGCTTTTCACACCTTTTTTTCCTATTGCGCATTTAAATGTAAATTATAGTTGGTGATCACATTGTTTTTAGGAGGTTAAGCACTGCATGTGTGGCAGTTTGAGCTGGGTGCCCCCTGCTGCTGCCACAGACGATACACCTCCAGTGTCCTGGAGATCCAGCACAGTGGGTGGACACAGGAAGCTGCATATCTCATACCCATAATGTCCTGCTCCCTATAAATCTATCAGCAAGGTCTCACACTTCCTCTTTCTTCCCTCATCTGCTCCGTGGGAGATGCTCCCTATCTGGTAATGGAAGGGGAGTTATCTCAAGGCCTCCTGGGCCTGGCTAGGCCTAATGCCAAGAGAAGGGAGAAAGGCAATCTCAGATCTGACCAGCTGAGATTAACCTAACAGTGGAGCAGGGGGGGAAAGAAAGAGCCCTAGGGATTTTGGGTATACCCTCAGGGAGGGAGAAGGGAAATGCTGGGAGGCTTCTGGGTATGCTTTGGGATCTCTTATGTCACTGCACTTGTAGCTCTCTGTAATGCTTTTCCATTTAAACTTTCCATCACTTCTGCAATCCATTTGTTTGAATCTTATTTTTCTGCCTCAGTGGGAGGCAAGGGAGGATCTGCCTCAACCTGGACAGTTCAGTTCATCACATCTCACACTCATCTGAGTACGGCACTGACTGAGAAACAAATCATAGAGTCAGAATGGTTTGTTTTGGAAGTGATCCTATAGATCTTCTAGTTCCAAGCAGTTTTCATCAGGAATTTTTATTAAAATTAGGGAAACATAATAGTTGAAGTCATTCTTGATTTTTCAGTAAAGATGGTGTGATTCAGTACTAGCAGTTTGAATAATGCTAAGAAAATAAGATATATAAATGTCATTACCTGGAAAACAATTATAATTATATTTTGTAACAGACATTGAAAATTACATTGATGTTGAAGAAATAGTAGTCTAAATCAGTAAGTGGAAATTTTGTAAAGTACAAAGAAATACATTTAGGAATACAGGGGAAAAAAAGAAAAACATAACTCATTACAAACTGGGAAAGAGTATTTCAGGAAAGGATATAATTTTACAAATCATAAATGAAGCAATAACGTGAATAAAGCTGCAAATCTAGTGAAGAGAAGAGCATGAAAGATGAAAAAAAATTGGAAATATGACCTATAAGACACAGCTGAAGGGAGTTTAGGGGAAAAAAAAAAGGCAAAAAAAGAAAGCAAACAACAGTATTTAAACATATGAGACCCAAAATATGAGAGACTGATGGATTGCTTCTTGGATTGCCCTAGGCCAGAACAAGAAATAATCAATATAGTAATATCATGGGTTGAGTTGAATCTGCTGCAGTCATGCCAACTTCAAAACAAAAGTACTGGCTGCAGTATTATGAGTCTTAAAATTCAAATTGTAACATGGGAGGCTTCTTGTTCCAATTGTTGCTTCTGAGTTCTGGGTTCTTGGGTGTTTGCTCATTTCTGCAGGGATGGCAGTGAGACGGGTGGGAATAGATAGCTCCCTGGTTTTCTTTTATGTTGTTATGTTGTTGCTGTTGATGGGGTTTTTTCCTTGTATTTCATTGCACTTATGCAAATAGGCTAAGCTAAGGTAACCATGCATTGTGTTATTAGATTAATTAGATTATTAGCTAAGGTAATTATTCATTGTGATTAAGATATCTTATGTTACATTAAACTCTCTTCTTAACTCTTTATCTCAACCCCAGGTTTTGCATATTACTTTTCCCCTCACTTCTGTGTTGGGGGAGCAGGCAAGTTAGCCCTTACTCTAAACCATTACAAATACACAATGAGAAAGGTTCAGATTTGATACTAGAAAACATAATTGCAAAAATAGTTACCACTGAACTTTCCACCTTCTTTGGAAAATTTAAAGACATCTTGGCCAAAATACTTTGTCTTTCTTAAATGCAATGGTATGTGTTCCTTTCAAGATGTTATGTCATTCCTAAAATGTGCATCTTAAATGCAAGTTTGTCTCTCAGTCTAGAATTCTGTTAAGAGTGAGCACTACTGTGAGCATTCAAGCAAAGGTTTTATTAAAAAAAAAATAGGATCACCTCTTGACCTCTGAAGTCATTCAAATACTGTACTCTTCATACGTGAAGTTCTTGTCACCATTCCTTTCTTCATGGTTCTTAGTCATACAAATATTTTGATGAATAGCCTTTTCAGATTATTTTTTAAAATTGATTTAAATTAATTATGTTAGAAACCAGTAAGGTAGTTAAGCTAAGTGAGGAAACAAGACTATTAAGCATGGACCTTTTTTTTTTTTTGTATTCACTTACTGACAAATCATTGCCATCAGCCTGTATTTTGAAAGCAATTTTTGTAAGAAAGTTAATTGTTCGTTATGAACATATCAAAATAAGGTTGAGATCAGCATTTGAGAAAGTATTACAAAATAGGTAAGGTTAGTTTGCAAGGATCATCTAGCAAGTATGGAATTTGTGACAGTGGCTGAAACAATGAGTGAAATAAAAAAGTTTAATTTAATGGTTTGGTTCATTTTGACCACCCCTCCACCCGACTACCAACCCACTCCCCCTGCCCCCTGAGTAATTTTCTCATTGGTGGCAACAGGCCACATTGCACACACTTCCATATTCCCATTTCCACAACTGCTATTCAGAAGAACCCTATCTATTTTACACAATTAGCAGAGGGTGAATGAAACTGGTTTCTGATTCCAGCAAGAATATGCTTGACTCCTCCACTCTCTCCAGCAACACCAGGCCACATGTTGCTTGTCAAGGTTTATGAGATTCTTTCATTCAACTACACTCTATTTCTTCATCTGAATGTGAAATTACAGTTGTTGAATGCATATATAGACCTATGGAATACTGAAGAACTTTAAAGCATCATGAGTCAGACAATTATCTCTGTGAAAAATTAATAATATGGAAATTACATGAGCAACAGGTACATCAATCCCTTCTGAATGTGCCTGACAAACTACTCTGAGGCATAAGTCTGTAAGTATATCAAGTACTGATTGGTTAGTTCAGTTTATGAAGCTGTGGTTTAACATCAGGAATGGGTGAGAAAGACACTAGGGACAGTCCTCAAATTCAGCTTACAACTAGGACTGAAGATTAAGTATAAAATCATGGAAGATCATGAATAAAATTAAATATAATTCTTTCTGGTTATTTTTGTTTGTTTATTTCTACTTCTGTAAGTATATAGTGAAGATTTATTTAGTTATTTATTACATTTTCTCTTTTTGTCAGAGTTCAGTTACATTCCAGATGGAACAAGAAAATAAGCACCTACAAGTGTAGTACCTGGCTCAAATTATAACTACATATTTGAATCTAGAGATCTTAATCTAGAGTTATAAATATAAAATATAAAATTTAAATATATTTCAATCAACTCTGTTGGTTTTTTTTTTTTTTTTCAAAGGTTAGAGACCAAGAATTACTCTGCTAGTTTAACATATATTTAGGAAAAGTTGTTTCTTTTGTCAACAAAACTGAACTTTCTGTGTTATTCTCGTCTACATAATACGATGGAGTGTTGCCCTATAGTTGAATAGAAGCAGATGTATATGGAGAAAATAACAAAAGACAGACACAGATGGTGTATCACATGTATTACTTCTCAATTTATCCCTCTTTGTGTGGTACAATTATCCTGGCAAGTAGGCTGCATTCATTCCCTTTTCATAGATTCTGCCAGTTTCTGCAGGGACATATTTCTGCATCGTGCTATAAAGCACCAGGGCAGCAAACAGGCATTCTTTACTCTCTCACTTCACATTCTCTAGGTCTCTTCCCTGTCCATTTTGCCTTTTGTTTGTTTGTTTCTTTTTGAGTAACTGTGATTACAATGAAAGCAGGACTGTTTCAGTTAATTGTTTCATCAGAATATTGATGTGTGAATATTATATTTTAGCAAAATCTAAACCAACAACAACAAAAATCACCAAAGCCAAACCAACCAAAAACAACAGCAAAAAGCACAAGCAAACAAACAAACAAACAAAATCCACAAGTATTGATATAGTAAGCAGGAAATTGTTTTTTTTTTTCTAAAACCTGTAAATATCTGTAATCTGAGAAGAATGTTCACATCAGAGTGAAACAAAAGAGGGGGTTTTGTATTCGGTAATATTTCTTTTATTTTGGTTTTAAGATGCCATTTAAGGTTATTCTATCAGTTGTCTTACATAATTTAACTGCATAAGACCATCATCATTAGTCATTGTATATGTCTTCTGTATCTCAGTATGTCATTTTGGTGCAGATACTTGCAAAATTGTTTCATGCTCTAGTTCTTGGAAATTATATGAATTTTAAAAAAATTGTGGTTTGGGCATTTTAGAAAGAAAATAGGAAAATAAATGCTGAAGAAGAATTAAAAGGATATTACTCCACAGAAATTGAAAAGCTGCCAGTAGTAATGGAAAGCTGCCAGTAGTAATGAAAAGCTTCAGAATACTGCAAATTATAAGGAATTTATGACTTGTTCAGTTGTACACTAGGTACCAAAAAGCACAACACCAAATTCTATGAGTAAAATAAAGGTACTGGGTTATTTTCTCCTACTTCTTTTGAACACTCTTTTGGGATCTCATTAGTACAGTGTTTTGATTGTTAGTTGGATCTGACTAGCTTTATCTAATATAAGGAATAGAAAGAATGAAATTTCAACATAGCTATATGTATACAAAATCCCTAAGACATCTATAAGTATCTTGACGTTTTCTGTAGTTTACTCATATACTCCAGAAACTTTTATAGATGTAGATTAAAAAGACAGAGTACTTGTTTTATATCATCTAATATTTCCTTTAACCTAAGAAAAGTCTCCACCAAAGACATACTTTGTCTTCATGTCACCAAAATAGTTTCTCTGTGACCTACTAGTTAAGTAAAAATATAATAGCTTGTGTAAAGTAATGGTTTCATGTACTGCATTCATCTTAAAGAATGAAAGAATTATCACAGAAAAAAAGCCATTCAGTGATGCTTTAATAGTTTTTGACCTTTCAGGATAAGATAAAGTCCCCTACCCAGCTAGACACTATGCTCTATGACACCGAAGACACCTGCCAAGCTTCACATCTTCCTATGATTCAGTATAGCAAATGAAAGATATCATGAAAAATAGAACATCTTTAAGATAGATAGCAAATACAGAGCTATTGTACCAAGCTAACACTTACAAAGTTCTTTATCAAGAAATCAACATTGTATTGTTTTAATACCCTACATAGATTAAGAAAGTGGTTTATTTATTGCATTTCTGAATAAAATATGTTAGATGCCCTTTCTAATGGAATCACCAGAGGCAAGAAAATCAGATTCTGATCCTACCTGCTTCAATGTAAATATTAAATAATAGCATCTGTTTATTAAAACTAAAAGCATTGAAAATACAATTAAATATGTTCCCTTAGTTTGGAGTTGCCTAGTTTTGTTTATTCATTTAAATGTTTATGTTATATCTGGAAACCATAAAATATTAGACAATCTTTTGTGCCTTTAATTTAGACAAACAATGTAATTAAAGTATGGTAGCTATTTTGGAGTGCACTATGCTGACCACAATTAACATCTAAACACTCACACAGCCGCTCATTCCCTCCCCTCTTCCATGGAACCCAGAGAAAATGAAAAGAAGGTAAGAAGGCTTGTGCATGGAGTTAACTGGCCCAGTTTTGCCACTCCCAAATTCATGCCCACCCAAGTCTGCTCACTGGGAAGGTACAGAGTCATAAAACCAGAAAGTTGCAATATTGTGCAAGTACTGCTCACTGTTCTAGCTACAAATACAAAATAAACCATCATACAAATTGCTGTGGAGTTAGTCAATTCCATCACAGCTGTACTCAGCAGACTGATGCCTGAGACAGTAAAAATATGAAAGGCAAACTGTGTAAATGAGAGACTTTACATTATCTGTTCATGTCACTATGCAGCCAAGTAATCTGGTGTGGTGTGGTGTGTGTGTTACAATTCACTGAGAGATAAGCTGCATTTTTCATTTAGGAGGCTGAAGGTTTTCAGTTGCTCTTGAAGTGAGAAGTGCTTAATCTGTACTGCTAATAAAACAGTACAATAGAATGGAGTCATGTGCTGGACAGCTGTCCATGAGACATAGTCTAAACTTCTAAAATTTACATTTTCACCTGTTGGTCTTCTGAGATTCAATTACTCTTAGAATTAATCTCTTCTTTCTGTCCTATACATGGCAAATAATCATTCAGGTGAGAGGATCTACACTGTATGTGTTTACATTTGGTCAGATGAATACACTGAAAGTGCTGTAAGTTGTATGTACAGATTTTTTAAAGGTTTCTAGGAGAGTAAAGGTCTATAATGATGCTTAGTGATGCAAAGTAAGTTTTGTTTTTTTCCTGTTGATATCATTCATGTTTGAGAAAGATGATAACATTCTGTGTAGGCTGCTTCAGATTTTCAATATCTACCTCTAGGTTTTGAACACCCAGAGCATAGAACATAGAGCTCAACATTAAACCTCCAAGCTATTAATATTATTATTCAATTTGAGAACAGTATAAAAATATAGATTTAGAAAATCAAGATAAAACTACATTATTTTGGAACATTTCTGGAACAATGAGAGAGGAGAGATGACAATGGTGTATATTCTGAAGTCAAAGGTTTGCAGATTTGTCTAGTCACCAATTAACTCATTGTTAAGCAGTAAAGCTGCTTGACATTCTTGTTATGTCTAATTTGAAGTAAATATAAAAGTTATCCCTGAAGTATGCACTCTGATTTCACTTAGTTCAGGCTTTCAACTGTTATACCCTCTTGAAATACTCTGAACTCCTCATATCACTGTAGTGATGTCATTTAGTACCTCCACAATGAGTGCATTACAACCCTAAATCTTGTTAAATTTGTTCTTAACTTTCTATAATGGATAAGAATCATGTGATCAGTGCTGTGTTCATGTGATATAAATCTTCTGTATTATGTATCTCAGTTACCACTTGCATGTACACAATTTAATTCACAAAATGTTACTATTTCAGGGAACTAATGATCTATTACCAAATAAATTAATTAGATTTTTTTTTTCCACAGAGTTTAACTCTTGCTCAATCTTGCTAATCTAAAAATGTTGAGGTTAAGGATAAATTTATTTGAAGGCATGCTAGCACATACCATATTGGACAAGTGTATTCTGCTTGGAGTTAGGTGGGAAATGAAGTTTGATCAAACTTTTATATTTCAGGTAGAATTTTCCAAAATCTGTTATGCAAGCCCATCTAAAGAAGAACAGTATCCAAATCAGGAATTCACCCAAATCCTAGAGAAAAGGAAATAAACAAGAGAGAGTATAACTTTACAGGTAAAAATACAGGATGTGGATATTTCTATTTTTCCATTTTCATTTTTCTATTCACTGATTTGAGTTTACAGTTTTGTTCTAGCACTTTTGGTAATATCTCATTTGATGCTCAAATCTGCTGCCACATATAAAGCTTTTTCCTAAAAAGCTTTTTTTATAAAAAAAAATCAGTGGTTTCATTAAGTTTTTTTCCCCATAACTTGATCTGCAGATTTTCACCAATTTTATTTCTTAATGAGTATAGTTTTGCCATTTTCTTTTTCCTTTTCCTCTTTAATATCATTAAGGCTTGTAGAAAATTTCATCCCAAACTGGAAAATTAGCTCCCATGTTTTATTATTTTATCTAATACAAAATGGACAATAAAAATGCCATGAGGACATTGAGTCTGAAAACCAGAGACCATTAGTAAAATACATAGGAAAAATCTAACAGCAAAATTGAGACTTTAAAAAAATATAAAATAATAATTGCACCATTATCATCAGAGCACTTAAAAAAGTTAAATTGATGTGCTCCTAGTTTTAATTATCAATACAATTAACTGCTTTAGTTAATTAGCTAGGATGTTATAAAAGAAAATAAATGTAAAAAAACAGAATTAAAATCTTCTCACTGAACTTAGGTCTTTTCCTGCCTAATGTATAGGATTTAGAAGAGGATATAGAAGGTAGTAATAAAGGTGAAGAGGAGAACCAAAGATGGCTGGACAGAGATGAGCAATGGTCATAAAGGACATGAAGAAGTATGATATAGGCAGGACAAGTGGCCAATTGCTAAAGAAAGTTCAGAAAACTGGATGTGGTGAATAATGGGGTAACAATCTTGTCATATAGAAATATTAGAAAAACACTGAATTACTCAGCACCTTTTATCCCTGGAGTTCATAGACTAAATGTACTCTCAGACTTCAACCTAGCAACCAGAAACAGCAGAATGTAAAATAAGGGAGGAAGGAGGATCAAACATCACATAGAGGTGGAGCACAGCCAGCACCCTGAAAGAAATTATTATTCCTCTCCATTCATCACTTGTGATGACACCTTGGGAATACTGGTTTTGGGTCCCTAATTAATGAGGATTCTGACACCAAAGGGACAATATTTTGTTAGTAATCCTATGGCTTTGTGTTCCTTGTGATTTTTTTGGTTGGTTGGTAGTTTTTGGTTGTGGGTTTTTTTTGTAGGTTGGTTTTGTTTGTTTGTTTGTTTTATTTTTTTGTGCTGTTATTGTTATTTTGGGGGTTTTGTTATTTTTTTAATATGCATATATATAAACAAATCTGTTTGACTAAAATTTATTTTGAAAATAAACTACCAGTTTCTAAATAGTAGGATTTCAAAATAAATATACGTTTAAAACTTTCAAATGGTAGCCCTAAATATTTCTACCAACCAAAGTTGAGGACTGGAAATTTTATGTACCATTTCAGTTTCAGAATCCTTCAAAGATAAGATATGCTGCCAGGATAGCACAGGATCACCAGTGTTGTCTGGACAGTTTTCATTATCTGTTCTATCAATACAAAGGGGATTTCAGTTCCTGAGGATCTTGATAAAGAATTTTTCAGAAGCATAAACTTATTTTAAAATAAAACAAAACAAAAGCAAATCAACCAACCAAACAAGAACAAAACCCAACATCAACAACAACAAAAAATAAAACAAGAAGGAAAAGTTATAAAATCAAGGTTGTCAGTGGGTACTGGTTTAAAGATCATATGGGGTGCTTACTCTTTCTGTGTGATTTTAAATGGAATTCCTGAACTAGAAGAACTTCATCTGAGATAAAAAGTTAAACAACTATGAACAATTTGTTGAATCTTGTTCTTTTGATTATTTAGACAGAATCATGACACTTGCTTTAAGAATGTATACACAGTTTGTTAATAAAACACTTCAAAACATTGATGTTCTACAAGAAACAAAAGATGCCATTATTGAAGTATATTTCTTAACTTAAAGATTTATTAGGTTGTATCTTACTGCTGAAGATGGCAAGTTTTCTGAAAAGCAAAACAAACAAACAAACAAACAAACAAAACCCAACACCAAACACCAGAGGGGAAAGATATCCAAAATACTTCCAACATTTTTCAGACTCACATCACTTACTTCTCATTAATGTGCAAGGATCAAATGTAGTCCTAAAAAGAAAAAGTATTCTAACCATATGAGCAAAAAGCCCCCCTGAGTTTTAGTTGTGATCTTTTTCTATTGTGAAAATTATAATTTCTTCTTCTCAAGATATGTTTACAAGACAAAACTTCAAAACCCTTCAAAATATATAAGTTTACCTCGAAAACTGCAACCTAATAAGATATTTTGTGGTCATTTTGTTTAGTAGACCTTGAGTAACTTTTCACCTAACATTGTCTAATTATGATTTTATATCATAATAGAGGTTAAGGCTTGTTTACTTTTGCAAATCACTGTATCATAAAAAACATTCTGTCCCTACCCCTGTGCCCCTCTTCCTTTTTCATCCGATTTCACTGAATCGCAGTATGTATTTGGTTGGAAGAGACCTCAAAGATCATCCAGTCCAGCCCTCAAGACAGCACTGAAGGGCCTATCCCCTGATTCATATCCACAAGTGCTCAATCCTATCATCACTACCATTGTCATGCTTGAGACAGTCGACACCTACCCTAATGTACAGAGCCACCCCACTGCCTCTCCTTCTGGGCCTACCCCCTCTGAAGAATCTATAGCCATCCAAAAGTACTCCAGCAGCAGAGCAATCAGACCATCCCACCGGTGTTCTAGGCTTGTCTCCAGTGAGCTTGGTCCTTGGCCTTTCCCCCTTCCAATCTAGTTTAAAGCCCTGCCAATGAGCCCAGTGAACTACTGTGAAAACAGTCTTATCTCCTTTTGGGAGAGGTGTACCCCATCTGCCACCAACACACTTGGATCATTTTTTGATGATACCCTCAATCAAAAAAACCCAAAGTTCTGCTGGTGATATGTGGTGGGGTGAGAAAGTTCCCTCCCCACACACAAGGAAAGAAACCACAGCTAGCTCAGTCGGAAAAGCAGATGAAAGCTATATTTACAGGCATAAATGGAATGCAATGAATATGTACACAAATATACAATATTTACAATATATACAGAAACACACAGCAATGAACACAATGCAGAAAAGCCTTTTCCCTCCAGCCGGCCAGGGGGGTTCCCTGAACCCCCCTCTCTCCCTCCCTCCCTACCTCCCCTTTTTCCCAAAAAGGGTTAGAGAGAGAAAGGCAATTAAGGAAGAAAAATTCTGTTAGCTCAAAAGCACATGCAAGAATTAGCTTTCTTATCTGGTTAGCTGTTAACTCAAGGCTGTTCCTGCTTCAGAAAAGAGAGAAACCGTCCAGCCCACAGGACAGAGAAGCACAGACTGCACCCAGCCTGAACCCAGACCAGACTGAACTAACAGAACCCAAACTTAAAATTGCATTCTACAATCTACCAATGAAATTAGTTTAGACTATCTTGTTTTTGTTCAAATATCAAAAACATTCAGCCAGAGTGTTCAGCAACTGTCTCTTTCTTAAAGGCATAGCCTCAACCGATCACATGACACCAGACTTGAAGTCAGGAATTCATGTCATGGATCTTCCTGAATTTGTTTCAGATGATCCCCACTACTGGCGGGCAAGGAGAAGAACACTACCTATGCTCCCACTCCTTGACCAATTGACCCAGGGTCCCAAAGTCCTTCTTGACAGCCCTCAGTTTTCTTTTTTCTAGTTTGTCATTGCCTACCTGAAAGGTCAATTTCATTTAATACTGTCTGAATTCTATGTGAAAATAATGAACATCTAAGTCTTGTTCATACGAATTCACATTGTTCATATTTTGCATAATTTTATAAACTATATTGGATTCCTTTCCAGAAGTATTATTTCAAAACAGAAAAGTTATTCAACCTTTTAAAGCTTTGTTTGCTTGTTAAAAAACAACAACAAAACCAACAAAAAACACAAACAACAACAACAAAAAACCCAAATCTGAGATTACTAGCTGTCTTTGTATGTGCTTTGTAGACTTCCCTCCACCTAAGGAACAGAGGAGAAAGGAGAAGTTAAGACATGGATGTGAGCAGGATCAGAAACTATATTAATTTTTTGAGCACATTATGTGACTTAGTAATATTTTTCTGCTTCATCTTTTTAATTTCTTGGCTAATTCCTTGGGTATTGAAAGAGTTGAATGACAGTCTTCTATGGTACAGAAGGTGGTTGCTAGTAAAATCCCACAGAGATTTGTGTAAAGGCAAGTGTCTTTCAGCATGCTTGTGAAACATTTAGAAAAGAAGCTAGTTAATAAAGATATAAAATTAAGGCACAGAAGAAAATTATTTGGGCTAGTAAGAACTTAAAGTGACACACAATATAATAAAAATATTTACCAAAAGATAAGGGAAAATGATACAAGGAATAACAAGGAATAAGGTGTTCAGCTTGTCTGATGGTAGCACTGCTGTTATCTCAGAAGCCAAGTTAACTGATGGTTAGAGTATTTTGACTATGCCAATTTCTCAAGCCAAGCACTAGACACAGTGCTCCAGTTACATTAGCAGGTTAATAAATAATTTATCTTTCCTTCCTTATTTTTTTCTTCCTTGTAACCTCAAATTGTTGTAACAGAAATTATAACTAATAATAAAGATTGTCCTTACTATTTAGGAAACATGGTAATCTTCAGACTGAAAACTGAGACTAGACTGAGCAACAAAGTGAAAGAAAACAAAACATTTCTACAAGACATAAAAGTAAGCATTAAATATTCAACGCAAATATAGCATTAAAAGTTTGACAAAAATGGAAGTAATTTTATATTTAATCATTGAAGAGTTAAGGGACTTTATGCTGCATGTAAATGTGCTGAATGCATTTCAAACTGATGAGAAAATCAAACTGATTAAAATGTCATATGACTATTCAAGAGGAAAAATACATAAATAAGACTAATATTAGTATTTCTTAATGACATTTAACAGTGCTATGTATATTTTTGTGTGCTATTATAGTTATCACTTTCATTGTGCTTGTATAGCACTTAATAGATTTCATGAAGACCAACTGCATCTGAAGATACTGTGTGGACCATGTTTTAAAGAGTAGCTATCGTTTTTTCTGAAGAAGTAACACTATATAGGATGAATGATAAAATGCTGTGGAAATACAGAGATTGTAGACTCCAAGGCTTTCAGTGGATCACTAAAATAATATGCATATGAAATTCCAAAACTGCACATTATCAACACTAGTAAAAATAAATTATAATTAATGAACCTCTCATAGAACATGTTTTTTGATCTGAAAAGACACTCATGTAAATGAATAAGGGTATTTCTATTAAAAATCAAAAGTAATTGAAATAGTTCTTAACCTTAAAAAATAGCACACAAACAAAAATGGGTGCAAGAAATACTGCAGGAATGATTTTTTTTTCCTTATAAAAATTAGAAATATAGCAGGCATGATATGACAAATTCTTATCATTAATACTTGAAAACCACACATAGTTTGAAGGAGGTTTTAATCAAAAAAATGGTAAATAAGTCCTTTATGTTGGATGTTCAAAGACAGGGTTCAGACTTGAAAAACAATGCTTTTCTTAAGAAAAGCAGTATCTTTATAACAGCAGTTTTGTGACAGACTATGCTGCTGCATTTTGTTAAAGAAATTATTAAGAAAAAAATAAATATCTCTCATATATAGGAATTCTGAGTCCAAAATACATTAAAAAACCTTTTTGAGGTTTTCTGTGCTGGAGATAGTTTGTGTGTTCTGAGTATAAAAATGGTCTAAGAGAAAATGTGCACCAGTAAATACTGATGCCTGAAAATATGACAAATTGTGATACAACACATTTGGGAAATTAGAGTTGGTTTTGAAAACTTAAGATGTAATTAACCCCAAATAGCAATTTAATTTGCAAATATTATACAGGGGAGGGGAAAAAAAAGTCAACAAATTTAACTCCAGTGTCCAAGTTTGCTTTCAGTAAGAGTGTCACGACCACAATCTACCAGTCTAATATCATACTGGCTAAAATTAAGAACACCTATATTTACACTTTGCCAGAACATGAGTATCTGTTCTTCAAGTGCAGCATGAATCATTTGCTCTCTTTTGTCACTCAGTTTCAAAAACACATAAACTCAGTGGATATTGTCATTCATCTTAAAGCCAAACACAGCTATATTTTTTTTAATCTTTCAATTAATATTTATGCGAATAAGATCTGTTATGACTCAAAGGCATACCAAGATCCCTCAGTCCGTCCAAATCTGTTGTTTACTTACAACTTGCAGATCACTCCCAGCTCACACGATGAGTATTGAAGAAACCCCCACTAAACAGATCACAAAAAACATTTTGGAACCCCCCACTAAACAGATCACAAAAAACATTTTGGATTATAGTTACTAATCTCTGATAGTATTAAGAATCTACATGTAGTGTGAACGGTGCTAAAAGTGCAGTATCTGTGCTAATCACATTCTGGGATTTTTCTTTCTCGACTAATCTAGTCTATGGACAGAGTGTACTCATCAGCAGCTAAGTGCATTCATGCTCTCCTGAAACACATCTTTTAATTTAGTGTCAGCATAAAGTAATTCCATTCCTCCAAGACTGCACCAGCTCCAAGACTACTCCGTCTAAATAAAAAGATGGGGGAAATCAGGATATTCACTGCACAAAGTGTACTTCTGCTTTGAGTTTGTACACTGTAATGTAGAGTCATCTCTTGATTATATTGATACGGCTAATATGTACTATTGACTGGATCACTGGGAATTTAGATGGAGCAGATCACAATTAAAACAGATGACAATTAAGTATGGATGACCATGAGGAAGAGCCCGGCCATCTGTAGCAGATTTAATATAATCAGATTTATTAAAAGCAAATAAACAACCCCCCTGAAAAAAAAACAACAAAAGTTCATGTGCACAGAAGGCTTTTCAAAATAGTAGTGAAGAAAGGAGAATGGAGCAGTCTGACAGTTTTGGGAGGAGGTAATCATTTTCCCTTTAAGTGAAGTATATCTAAGTACCAAGCTATCATGTTGTGAATAAGCAATGTAATAAATGGCTGCTATATAGAAGATGGGATCTTTTTGCTCTTCAGCTTCTGAAAACTGGAGGTCTGAATCCCAGGTGGATGTAGATGGCTAATACTAAAGCATAGTGGATAGGACTGAGCCAGATGCTTAGTGCCAGTAAGAGCTTAGGGAACCTAGCTATAGTCATGTTACCACTGTTTTCATACAGAACGCTAAATTGCTGTGTGAAGTATATTAGCTCCTGATAAAGATTATCAAATATTCTTAATCACTCTTTAAAAGGCTTAGGATACCTAACTGCCCATTTTCAGTGTTCTGAATTACCCAGTAATTACAATGCTTACATTCATCTCTGAAGTCTGAACTTGGCCCCTAAACACCATTTTGCTCTCAGTATGGTGACATATAGGCAGTTGCAAAGCTGTGTAAACTGTGAAGATGCTATATCTGAAAAAAAATAATTAGTTAACTCTTGCTAGAATTAGAGCATTTGAATCTTAGAGAACAGAATTTTGTTTTTTAATTATCATAATAATAATTCTGGAAATTTGGACTAGTGCAGCTGCTGCTGTTGTTGGTGAGAAAAAGAACATGAAACGCAAAAGAGGAGTTTGAGTTAGTTACATTGACAAAGTATTCAAGCTGATTTCCAGTTGTTCTGTGCTGAATAAATGTACTCATACTGCAGTAAAGAACTTTATAATGATTTCCACGTCTCACACTTGGCTTTGTCACCCCTGAACATCAGCTGAATTCTGGAAATAAAACTAATTAAAATCTTGCCCTTTTACAGAAAAGACTATAGCCAACCATCATGACCTTAAGCCAATTATAAAATGAAAATCTATATCAGATATATTGGTATCTTGTAGTCATTAACATTTATAGCAAATAGAAACTGCCTTTCAAAACTACAACTTCATTTATATTAGTTGCACTCCTCAAAAATATCTTTCATGTAAAGCCTTATCTTTAAAACTTCTTAAGTCTCAAAACCCTGACATTATCATGCTTCTTGCAGATTTCTGTTCCTATTGTAGTAACTTAGGGATGAAAATGACCTCATGGATTACTGAGTCTTGTCCCCTGCTGTGTATATAATCCTGAGCCCATTGAAGTCAGTAGGAGTTTTAGCTTTTTCCTCAATGGCAGCGTGATTGAGTCCAGAAAATCTAAAAAATATTAAAATTAAGGTTATTTTTTTACACATTTTCCTAGTGACTTGTTAAAGATAATATTCAAATGTCTCCAATTGCAAATGTAACTGGTTTGGTGGAACCGCAATTTGATTTTAAATTCCTGGCTCTGTGATGAAAATCTTAAAATAACACTCAGAAATTATTTTTGCCTGTATGTAGCTGTGAAAAATCAAGACACACTGAGTTTACCTGTCTCGAGCAAACAATAGGATAGAGGCAAATGCCCACAGCCTTTAAGCTGATTTAATGCCTCATATCCCTAAGAAAAAATCTCCAGGAAAAGCAGGTATTTGAGTAACAATAACTGCATAGGGGAGAAAAATGCCTACTGCCTCTGAAATTCTATACTTATCCTGATCTATTTTCTTAATTAGGTTAAAGACAAAAGATCAATTCACTATTTGAGTCTTCCAGATTCACATATTCACATAGTGAAGGAATTCTCTTACATGTTCTAGTTGTATTATGACAGAAGTAAGGTGCAGTGAAAACACCTTAGGTTATTGCATGTAGTGAAAGAGTCAGTATTGCCTAGTTAAAATAACATTTTAAATATCTGGGCAAACTTTGGTTATCTGAAGTTACTTGTCTTGCTAAACACAATGAAGTCTCCTTTATGATCAAAAGGCATGTGGAACATCTGCTGAATGCAATTCATCCTAAACACCTGTCCTATGAGAATAAAAATAAAATCACTGACATTAGAGTTCAATCCTTTGTTTGTTTTAAAATGTAAAACAATGGAAGTGATGAAACATATTAATGCATTATGTTATTTTAAATATGGTTTTAAACTATGCCAGGATTACACAATTCCTTTGCATAATACCTTTAAGGATTTTCCCAAGAAACTGGTAGAAATTCCAAAAAAAAATGGGTTATTATTCCACAGAAAAAAAACAAACAGAAAAAAATTGCACAGCTAAGGGTATTTGAGATGTCTTTAGAACTATAACAACTGTAAATTAATTGCCACTAAAATAAGATCTTAAAACCAGCATGAAAGATAATTCACCACAGTTAATAAATCAGTAGTTTGAGGAAGACTGGAATGTATCATTTGTAGATTAGAAGCAGTCTGCAGAGAAATACTGCTAAGATTTAATATGCAAAGAATTTATTTGCTAATATACACTTGAGTTGTTCTAGCCTCAGTAAACAATGATGCTTGAACAATGTTATTGGGTTCAGGAAAACAAATTTAATGAGAGTTTCTACATTGCTGAGTTCACGTGTAAAACAATAATTTCAGGATTTACATCAAAACATATAATGCAGTCATTATAATCATATGTTTCAGTATATACTCTTCAGCTTTCTAATCATTATCCTTTCTTAATCATTCCTTGCAAATATATATTTATTTATTTAATCAGTCAAGCATAACTTTCCCTTTCTGTTCAGAATCCACAAACTTGTAATGTACTTCCTTATTCTGTGAAATTTACCTCTTTCCTAGTAGGAATAAAATGACATAGTCAAGGACTTCTCCTTGAAAATGGATCTTTTTCACTGTGGGTTATATGAATACAAAATAGTGCCACTCAGACCTAACTAATTAATAATAGAAAATAAATAACATTATTTATATGAACATATTTGTGTTATACTTTAAAAAGTATTTTAAAATACAACAAAGCACATCAAAGCAGCCTTACTTTGATACCACAATCTTTAAGTTAAAAAACTTAGTGTGTTAAGGGCAACAAAGTTGGTGAGGGGTTTGGAGCACAAGCCCTATGAGGAAAGGCTGAGGGAGCTGGGGTTGCTTAGCCTGGAGAAGAAGAGACTCAGGGGTGACCTTATTGCTCTCTACAACTACCTGAAGGGAGGTTGTAGCCAGGCAGAGGTTGGTCTCTTCTCCCAGGCAGCCAGTACCAGAACAAGAGGACATAGTCTCAGGCTGTACCAGGGGAGGTTTAGACTGGATCTTAGGAAGAAGTTCTATACAGAGAGAGTGATTGCCCATTGGAATCGGCTACCTGTGGAGGTGGTGGAGTCACCTTCATTGGAGGTGTTCAGGAGGAGACTTGATGGGGTGCTTGGTGCCATGGTTTAGTTGTTTAGGTGGATTGGATTGGTTGATGGGTTGGACATGATGATCTTGAAGGTCTCTTCCAACCTGCTGTATTGTATTGTATTGTATAGATAATGTTAAATATTTAATTTTATGTGTACAGATGCTGTGTGACAAGAATTATCCTTGGTAGCAAATCTTAGTTTTCTAAACATCTGTTATTTTTGACAAAGTTTCTGGTTTTGTAAATAAATCTGCCATTTTTGAATGAGTACAGAAAAATGTTATTTATCAATGACAAATTTGAGAATATCTGATTCATCTGCTTAACTACTCATAATCAAGAGAATTTTCAATTTTAAAAAAATTAAGATTTGTGAGTCTTTGGGCATTGCTATTACAATCTACAACAACCATAAATGGATTAATGCACACTTAGAGAAATTCAGTCATAAAACTCAGTCTTAATGCAGTTTATTATTCTCCTGGTTGTTGTTTCAACTGAAAATGGGTCTATTTTTGTGTAAGTGTTCTGCACAAAATGTTGTAGCAGACAACCAGGAAACACATTTTACATAGTGTGAAAAAAATCATTAGTAGAGTAATAATAATGCAGTTAAAATTATTAATTCAAATTTAGTACCTATCTCTTTTCTGTGTCTTTGTCACACTCTCACTACCTCCATGGACTTTTTGCCAACAGTGCCATTCCTCTCCTACCATGGTGTGGGATTTGCAGCACATCTTGAAGTGCTTCGCTGGGAAACTAATGTCAATGGTGTCACCTCTTAGTATTCCCCTTTCTATTAGAATTTGACTGAAGATACCTTTTATTAACATATTTTCTATTCACTACATCACTGTGAGAGAGGTGTAAATCTACAGATTAACAACATGTTGTCTCTGTTAATATAAAAGCTCTCTATTTCTCCCTCTTCTCAGCAGGATGTGGGGAGAAATTATAGTTCATAGAGTTCATAGACTGAGATAAGGATAGACAGATCACTCAGCAGTTATCAACATGGGCCAAAGAGACTTGACTTAGGTTCATTAATTTGATTTGTTACAAATCAAATCAGAGTAGGATACTGAGAAACGAGAACAAATCTTAAAACACCTTCCCCTCACTTCTGTCTTCTTCCCTGGATCAACTTCACTCCCAAATTCTCTGCCTCCTCCCTGATATATGGTGTAAGACATTAGGGAATAGTCCATTTCACAGAATCACACAGAATCACCAAGGTTGAAAGAGACCTCAAAGATCATCAAGTCCAACCCGTCACCACAGACCTCACATTGGTACTGACACTCCTTCCTCCTTACCCTCTTCCCCTGCTCCAGCTTGAAATGCTATGCACAGCAGACAGTCCTCCACAAATTTCTCCAATATGAGTCCTTCTCACAGGCTGCACTTCAAGAACTGCTCCCATGTGGGTCCCTTACACTGGGTGTAGTACTTCAGGAACAGACTGCTCCAGTTTAGGTCCCTCATGGGATCACAAGCCCCCAATCCACTCCAGTGTGGGTTCCTCTCTCTGTGGGGTCATAGGTTCTGCCAAGAGCCTACTCCAACATCAGTCTTCCATGAAGGCAAAGCCTCTTTCAGGTGCATCCACCTGCTCCAATGTGGGGTACTCCATGGGCTGTAGGCAGATATGTGCATAGGCTTCAGAGGAACAGTCAACTTCACCGTGGTCTTTGCCATGGCACTGCAGAGGAATTTCTGCTCTGGAACCTCAATTAGCTGCTTGGCCTCCTTCGCTAACCTTGATATCTTCATGTCTGTTTCTCTCACATATTGTCACTCCTCCATTACAGCTGCTGTTGCACAACAGATTTTTTTCTCCTTCTGAAATATGGTAACATAGTGGCATGGCTGCTGGTTGACGCAGCTTTGTAAAGTTTGTCTTGCAGCCAGCCAGGGGAGGTTTTCAGCAGTTTCTCACAGAAGCCCCGGTGCTAGTAAAACCTTACCAGGTAAATCCAATACAGGATGTTAGACAGTTTAGTAAATGTACTTGGAAATGGGATAAAGAATTTCTATTATCAATTTCAGTTCACTATATAGAAGGATTTGAGCCAGTGTTTCCAAACATGTAACATGAGGTCTTGTTCATTTTCCAACAGAAATAAATCATGTTGAATGAGTAGTCAGTACATACAATGAAATTTATCTTGGTGGGTTGTTGGTTTTGGTTTTTTTTTGGTTGGGTGGGTTTTTTTTTTTACATATTTTGAACTTGAAACAAGAAGGAAAGGAAAATATATGCATTATCATAGACATGTGAAGCAAAAATTAATTCCTAATTATGTACAAAGTATTTAAATAGAAATGCAGCATACTTGATCTTTATTAATTTAAAATATCATTATAGAAATTTACAGGAGGGTTATTCATAAGTATGATTGTTACTTGAAAAGAAAAATAACAGAGACCTTGATTGTCATAAAAACAGGTGAAGTAAGCACTTTTTCAAAACTTAGAAAAAATCTTTCCTATGATATTTTTGCACTTCAAAGTGTTTTTAAGATTTCTCAGAGGTTTATGAAGATATTCATGAGGTGTTAGGTATTAGGTAATAGGTTGGACTTGTCTTTTCCAACCTTATTGATTCTATGATTCTATAGTCCCTTGTCTTTTGTAAGCAGTAGCTTTTACATCTTAATAACAAAGTCCTGTGGATATTATGCATAATATCTGAAGCACTCAGGGAAAAAAAAAAGACAATAAATTACTTTGCTACAAAACTCTCATTAATTATGCAACTTACAACTTTTTGTGATTCTGAAGTTTTGCAAGTTCTTTTTTCTTTTAAAAATATTATAGATCAACTTTTATTATTGTTCATTATTTTTATAATTAAAACAAATCTTGAAGGACTATGTGGTGAATCATTCTGAATGAAAAGGAGCTTCAGTTTTCAATTTCTGTTTGTGAGGGGTAATAAATAAAATTTCACATTTTCGTCTTCTTTGGTTTAAAATCTGGATGAGGGTATTGAGTCCATCATCAATAAATTTGCAGGTGACACCAAGCTGGGAGCAGGTGTTGATCTGTTAGAGGTTAGGAGGGCTCTGCAGAGGGACCTTGACAGGCTGGACAGATGGGCAGAGTCTAACAGCATGAGGTTTAACACATCTAAGTGCTGGGTTCTACACATTGGCCATAACAACCCCATGCAGTGCTACAGGCTGGGGACAAAGTGGCTGGAGAGCAGCCAGGTAGAGAGAGACCTGGGGGTACTGGTTGATAACCAGCTGAACATGAGCCAGCAATGTGCCTAGGTGGCCAAAGAGGCCAATGGAATCCTGCCCTGCATCAGGAATAGTGTGGCCAGCAGGAACAGGGAAGTCCTTCTGCCCGTGCACTCAGCACTGGTTAGGGCACACTTTCAGTATTGAGTGAGGCTCTAGCTGTGCTTGAGGGCCTGCTGTGGCCTCTCTCTGTCTCACCTGAAGGTGTCATCTTCATCAGTGGCCCCAGATTTCTTCAGAACACAACTTCAGTGAGGATGGCTGAGGAGGCTTTGGGCCAGGGAGGAGTTCAGGAGGGTTTTGGCCAAGGAGGAGATGAGAGGAGGGTTTGGGTCAGGCTGAAACTCAGGACAGCTGTGGCTTCATTTTGGGCTGTTCTCTCCAAAGGTGCTGCCTGGGGTGGGTGGGGCAGGTGACTTTCTGCACCTTGCCTCTGCTGCCAGTTGGCAGGTGACCCGTCCTTGGTCTTCCAGGTGTTCAGAAAAGGCTTGGATGTGGCACTTGGAGCCATGGTTTAGTTGTCAGGAGGTGTTTGGTGACAGGTTGGACTAGATGATCTCTGAGGTCTTTTCCAACTTTATTGATTCTATTCTATGATTCTATTGTGTCCTGTTCTGGGCTTCTCAATTTAAGAAGGACATTGAGATCCTTGAATGTGTCCAGAGAAGGGCAACAAGGCTGGTGAGAGGTCTCAAGCATAAGACCTATGAGGAGAGGCTGAGGGAGCTGGGGTGGTTTAGCCTGGAGGAGGCTCAGTGGAGACCTTATTGTTGTCTACAACTACCTGAAGGGAGGTTGTAGACAGGTGGGGGTTGGTCTCTTCTCCCAGGCAACCAGCACCAGAACAAGAAGACAATGTCTCAAGCTGCAGCAGGGGAAGTTTAGGCTTGAGGTGAGGAGAAAGTTCTTCACAGAAAGAGTAATTGACCATTGGAATGGCTGCCCAGGGAGATGATAGAGTCACCATCCCTGGAGGTGTTCAAAAAAGGATTGAACATGGCACTTGAAGCCATGGTTTAGTTAGTCATGAAGTGTTAGGTATTAGGTAATAGGCTGGACTTGATGATCTCTGAGGTCTTTTCCAACCTGGTTGTTTCTGTGATTCTGTGATACTCCGGGGTGCCCCAACCCAGGTGCAGGAATTTGCACTTAGCCTTGTGGAACCTCATAACTTTCATACAGCACCACTTCTTAAGCTTGTCCACATTGCTATGGATGTCAACCAATCTCTCTGGCATGTCAGCATCACCACCTAGTTTGGTGTCACCTGCAAATTTTCTGAGGGTGTACTAGATCCCACTGTGTCATTGATGAAGACATTAAACAGCACTGGTCCTAGGACAGAGCCCTGGGGGACATCACTTGTGTCCCACAAGTTCCATGTGAAGATTGAAACGTTGACCACTACCCTCTGGATGAAACCATCCAACCATTTCCTTATCCACTAAACAGTCGACCCATTAAATGTGTTATCTCTCCAGTTTAGGAAGAAGGTTGTTGCACAGATTCAGTCCAGAAGTCCAGATAGATGACATCCATAGCTCTTCCCTTGCACACTGATTCAGCCTTTTGATCACAGAAAGTCACTAGGTTTGTCAGGCAGGATTGGTCCTTGGTGAAGTGAAGAGCAAGTCTCAACAACTCAAGTTTATGACTATTAATATCTATGGATATTCAGATAAAACAATCCATTTTTATATTTTCTTGTCTCGTTTAAACTATATGCTCTTTAGCTGAAGATACAGCTGTAGAAGGAACAGCTATAAAAGTAACAAGACAAAAATCATAAACTATATATGTGAAGAGCAGATTAACAATACACCTATGTCTATGTCATTTTGAGACAAACATTCCATTGTTTCTTTTTCATTTAGCAACAACACTGTAGTCCTGGAAGTAAAGATAAACCAAGCAAGACCAAAAATAAAATGGAATGTGTAATTATAGCATGCTTTCTCTTATAGCTGATTTTGAAAAGTGGAGACTGGCATAAATTATATTTTGTCTTATTCAGAGACACAGTGCACTACACAATATACAAACAATGAACAATTATGAAAAAGAATCGTGATGAAAGATATTGGAATTAGGGCAGTGGAAACATGGGAACTATCACCTGCTGAGTGATGTAATTCACAACTCCCATTTGATATCCTGGCTCTCAATAAACTTCATCAGGAGATTCAGAAATCTTAAAAACAAAACAAAACAAAAAACAAAACACCACCAAAAAAACCCAACAACAACCACAAACCCCAAAACAACAACAACAACAACAAAAAAAAAAAACAACCTACAAGTTTAGCTGAAACTAGAACTATCTTGAAGCCACTTAGGCTAACTAGTGCTAAACCCTTGTGTCAGGTGGGACCCATCCCTGAGCTGAAAAGAACCTAGCCCCCAGGTGGACAAAGAAACCTTACTCAGGTGGACAGAGAGACTTGGTTCCCCTACCAGGGGAAGGTGTCCCCTGGTTAAGGTCTATTCCACACCCCACACCCCATTTCCATCCAGCAATCCTGTCCCTGCTCTTTACCTGCCTGAGAGGCTGCTCCTGCCTCATCCTTCATTCGCACTCCTAAGGACTGCATCTGAGGAGAATCCACATTTACATCCAGAGAATTCTATGCTAGCTGGGCCTGGTTTTGTATATTTTTCTATTTACCCATTTTCCTTATGCCTTTGTAACTTTCCTTTTTACTCAAATGTCATATATATTTTGTTAAGCTTACTTTTTTCACTTCCAAATTTATTCCAGACTATTTATTTCATTATTTTTGGACAATTAGAACAGGGGGTATATAAGGAAGCTGCCCAAGCAGCAAGAGACCTGGTTAGGAAAGCCAAAGCAGAGTTTGAATTGAATCTAGCCAGGGAGGTTAAAGGGAGCACTAAGAATTTCTACAGGTATATTAATGGCAAGAAGAAGACCAGGGAAGGTGTGGGCCCCCTCAGAAAGGAAACTGGTGAAATGGTCACAAGTGATGTGGAAAAGGCTGAGGTACTCAATAACTTCTTTACCTCAGTCTTCACTGCAACGGCCTCTAGCTACACTCCTGGAGTCATGGAAGACAATGCCAGGGACAGGGAGGAAGAACTGCCCATCATAAGTGAAGGTCAGGTTCGTGATCACCTGAAGAACCTGAAAATGTTCAGGTCCATGGGACCCGACGGGCCATCCAGAGGGACCTTGACAGGCTGGAGAGGTGGGCACAAGCCAACCTCATGAGTTTCAACAAGACCAAGTGCAGGGTCCTGCATCTGGGTCGAGGCAACCCCAGGCACAAATCCAGGCTAGGCAGTGACTGGCTGGAGAGCAGCCCTGAGGAGAGAGACTTGGGGGTGCTGGTGGACAAGAAGCTCAACATGAGCTCTCAGTGTGCACTTGCAGCCCAGAAAGCCAATCAGATCCTGGTCTGCATCAGGAGAAGTGTGGCCAGCAGGTCAAGGAGGTGATTCTCCCCCTCTACTCAGCTCTGGTGAGACCCCACTTAATTAAAACACTTACCAAAATTATTTTAGAATTATCACTCTTTGTATGAGTTGTTTGTTTTTTTTAAATTTATGCATTGTTTTCTGAAAAGAGATCAAGATAGTTTTACAAATCTTACCACATCCTCAAATTAGGCATGACAAGTTCTAAACACATGAAGAAAACTGAGTTTAAGAGCTTAGGTGACTTCAATCAAATTGTCAATGGAGGTACCTTCATGCATGTGAGGCTTTTAACCTGGCAACGCCAACTGAAGAGATGTTTTCTCTTGCTTTCTCTTTTTTTCTTTTTTTCTTTTTTTTTGGTTTCATTCACTCCCCCCTAAAGTAGCTGAACAGAAATAATCACTCTCCTGTTATAGCTGGAAAATATTACACAACTTCAGAGTATGAAAAACAGCCTGCAACATTTTTTCAGGAAATATATTTGATATAGGAGCCCTAGTTCATTGAAGGAATTTCATTTCCACAGATGTCAGCTATGCATGGTAGCAAGAAAACGGAGACTGAACGTTTGGTTTTATACAATAATAATACAATAATACAATACACCAGGTTGGAAGAGACCTTCAAGATCATCGCGTCCAACCTATCAACCAATCCAACCCACCTAAATACAATACAATACAATACAATACAACCCACCTAAACAACTAAACAACTAAACCATGGCACCAAGCACCCTATCAAGCCTCTTCTTGAACACCTCCAATGAAGGTGACTCCACCACCTCCATGGGCAGCCAATTCCAATGGGCAATCACTCTCTCTATATAGAACTTCTTCCTAACATCCAGTCTAAACCTGCCCTGGCGTAGCCTGAGACTGTGTCCTCTTCTTCTGGTACTGGCTGCCTGGGAGAAGAGACCAGCCCTATTTTTATATACTTTGAGCCTGAGGAGTTGAATGTTCAAGATTTGTAGTCTCAGAAAGACAAGAAGCAAGATGCATAATAATAGCACTTATTTATTGCATAGATTTTCCTAATGTGCGTATTTGGACAACATAAAGAATGTGACAAAGTCTTGGTTTTTTTATGGAAGTCTGGCTGGAACTTCACCTTGCTTCTGATAAAATATAAATAAGGCTTACAAAGATATATCTAATGTGGTTATTATAAACTTATACCAATAACATTATAGACAAAATTTTGAGTGACATAATCTTTTCAGGTACTCATTTTTGCATGTGACATTTGTTATAAAATTAGTGAAAGCTCTTTTATATAGGAATTTGAAGAAAAACCTCTTAGCAAATAGTTCCCATACAGGTTGTGAAGTTGATTACTTTCCAGTTAGTCTCTGAAATTTCTATATATGTGCAGATAAGCATGCTAAGTAATCTTTTTCAAAAATCAAGCATTCTGTTATTTCTTAGTGGTTTATGCAGTATTGTGGTTTGAACTATTTTCATGTTATATAGTAAATTAAAGAAATTCCTCCTCAGACTATTGTTCCATTTATTCCATAGTATAAAGTCCTACCAGAAAGGCTTATAAAGACAAACTGGAGTTTAATTTCCTTCTTCGACTAAACTAGTCCGTACCCAAATAAATTAATAGAGGTTAAAAATTGTTAAATATGTTTGATATTGGGTTCATATATATTTCACTTTATTGTTATTGTTTCATTGAAGTTGTTTTAGTTTTCCAAGCCACAAGTCTCCTTTATTCCCTTTCTCTTCCCTCATGTGAAGGGAAAGGGGTTAATAGAAAGCACCTGTCATTCCTCCAGCGGCCAGCACAACTTCAACCCTAGATACCATGCTATGTTGCAGTCTATGCCCTAATAATCTGTGAAAATTTATTCAAAAATTCTACATCAGGTAAACATATCCAGCCTGCTCTCATAAAAAAACATACCACTTGTTTCATAAGATGGCACAGAAAACCTATCAACCTGGAACTCACAGGATAGGCCATGAAAACAGTTCTCCCTGGGGAAGTAATAGAGATCACAAATTTATACCACAGGCAACTAGATACCTCCCTGATCAACAGCATCTGTTATAAAATGCCTACAGAGGCAGTAGGAAAAGTAGGAAAAAAAGTAATTCCCTTTTCTCCAATTGCTGATTTTTTTTTTTTAATATATGCCAGACTAGGTGGTTTGGTGTTGGGAAACTAATGTGTCCAGTTAAACCTGCAAGTGCAACCCAAGAAGCACACTCTATAAAGACAGAAAGGTGGGCCAGAGTGACTGATTCAACAGTAACAGTGAAATTAATAGAAACCCTGCTACAATAAGGTCCATGAGAAGTGTCAGATAAACAAAGCCTAAATAGAGATATCCACATGTAAATTAGGTGCCTATGCTCATACCATACTTAGAAAATTGTTGTTAATATAAATGCCACTAAATTCACCTGAAATATCATAGTTTACCTGAAAATCTTCCAGTAGAGTAACAGCCTGGATATTTAGCTCTTTAGTTTAGACAACTGAATTAAGACAGCTTTCAATACTATAAGCAGGAACTGGAGCTACCCAGAGCTGGCTCAGTTTTCACTGACAATAATAAGAGTTCAGACATCCAAATAATAGCTATCAAAATTTATTCCACCTCTGGAGCTAAATCTTTCCCTGGCTTGAGATTCAGTTACAAAGTCCAAAATAATTTAGTACAATGTAAACATTTAAGGTATTACAGTGTACATAAAATATTAAAGAACTGTCACAGGACTGCAGAAACACCTCTGCGTTTACGAAACTGAAGCGATGGTGTAGGCAGAATGTCCAGAGACTTCTCAAATAGCACCAGATAGCTAAGTTTAAACAACAGAACTGCATCATAAATATCATGAGAATTTTCTGATTTTTTTCCCCCCTGGCTTATTTGTTTGCTTGCTATTTTAGTTTATGTGATAATCTATATTAATTTATTTTAAAGAACATGATAATGTACATGATATGTATAATGTATTTTTTAGCTTTAGATGGGGTTTTAAACTGAACATAGAAAGAGGATGGATTCAGTGGTTTTGCTCACTGAAGAGGTGGTATTTATTACATTTTATCACAGGATATCCAAATCAGACTTTAGAGTTCAAGTCAGAATATGGTCTTAATTTTTTTCAGTGATCTTGATTTTCCTTGTAATAATGTCTACAATGCACTGGCTTAAAGATTTTGCTTAAATATGGTCTGATGGGAATAAGAGTGAACTCAGCAGCAAAGACTCTGTCTCAGTTCTCTATGAAAGAACTCATATGAGACTAAAATTGCCCTATCAATCTAGGTCTGACAGAAAAGCAAGCTCCTTTAGACATCATCTAAAGTAAGATCAGAAACACTTTATGTAAGTGAAAGTATTCAATTTTTGTTGGTTTTCTTTTCTCTGGGACCAACGGTCCATAGAATGCTTATGTGTCATCTGTTATGTGTCAACATGTGTCATGTGCTCAAATCTCCCCAGAAGCCTCTTTATGTGAGGATAATGATATTTTCTCATACCTGCCAGTGTCTGTTTGATCTTCCTGAATGTTCACTGGGAAGTTCCTTAGTTTGAATCATCTAGTTGCTGCATGTCAGTGTTTGTAGTTAAAGCACTGACTCTCTCCTTTTATTTATTTCCATTTTTGATGACAATATATTAATTGTGGCAATATATTTTTACATTAGAGTCTCATTTTTCTTACCACAAAAAATGTTTAAATATGTATCTGAAACATTTTGTATATCTGCAAGCTGCTACAGTAGCTCCTGCATTGCTTAATTACAAAGGACAAGTATGTATAAAAAATTATGTATAATTTGATCCATTACTTGACACTTGTTTTCCCTCAGCAAGTAGTGCTTCAAATTATATAAACAAGATTAAAGGAAAATCTGTAATAAGATAATAAATTTATTTATGTCTTTTTATCTCTATCTCAGAAAACATTCAAGTAATAATGAAAATCCTGTTTTAATTACAAAGTTTTCATGATTGACACAAACCCATATGCTCTCTTTGAAATATAATATAATTTGTAACACCTTTATTTGACTAAATTGGAGCAACATCTAGAGCCTTTAGATATATTTAAATCCCATAGTTACATAAAGGATTAAGTACCACTTTCAACCCCATGATAAATCATAATTATACTGTGATGTACCAAGACCCCACTTTGCACAGATCAACATTTGTTTTTTTCATAGTGTTGGAAAATGAACTCTAATCATTCCCTTCATTCCCTGTCATTTCTTCATCTGTCTAATGATGACTGGCCTTTTGTAATGCTGATTTCATTCTTCAACAGAATCTTTAAGTGTTGCCACTCTAAGGTGAACACTATCAGAAGACGGCCTCATGTCTTTTCCACCCCCTGCCCCTCCAGATAGAAAATACCTTGCTGCTCTTATGTTTTCTCCAGACTTTTGTATTGGGTACTTATAGGTATACCTTGACAAGGACAGTCAGCACAATTGCCACAGATAAGTGTTTAAGACTGCTGTTAGATAACAAGGATAAATAAAAAGAACTATTATCATAGATGAAGATGACTAAGATGAAGATTTCTGCCTTTGTCAGAGCTGATACTGATCACTTAGAATTACTCCAATAAAATGAGTGAGATGCTGTAGTGGTTCAAAGCATACTGATATTCCCCACTATCAGAAATCATGAATTTAGGATATTTTATGAATGTAGGGCATTGCCATCCTGAACAGGGAATTCTGGGTCGCTTGAGTGTGTGGGTGCCTTTTCACTTGTTTTCTGGATTCTGGAAAGTATTTTCTCTTTCTCTTTCTGTTTCATATATACAGTGATATAGTCTGATACAAAGTAAAATATTCTGTGTAAATCAGCTAAGAAAGCCCTAACTACCTTTTTTTCCCTTCCCTGTCTTATCTCTTGGTAAGAGGGAAGGGAGGAGGCAGGAGGAGGAAGGGGGCACTTAGACCATAACAGATGCCAAAGGATGCATTTATGCTATACTGTCTGATGACATTTCAGATGACTCTGAGCTAGCTCCAAATGAGCTGCCATGAGGTAAACCACTGACACAGATGAAAAGTATATAGCTATATCCAAGTAGTATCAGCTCAGAGCTAACTGACCAAGGCCTAACCATGCCATATGGTATCTGTATCATCTTTAACCTACAGGTGGTTTGCACAAGTATATATGAACAACATACACTGAGACTCAAGAAGGGAACTAAACCAACAAGCAAATGTACAGGAAATGAGCCACTATCATTCACACCATTCAGCATGTCTTAAATTAAGGCATTAATGCTGGAATATATATGTTGGAAGGTCCCCAAAACCCAGAAAGCATTCGATGAAATGCCTAGATTACTTTAAAATGCGTTGTGGGAATGGAGCTGTCTTTTTTATTTATTTTTTAAAAATATTTACAAGACACACATATGCATTTTGTTCCAGTTCCTTAGAAGATTCAATCTTACTTTTCTTGACTAAAAATGCTTTAATAATCAAGGTGTAGATGGGGATTAAATTATTTTTTGTTGTTGTTTTTTCCTGAGCACAGAGATTAGACATACCACCTAAGAGGTTACTTCAAGGATCTCATTGTAGATCTAAATGAAAAAATACCAGGAAATCAATGTCGTCTTGTTTTCTACACTAATTAATTGTTCAGTCACTTGCTGTAACTGTTTTTTTCTGGGACAAACCTATAAGAAGCACTAGCCTTAATCAGTGTGAATGTCAACTAATCAATATCATTTGGCTTCAGATGCTCAGTTGCTTGCACTAGACCATTTCAAGTACAACCACACCATGCAATGCAGACACTTGCACAGAATCTGAATGAGAGATTTGTGTAGATCAGAAATACATTACTGAATATTACAACAGGAATAATAGTTGTTTTCCACTTGGAGTTTTTATTTGCAATAGAGCGCCTAACAGAATAGGCCCTATCCACATTTAAGAATATTAGAGATGGAAAGCACGAAGCATAAGCCAGGAAAATTAATGGCCTCTGATTGCCTAGTATACTCCTGGCAGCAATTCTAGTGCTGAAAAGGAAAAAACAAAAAACAAAAAACACCACAAAAAACCCAGTCCCCTCCTGTAATTACAAGATTTGAATATGTTGTTTACAATCCATGAGAAACTGAGGTATAGATTCACAAAAGAACATAGGGAACTTTGTGAATGCTGAGTTAAACGTTCACAGTGCACAACAACGCCTGGGTTTTAGAAGTCATTTGTCATTTGCAAGAACCCACAGTCCCAATTTACTTACCTAGGCTATTCTTGCATTCATGCTGAGGGAGAATTAAGTGCCCGAGAGCCATAACTGGCAGTTGAGTGGGAGTCACATACAATAAACTGCAGAGTAAATCATAAGCCCTTCTCACTTCAAAGTTTAATTATGTAACTGTAGGAAGGCACTTATCTTCAGTCAGGATCCCCAGCTGAGTTTAGATAGTCTTTAGCTGCCTAAATAGTGAAAAGGAACGCACTTTGAGTATAACAGAAGCTGAGTAAAGGAAGGTGCTTGCCATTTAACATCTAATCTTCATTTCTATGCAGCTGCCTACAGGGACTATTAATCAAGACTTAAGTGCTTTGTTTCTTTGCAGACTAAGTACTTTTTGTATAATATCTGATCAACAATGAAGAAAGTGCAAAAATACACTATAAATTCTGACAATCTTGACCATAAATGCTTTAGTTGTACAATAATGTTTCATGGGATGGAACACAGTCATCTCTTAGCCACCTGTTTCAATTAAAGTATTTCAGTTTTTCAGCTGATGGAAAAGCTGACTTTTTATGTCTATTAACTGCTTTTGGTTCTCAAATAAGTAACAGGTCTGATTAACTTTCTTCTTTTGATTCCACACAGTTTCTGAACAAAAAAACACAACAGCAAACAAACAAAAAAACACCACAAAAAAAAAAGCTATTGCAAAGAAAAAAGAAAAAAAACATCATAAAGACATTTCTTTATCAGGTTGAAAATCATTCTAAGATTTGCTATGAAGCCTCTTGCAAGGCTCAGATAACAGAGAGAAACATTTATAAAATACCTAACCTAACCTCATTTCTTGCCTATTCTGAAAGACAAAGAAATGCCTCATTCAGAGTGGAAAAATACAGTATTTTATTTAGTTGGAGTCTCTTGTTTTAAACAAATAGCCACATATTAAATTTTCTAAATGATCAGAAAAACATTTCCAACATTTGTTTACTACATTGTGTACACTTCAAATTAAGCTAGGGATAGTGAATTTATTTTATTATTTTTTTAAAAATAAATACCTAATCCTAAAATGGCCACCAAAAAAGTCCTACTATTTTATCCATGGGAGCTGTTCACTATAGTAAAAGATGTTCTTTATATACTTATAATAGAAAATTGCAATAGGATTTTTAAGACCATAGGCCTTCAAACAGATGAAATATAGAGCAACACAGAATATCACTGTGATGTATTGGCATCTCTACCTCCCACTTTGCTCTTCCTTATCTTTAGCATGAAGATCTTAATTTTTAATTAATAATTTCTATAAACCCAAAGAAATGTGTTTAGCTTGTTTCTAAGATGGATTTCCAAGATCTGTAATATTAAAACAAGTGTCTGATATGTAGAGGTGGACAATATTTACATTAGTTGGAGGGTAGATCCTGCTTTAGGAATTGAAACTCTGTCAAAGCAAAAGGAATAGAGAACCATTTAGCACTGAAGTGCACAAAATTACTCCATTAATAACCACATTAGACTTAGTAAACACCTAAGGTGATCCATACATCATAGATAAATTCAGTGTTAAACTTTAGATGCAACTATGGCACTCATGTTAGGAAATCCTAACCCTATGTCAAGCTACATCATGAACTTTCAAACACATAATTTTACAACACACACACTGCAAAACTCAATGGCTGTTTTTAATAATGAATCTGAGTACCTGTGCTTTAAAAGGTTGTGGCTTTTGTTGTTGTTTGGTTTTGGTTTGGGGGTTTTGTTTTAGTTTTGAGGGGTGGAATGTTATTTTTTGTGGGGTTTTTGTTTTGGTTGGGTGTTGTGTTTTTTATTTTGTTTTTTTTGGTGGTTTTTGTTTTTTTTTTTTTTTTTTTTAGTTTTGGTAATAGATTATTTAATTTGATGTACAAAATGTTCAAAACTAACCTTAGCTCCAAAAAGTTATACCCTATTTACATTAGATATGTTTTGGTTTTACAGAGCATTTTGACACCAGATGAATCCTGCCATGAAAATGATTTCAAAACAAATGGAATAAAAGACTGCCTCTAATCTTTCTAGCCTTTTTAAATAATAGAGATCAGTAGATTGTTACTATTGTTCACTAACAGATCGAACACAAAGGCCAGATTTCAAAGCTTTTACTCAAAAGCAAAAAAAACCAAAAGCTGAAGACCTCCTCCACAGAACAGATATCCATGTACTCTGCTCAGAAATCCTTTGGATTGTATGGTCTCTCTGAGTCAAATATCACAGTGATGCTAATTCAGCAGTAACTTTCATAGAACCATTACGAATACAAATAAAATCTTTCACTTAAGATTTCAGTTATGACATTTCCAAGCACAGATTAATTAATGTAATTTTGAGTAACTATTTTATGAAAGAGTGATCCACAGTTTAAATGGGTACCATTTATTTTTGTATGACATATAAGAAGGCTCAGACATAGACTCATAAATAACTGTCATGTATCTTTGTGTTCCTTAAATGCTGAGTGCTTACTCACTGACTGAATAGCAATACAAACAAATTATTTTCATATTAATCCTAAGCAGATTTATTTATTTAGTTGGGAAATATCAAAAAAATGTTCCCATCTCTTGGGCAACTTAATAAATAGGTAATTTGTAATAAAAACTATTTATATACACAACTGATGTGGAAGCTTCATAATGTTTCACAAAATTTTGAAATGAGCTGACATGCACAAAGCTTTATTCTTAGGTCTGAAGCTAATGGCATACATTTCCTTCAAGGTTACACTAGGGAGAATGAATCAAGGACAAAGAGAAACAGAGTGAGAAGAAAGTGGAAAAAGATAATGAAGAGAAGATGTGTGGGTCCCCAGGTGACTGTCCTCTACAGCGCAGCAGGGGATCTCATGATCATGTTAACTACCACAACCATATTCTTTTTGTTTTCCCTTAGAGGAACTACACCTTTTATTGATACACTCTTAAAATATCTGTTGGTGTTTTTTCTTTGATGATACTATTTACTATTTGCACTGATTGAATAGACTTAATTAGGTGTAACGGTTGCATACTGGCAGTTATGATCTGCGAATATTTGCTCTTTGAGTAATATTTGTTGGATATAAAAATGTTATCCTCTTACAACTTATTATCTGCCTTGTAATATGGAATTTTGGCTGGAACTGTATGGACACATGGCTCTGCATCTAGATGATCAGAGTCATATTATTTAGTGTGTGTTTTATTTCTACAAGAGATATGAAAGGCTCTAACAGCTTTTCTAAAGAGAGAGGGGAAAATAGCTGTCCATTCCTTGATATTGGCTGATTTTATTAGATTGTGCCAAAAAGATATAATACATATATTTTTTCCCCCTCTTATATGATATTAAAAGTAGCATACAAAATAGTTGCTCATAAGACTATTGCTCCAGCTTTAGTAAAACTACATCTGGATTTCCCAGTCCATGGTATATTTTTTGTGTGTCTGCTTCTGTTCTTGATATGGTTATGAGTCTTACTCTTGCCGCAGGCAAAATAGATTAGAAGCAAAAAAGCAGTATCAAAGCACATACACATGCAGCCTCATTTATAGAGTTCCAGCAACAGATCATCTCTGTTCATTCACTTCAGCCAAACTGCCTGTCTACCAGGCTTTACTTCCAAATCTGGTGTTACTGGCTCATAACTTCATCCTAAATATGTCAAAAGACATGTGGTTTGTCTCTCAGTCATGAAGGCTGTGGAGTTCAAGTGCACAGGATACCTCTGAGTGTGTTTATTTTATCAATACATCCAAAATTATTTAATTACCCATTTTAGTCCCTAATATTTGAAAGGAATTCCACTTACTCAGACAACAGTGGCACATTCTAGTCATAGAATGTCATAGTCTAGTCATAGTCATAGTCATTAAATTAGGTGGAGACATCATGAAGATAGAAACAACAAACCCAAAAAAAACTCAGGTTCTTGGATCATGCTAACTGTCCTCTTAAATTCTATGTGTGTTATATAACTGAAAACATCAGTTTATTAGAATGGTTATTGGGAAAGTTGTCAGTAAGACATTAGGAGTGATTCCTTTTAAATGTCACATTCCCAAATCAATTCAGTAACTGTAGACACCATCAATAATGAAGTCTAGTGTAAACAATTAAGCAATGATGGAAGTTTTTAAGGCCAAGGTTGGATGTGGCTCTGAGCAGCCTCATATAGTGTGAGGTGAAGGGTGGTTGTAGCCAGGAAGGGGTTGGCCTCTTCTCTCTAGCAACCAGCACCAGAACAAGATGACACAGTCTCAAGCTGCAACAGGGGAAGTTTAGGCTCGAGGTGAGGAGAAAGTTCTTCACCAAGAGAGTGATTCGCCATTGAAATGGGCTGCCCAGGGAGGTGGTGGAGTCACCGTCCCTGGAGGTGTTCAAGAGGGGACTGGATGTGGCATTTGGTGCCATGGTCTAGTCCTGGGGTCTATGGTGACATGTAGGACTTGATGATCTTTGAGGTCTCTTCCAACCTTAGCGATACTGTGAGGTGTCCCTGCCTGTGGAAGGGGAGTTGGAACTAGATGGTCCTTGAGGGCCTTTCCAACCCTGACAATTCCATGATTCTATGATTAAAAGATTTTCTATTATGTCACAAAATTCTCACATCTCTTAATCACTTACGGAGTTTGTCACATGTATTGTTGCTGTCCTTCTTACAATATCTGAATGTTCAATAAGTTCACTGTGGTGGCTTGAGCCTTAACTGGGATTTAAGAGCTCAGATGGGGGAAAAGACTGAGAATCCCTCCCTGCTTCTACCCCGCTCCTCTGAAAAAAAAAAAAAAGGAAACAAAGATGGATAACGGAAAATAAATTGGGAGGTAAATCTACTGAGAAATAATTTGGAAGTGGAGAGGTAAAATTTTCTTTAAACAAACAAAATATATATACATATGTATATGTATGTATGTATATATGTATTTGGGTACAGTCAGCATGGCTTCACCAAGGGCAAATCCTGCCTGACAAACCTGGTGGCCTTCTATGAACAAGTGACAACATTAATAGATGAGGGGCGAGCAACTGATGTAATTTACCTGGACCTGAGCAAAGCCTTCAACACTGTCCTGCACCACATCCTGGTCTCCAAGCTGGTGACACATGGGTTTGATGGATGGACCACTAGATGGATAAAAAACTGGCTTGATGGCCACACCCAAAGAGTGGCTGTCAATGGGTCCATGTCCCAGTGGAGGCCAGTGACAAGTGGAGTCCCTCAGGGATCAGTCCTGGGACCAGTCTTGTTCAACATCTTTGTGGGTGACATGGACAGTGGCATTGAGTGCATCCTCAGCAAGTTTGCTGATGACACCAAGCTGTGTGGTGCAGCAGACACGCTGGAGGGAAGGGATGCCATCCAGAGGGACCTTGACAGGCTGGAGAGGTGGGCACAAGCCAACCTCATGAGCTTCAACAAGAGCAAGTGCAGGCTCCTTCAGCTGGGTCGAGGCAATCCCAGGCACAAATCCAGGCTGGGCAGTGACTGGCTGGAAAGCAGCCCTGAGGAGAGGGACTTGGGGGTGCTGGTGGACGAGAAGCTCAACATGAGCTCTCAATGTGCACTTGCAGCCCGGAAAGCCAATCAGATCCTGGGCTGCATCAGGAGAAGTGTGGCCAGCAGGTCAAGGGAGGTGATTCTCCCCCTCTACTCAGCTCTGGTGAGACCCCACCTGGAGTACTGCCTCCAGTTCTGGAGCCCCTATTACAAGAGGGATCTGGAGGTGCTGGAGCGTGTCCAGAGAAGGGCCACGACGACGATCAGAGGGCTGGAGCACCTCTCCTATGAGGACAGACTGAAGGAGTTGGGGCTGTTCAGTCTGGAGAAGAGAAGGCTCCGAGGTGACCTCATTGTGGCCTTCCAGTACCTGAAGGGGGCCTACAAGAAGGCTGGGGTGGAACTTCTCAGGCTATCAGGTATTGATAGGACTAGGGGGAATGGAATGAAGCTGGAGGTGGGGAGATTCAGACTGGACGTGAGGAGGAAGTTCTTCACCATGAAAGTGGTGAGGCCCTGGAACGGGTTGTCGAGGGAGGTGGTTGAGGCCCCATCCCTGGAGGTGTTTAAGCCCAGGCTGGATGAGGCTCTGGCCAGCCTGATCTAGTGTGGGGTGTCCCTACCCATGGCAGGAGGTTTGGAACTAGATGATCCTTGTGGTCCCTTCCAACCCTGACTGATACTATGATACTGTGTATATGTATATATATATAACAATAACAGGAAGGGTTCACAAGGGTGAGAAACAAGGATAGATAGGGAGAATATACAAAACCAACAGTCCTTTGATGATGCAGCAGGGAGAAAGGCCAGGCCCAACCAAGTGGCAGAGAAACAGGAAGCCAGCAGCAACTCTCTTAGTCCTTTCGTCCCGGCAAAGCAGAAGTAAAAGAGAGCCAATGGCTGCAGTGTCTTACTTTTTATTGGCTTGCTGGACAGGGAGGAGGAGTGCCAGATCTGCTTGGTGATTGTGCTTGTGTTCTTCAGTGGCTCTGCTCTTGGCAATACATGCATCAATGTGCCACACCTTTATTGGCAGCCTGTCTAGGCAGGCAGAGATGTTTTGCCCCAGGTCAGTGGCCCAAATAGGCTTCCCTTTCCTTTGCCACCTGTTCTTCCTTTATTCCTTCAGCCACCCCCACATGGCATTGGCTACCATCCAGGAGTCAGTATAGAGGTACAGCACTAGCCAGTTCTCTCATTCTGCTGCATCCAGGGCCAGCAGGACAGCTTTTACCACCGCATAGTGACTGGATTCGTCTTGTTGAATGCAATCATGTTGGACCCTATCCATCTGTCCAGCTGGTCAGGATCCCTCTGGAGAGCCCTTCTACCTGCTAACTCATCAACACCTGCTCCCAACTTGGTGTCATCTGCAGATGTACTGATGACTGACTCAATCCCCTCATCCAGATCATCAATGAAGATATCAAACAGGATGGGGCCCAACACTGATCACTGGGGGTTACCACTAGTGACTGGCTGCCAGCTCTGGATGTGGCACCATTCACCACCACTCTCTGGCCCTCCAGCCACTTCCTAACCCAGTGCAGAGTGCTCCTGTCCAAGCCACTGGCTGAAAGCTTGGCCAGGAGTTTGCTGGGGGGAACAGTGTCAAAGGCCTTGCTGAAGTCCAGGTAGACTAGATTCACAGCCTCTCCACAGGTTGGAGAGGCAGGATCTGCCCTTCCTAAATCCATGTTGGCTGGATCTTATCCCTTGGCCATCCGTCAGGTGCACAATGATTGCCACCAAGATGATCAGCTCCATAATTTTCCCTGGCACTGAGGTCAGGCTGACAGGCCTGTAGTTTCCAGGTTCCTCCATCTGACCCTTGTGGATGGGGATCACATTGGCCAGTTTCCAGTCATCTGGGACCTGTTCAGTCAGCCAGTGTTGGTGGAAAATGATGGAGAGAGGCTTGGCCAGCTCATCTACCATCTCTCTCAGCACCCTTGGATGGATCCCATCTGGTCCCATGGACTTGTGAGTATCCAAGTGGCTCAGCAAGTGCTGGTCTAATTCCTGATGAATTTCAGGGGTACTACACTACTCTCTCACCCCATCAACCAGTTCAGGAGGCCAGTTATCCTGGAGTCTTCCTTTCTTATTGTTGAAAATTGAGACAAAGAGGGCATTTTCCTCATCTTTAGTTACAATATTACCCTCCAGGTCCAATAAGGAGTGGAGGTTCTTCTTGATCCTCTTTTTAAAATTAATGTATTTATAAAAATGCTTTTTATTATCTTTCACAGCAGTGGCCAGCGTAAGTTCTAACTGGGCTTTTGCCTCTCTAATTTTTCTCCAACATGTTCTAACAACATCCTTAAACGTGTCTCGAGTTGCCTCCCCCACTTTCCAAAGGTGTAAGTGATACTGTATGGATTTAAGCCTCAGGGTATTTTATTCAAAATGTCTGCTGGGTTGTATGTTCATACTTGCAGAGCTATTTGGCATATTAATACCATGGAATCACATTCACATGATGCATATGAAGTCATAACTCTGCTTAAGTCCAGTGACTTTTTTATTCAAATTTGATGAGTTTGTTCTATTTCCTACTTTCCCAGTGATCATATTTAAGTTAGAATAATAATCAATAGGGAATAACAATTAGCTACCTGCATGATTTCTTTGTGAATGATTTTGTGTTTATTTCAGAATCCTTTCTTGATTAACAAGTATAAAAATTCTTATTTACATGTGCAAAGCAAAGCACCTCTTTTGTCTCTCAGTCTTATTGTATGGTTTTGTATTCTTTTGTTGAAGAATAAAGTATCTTTCTAATTTCTAAATGTATATTGTAAAAACAAGTTTAGCAACTGCACTTTGCTACAAGGTAGAGGACTGAACATACATTTATATGTTCATACTGTTGGACACTCTATGTGCATTTGTAAATGTAAGCATGCAAACATATTATTATTATCTGACAGATTTTCAACCAAGATGCAGTTAAGAATGTTTGTTTTGATTGCTACTAAAATTAAGCAGCAACAAAAATAATAATTGCTAAGCAGTTTTAGAATGTTTCCGTCAGCGTGGTGAAATTCAGTATAACTTTTGCTCAGAGGAACATGGTGATCTGTAAGTTAGCACATTTTTATTGATTAATCTTGTTATAAACAGCCTGAATTATAATCTCTTTTATAGCAAAATACTCCTTATAGTTGTTTTCAGAAAAAAATGGTGTTGCCTTTGTTGACTTGTGAAGGAAGACTGTGTAATCAACCACACAAGCAAGATTATTAATTGTATGAAACACAATGAGCCTTCACATTGCTGGAGAACTGCTGCAGGCATACTTTCTGAAATATGAAGGAGAAAGCCATCCTGCAGACTTTTATGATGTGTCCAAAAATCAGTGGTTAAATTTCACATCAAAATGTATCTGTATTACTTACACACTGTTATTAAAATGAAATGCAGTACATTAATTATCAACTTTTCATCCGGTGAAAGTGTTAAAACCCTGGCACAGAGCCCGACTTATTTTACTTTGTCTAGGTGCTGTTTTCTGTTGCAGATCTGAATGACTCAATGGAGCAAACCAAAGTTGATTATTAAATAATTTACAGTGGACTGAATCATCTTTAAAACAAAACAAACAAGCAAAAACCTAAACAAACTCACAAAAACCCAAACGAACAAAAAAAAAAATCACCTGCAACTTCAATGCTGTTACTTGCTCAAACGTAATTTATTAGAGTATATCCCCCATATGCATCTGAAAACTAAACCTATGTATCAGGTGGAAGTCTAAATGACCTTATAAAAAAGAAAAATGGTAAATTTCAAAATGAATAGTGAACAATTTTGTATCTCATGGAAGGGTTTTAATTACTTTATTGTTTGTTGGGTTTTTTTTAATATGAATAATCATCTAACTCATCTAAACTCACCTGTTCCAAAATGTATAGTGTGGGAACTTTACTAGATTGACAGCTAAAAATATTTTTTATTATATTTTTTAACTGAAAATACATTCAGAGCAGTGTGATACTGATTTTGCTTTTGTGTTCTCCCCCAAAAAATACACATGTAAAAAAATACTTGGCTGCTTCTGCACAAAAAATCAGGCAAGGATAACATTAAATTCACAATTTTGTTTCCATTTGTCTATTTCACAAGACCTCATGACAAGTGTTTCACCAACAGAAGTTTCCTAAGTACTTTGAAAGAGTTTTTGAAAATATAGAGGTCACTAAAGGGAACTGCTATTTCTGCTGACTGTACATTAGCAATAATATGCAAAGTCATCTACAAATCTCACCTCCTGAGGGCCTAAACTGTTTAAACACATTTTAGACATGTACCTCTGTCATATTTCAGGCAATGGATGAACTTCATCAAGATTTAACAGAAAGAAAAGGTTCTTCTGGCATAATGTAGCTGAGAGGAAATAATACAGACTTATTCCAAGTTTTTGACCCTTTTTCAAAAACAAATGCAAGTTAAAAGCCAAAAATTACATGGCACAAACACCTTAGTACTTTGAGAAGAATTTAGTGATGGAGAAACCAAGATGCACCGACATTGAAAGAGTCATTACAAGAAAATGTAGAGACTATTTAAAACTTTATGGGATGTTTTTAGGAAATTGTGAAACTTCGTAAGACTTATCGTGAAAAGTTAAGAGAGGAAATAAAGGAAGGGGTAAGGGTGGATCAGAGAGGAATCAGTGTGAAATACTACAGAGAAAAGGAGATAAAGGTGTCAAACAGTAAACCGGATTCTGAACAGCAGTACTTTTAGCTAAGCACTTTGTTTAAAATGCAATATTCTTATTAAATCAAATTTTTACCTACCTGCTGTCAGTATGCACCTGCATATGTGTTTGTGTGTGAACATCAGCAAAATTTAAACAGCTTTAACACTTGAGGCAAGAGCAGCAGCTGCAGTGACAGCCACTGGTGTAGGACTAAGAGCCCAAAGGGCTCTTGAGGCCAGTAACTGGAGAAAACTACAGACTGGGATCAGCTCTAGGATACATTGTTAAGATCAGTGATAGGAGAGTCTCTTTGTGTGTGTGTGTGTAGGTGTATATTCCCACTAGTGGGTTTTGATCCTAATCAGCTAGAGTAGAAGAAAATGTTTTGGCAATATTTGTGCAGGCGCTGATGAAGGTGCTGTCCTCGGTTTGCATTTTTCAGTGTGGGTGACTACTCACTGTGTACCTATGTGTGCAAGTGTGTGTGCATGCGCTTCTCAGTAACACCTGCTAGTGATTCATATTCCTTTTTTCATTTTTATCAGTCAGGCTCTCTTTTCTAATTTTAGAGAGTCCAGGTTCACAAAATATTTATTTGCATTGTAAAAATAATTTAATAATCAACATTCATGTTAGTCATCTTCTTTTCTGTATTTCTTCTCCTTGTTCTGTCCCTTTGACACACAGACAAAATAGATTAAAAGACCAAAAATCTGGGTGTGTTCCTGTCTCACTCCCTATTTATTTCTCAATAAACTAATAGGTAAATTTTCATTTTATGCATGTATTCTTTCACCTCCATCTCTCATTACCTTTTAAAACAATATTTAATACTTATTTGAAGACACTTAATTTGAAAGGTTATCCTTTCATTTGCTCTAATTGAGTTCCCAGATGCCAAATCAAATTTGTATTCAAAGTCTCATCTCTGGTAGAATGCTGCAAAATGAGCTCCTTTTTATTTTCATTTGAAAATTAAATTCTTTTTTTAATTAACTATTCTCATCATTCCAAAAATATCGTTTCTTGACAAGAGATGGCAATTTCAGTTTGGTCAGGGATCTGCTTGGTAGGATCTAATGTGAGAGAGCAAAGAGGCCCAGCGGAGTTGGTTGGTCTTTAAGGAGATCTGTCTAAAAGCAAAAGAAATATGTTCCATTCTACTGAAAGGGAGGTCAATGGACCATCCCACTGGGGCAGCATGGATGTGCAGGGAATATAGACAAGATACTCAGATCTGTGGCAGAGGAATTCTGCTAAGGCCACAAGATAGATGTAGATTATTTATTTATTAATGATCATTGTTCAGAACCAATGCAGCAGATACCTTCTATAGCTGATCCCAAGTAATTCTAATCCCACATCCACACACACACCTTTGCACAGTCGTGAACATACATACTCACCACTTCTATCCAGTGAGACAGCAAACAGCACATTGCCCCTCTTCTGGGAGTGTAGATTCTGCTGGGTACACAGCCTTCTTGTTGAGCCTGTGGGCACACTAGCTCTGTAATTCTGATATTCTGTACGATTTTATTAGGTCTGCCCATGCAATAGCAAGTAGTTGACCAAGAAGGAGTCCTCTGCACCTCAAGGCAGAGTCCCTGTCTCCAGCTTCAGCACTACCAGTTCCCTGATGTTTTCCAGATGCTCCTGGTGCCTCACATGGAGGCTCCACTGCTCAAACTGAGTGGGAGATGGGGTGGCTTGAGGACACTGTCAGCAGGGACAGACTGCCTGTGATGGTTGCTGCTGCTGCTTCTCTTTTCACTATCACAAATATTTATGCTTCTTTTATTTTTCAGTTGACTGTCAACAAACAGTCTTTTGGTCATTCCCTTGTCATTCCTGGATCCTGCCTCACCAACCTGATCTCCTGGCTGGCAGACAGTCATTAGTGGTGTCCCCCAGGGATCAGTGCTGGGCCCCATGCTCTTTAATATGTTCATTGATGATCTGAATGAGGGTGTTGAGTCCATCATCAATAAGTTTGCACATGACACCAAGCTGGGGACAGGTGTTGATCTGTTATAGGGTAGGAGAGCTCTGCAGAGGGACCTTGACAGGCTGGACAGATGAGCAGGTCCAGAGGCATAAGATTTAACACATTTAAGTGCCGGGTTCTACACATTGGCCACAACAATGCAGTTGCTACAGGCTGGGGTCAGAGTGGCTGGAGAGTGGCCAGGCAGACAGGGACCTGGGGGTACTAGTTGATAGTAGGCTTAACATGAGCCAGCAGTGTACCCAGACAGCCAAGACGGCCAATGGCTTCCTGGCCTGTATCAGGAATAGTATGGCCAGCAGGAACAGGGAAGTCATTGTGCCCCTATACTCAGCACTGGTTAGGCCACAGGACCCTGAGTTCTGTGTCCAGTTCTGGGCTCCTCAGTTTGGGAAAGATGTTGAGTTGCTGTGTCCAGAGAAGGGCAACAAAGCTGGTGAGGGGTTTGAAGCACAAGCCCTATGAGGAGAGGCTGAGGGAGCTGAGGTTGCTTAGCCTGGAGAAGAGGAGGCTCAGGGAAGACCTTATTGCTGTCTACAACTCCCTGAAGGGAGGTTTGTGGGAAGAGGTTGTTTTCGGATAGCTTTGGAAGACTATAGGGAAGATTTGCCTTTGCTCGAATTAGGGAAAGCTATGTTTTGTCTTTGAATCTGAGGGTAATGTAAACACCTTGTAACTGAAGAAGAGAAACTAGGCAAAATCTGGTTGCATGTGTTAAAATATTGTTTTGTTATTTTGAACTATTGTGTGCCTTAATTACACGTATGCCAGTAGAAAAAGAGCAACTGAGATGTGACACTTATGCCTTCTGATAGACTATATAACTTTGCTGTATAACGTAATAAACGTCTTCACCTGCTTACATCTTGTCATGAAAGCATTGCACGAGGCAAATCCAACATCTATATAAAATCTATGCTATTACAGAGGTTGTAGACAGGTGGGGGTTGGTCTCTTCTCCCGGGCAGCCAGGACCAGAACAAGAGGACACATTCTCAAGCTGTGCCAGGGGAGGTTTAGGCTGGATGTTAGGAAGAACTTCTTCATAGAAAGAGTGATTTGCCATTGGAATGGGCTACCCAGGGAGGTGGTGGAGTCACCATCACTGGAGGTGTTTAGGAAGACACTGGATGGGGTGCTTGTTGCCGTGGTTTAGTTGATTAGATAGTATTGGATGATAGGCTGGACTTGATGATCTCAAACGTCTTTTCCAAACTGGTTAATTCTATTCTATTCTATTCTATTCTATTCTATTCTATTCTATTCTATTCTATTCTATTCTATTCTATTCTACTCTATTCTATTCTAAATGTGACTATACATTAAAATGTGAGGAATTCTAGTATCTATCATTGAAAGGAAGGTCTTAAACAAAAAGTTATCATAATTCTCCAGAAAACATTTTAATGAGTTTTTATAGAGTTCACAATAGCATTGTTTTAACATTTAACTTTTTTCATAAAAATACTTACATTGTATTTTATAACTCATTTTGAAGTATCTATGAGTTCTAGATTTCTATAAAGAATTTGGTGCTTTTGACTGAAAGAATAAATGTATTATAATTGCTAAATTTAAACTCAAGGGCAACTTTGAACACAACTCTCAGAGAAGCACTGTCATAGATTGGGTAAGTCTTCAATACTAAGTAACAGTTCAGAAATTGAGCCACATTTAGCTTGTGTATTTTGTTTGCTATGCTTCAAAAGAAGATTCCTTACACAGCCATGAAAAAGTAAAACCAATCTGCCCTGCTAAGAATTGAAAGAATGACAGCACATAAATTTTTTTTCATCTCTGTAGGCATGAAATACATATGTTTTTCTCTTCTAAAGTGTTGTGAAAAAAAAAAATAAAGGCTTATTAAACAACTCACTGAATTGAGCAAGAAGTGTTCTTTGTTCTCATTCTTCACCACAGTGAATTCATTACGTGTTTTGTTCCTTTTCTGTAAGGAGTTGTGATCTGACAGGCAAACAGAACAATGTACAGTGGAAATTATAGTGATCATAAAGAAAAACAGCCTTCTAGAACTGACAACTAGAAATTCAGCACTTAATGAAATTTTTTAAATACAGTAAAAAAAAAAGGTGCAGGGAAAATATGAAGTATGAACAGTAAAAGTTGACAACCGAGAGGACTCAAAACAGTCTAAAATGCCACAGTACTGAGTGCAGAATCACATACTTCAGAATGTCTTTTGTATCTGCTGTGAAATGAGATAACAAAATCTACTGACTAAAGCACATAAAAACTTTATGTGTTTTTTTCTTTTTTCTTTTTAAAGTGTTCTAATTGTGAAAAAGTTTCCTTCAACTTTTAAAGTGCACACTTCTCAGTAACTATGTATACGAAATGCTCTGTACAAGATGGAAACTGGAAAAAAAAAAAAAAAAGGCATTTATGATAGATTATCTATTGTGTTACCATAGATGTAACAGATACAAAACCTACTCTCCTACAATATAAAGTCACAAATATAAGGACCTCAAGCATTAGTTCCATGCAATGAGAAATATGAATTCCAGTTTCTCAGATCTGCTACATAAATTTCTTCATATTTATCCCCAATGATGTATGAGAAAGCCTTTAATACCCGCATGAAGAAGCCTTTGCTAGCAATTTAGGCAGGGTAAGGCATTTTGATTTTTCCAAATCTGTATCTATCTTTATAATTTTAGAAGAGGGATATGAAGAGTTTTCTTCTGCTAACCTTATTCAGAGCTCTGAGGAGTATGGCTCAAATATGCGGCTGTACTGTGTCCTAGCATGCCACTGTTCAAAAACTCACTGAACAAAAAGAGTGGTGTCTTAGACAAAACTGAGTATCTTCCAGCATTTCTCCAAAGGTTTGTATGCTTGTCAAAACTGATCACCCATGAATGACAATGAGTTAATGACATCTGTTAAATTCTGCTTATGAAAAGGAAAACTAAAATATCAGAGAAAGATATAAAAAAATACAAACAAAAATCTTGCCTCATCTTTAGTGAAGAATATTTACATTTGTTTAATATTTAGTTCCCTGTACTATATTTTTAGTATCACTATTACAGAGTAGCTTTGAGTTTTGTATCAAAAGGGGAAAACAGATATTATAAATACCAAAGATCAAAGTATTGCATCAGAAAAACATGCCAAAACCAAATCAACAGAAATGCACATAAATACTTGATGTTTCTCTGATGAATTACATCTCAGAGAAAAAAAAGAAAAGAAGCCAACAACAAAACAAGCACACACATACAAACCCAAGCAAACACAAGTAACAAAAAAGCAAAACAACTAATGAGATAATTAAGCATCAACTCAACTCTCTACTTTTCTGAAACTGATGTTAAACAATGCTTCTGAATAGTCTGAAAAAGGCCACATTTCTCATTGTCAGGCAAATACAGCCGTCTCTTTCTGGGGGCTTCAAACTTTGTGACACAATGAGGTGTTGTTGTCCCATCCCAGATTTGTCAGACTGTGGCCCCTGCCTGGTTGGTGGTGTTTCTCAAGCCAGTGGCAGCTCCTGCCAGGCAGTGTCAATCCCAGGAGTGTGGGGAGGGGGCTTCAACTGGCTTCAACCAGCAAGGCCACACCAAGTACCCGAAAGAGACCTGCCCTAACCCTGCTTGGGCGCAGATGCAGGTAGGGTGCTTCAAAAGCTTAGCTGAGCATAGTTACTTGTGTGTGGTGCTACTTACTGACATGCAAGAATTTTTTTAATTTATATTTTTAAACTCAGGCATCATATTTATGAATGAGAAATATATATTGGTTTTGATTTCCCTGGATTAGGTACCAAATCTTTGTAATCTGTAATTACATATAGCCTAATTAAGCTGCTGCCAGGAATGGAACTCCTTCGGCATGATCTGATAACTCTATGACTGGTTCCTGAACTTGTTCCCACTTAAATGAGAAAACATTGTTCTGAAAAGATGCCATTATTCCAGACTTTCCAATATAAAATAACTCTCTGGATCTAGCAGTTGTACAGTGAATTTATAAAAATATTTCTACTTCCGTATTTATTGCAAGCATAAAGTCCTCAACAAGAGAGGTACTAGAAGATGGCTGAAATAATTTCATGGCTTCCACCTAGAATTCTCATATGGAAAGTGAGTGCTCTGAATAGAAGCAGTAGACAGTATGAAGCAGGTCACCTACTCTGCTACACTTTGTAATAACTGTTTTGTATGCTAGAGAGTGAGGAAAAACAGTGTTACAATGAAAAATCTGGTCTTCTGCCAAGTTTTGGAGTTAGAGAATGATTATAAAAGGAACTTTACTCTTCTGTGTATTCCCTGCCGATGTATCAGGATACACAAATGCTCTCATTAACTTTGCAGTGGCAGTGAACAAGTAATGAGTAATCATTATTTAGAGTAGTACTGTTTTACTGAGCATGCCTGCAAGAATTTTTTGCCACTGTAGGGATATGACTTCCTAATTTAGTAACTTTGCTTCAGCACTTCAAAAGATGAATCTCATCCAAGAGATACAAAGTGTTTGTGTTTCAGCTTTTAGATGACTTCAGGCAAAAGTTTGTGAAGGAATGTTACAGGTAAGGAATGTAATAGGTAAGTAATAGATACAAGCATATAAATGATGTTTAAATTAGGAATTTGGATAACAAAAAAAGCAAAGGTGAAGAATGTATAATTTGAATATGTATCATTATTTAGATCAGAAACTTTATTGCAGTATATTATTTTGAAGTAAGAAAAAGAAATTTCTTCTGCCCATTTATTTTCTTTTTTAAAAATTTTGTTTAGAAAATGTCCATCATATTGGACAGGATTTCTACATAGATCATAGTTTCTAGGTCTTAATTAATCATGCTCAGTTAACAGTCATTGTTAACAGTCAATTCTTATCAACCCTAGATTGTCACTGAGTGATTCTTTTCTTCTTTGTTTTCCTGTTTACAGATTCTACATATATAATTTATTCTTCTCTATTTATATTAAGATACAATTGCATGCATGACACAAGACATTCCATATTCATCAAACATGTCAAAACAAACATTTATCTGGATTATTTTGTAATGGTACAGCATTATTCTTTCTCTTTTTTTTTTTTTTTAGGAAGGACTCTCTACTCTCTGTCTCTTACACTAAATTTTGATGGGCATCTCAGGATACAGCAAGATTTCAGGTAATTATTGTTGTCATTAAAATGACAGGTATCTTTACACAACTGCTGGTGAAATTTTGCAAAAATGCATCATTGATTTATATTTTCACCAAACGAATAGGTGGCATTTCACACTGGAAAAATTTGACCCTTCAGTATCTGAAATCTTTAGATATATTTATTGCAATGAGCTGTGTGCAATTCTCAAAATGCTATGCCTTAAGTTATACATGCAAACCAAATTTTGCATTCAACAAATTGTATTACGTAGTCCTCTGTCACCACAGGTTAAGGAACAGACATCGGAAGAATGCTGATACACCAGTTTAAACAGAAATGTTCTTACACCACTTTAAAATGTGTTATGCTGTCTATTAAGCTACAGTTTAGTGTTATGTACCTTACCACATATGGCAGATGTTTCATGAAAATTGTAGGTAGTTACTGAGAAGGCTTGTAGAAGCCTCCTGATGATTAGAATTTTAATTGCTCTCATGCTAGGAAGTTCACAATAGAAAAAATGCATGTGGTAGTTTAGACTGGGTGCTGGCCAGGATGCCACTGCACAGACCACACCTGGGAGGTCCCAAAAGGGTCCAGCCCCCTGTGTGGTCACAGCAAACCAGGTATTTCACCCACAATCCTCTGCTCCTCTATAAAACATCCACACGGGGTCTTCACTTCCTCTTTGGCCCCCGCTGCTGCCTAGGTAAAATGGCATGAGCTGCCTCCCTTGGGCCTGCCCAGGCCCAAGCCTGGGTTGGAGGGGAGGAAAGAGCCCGGGGCGGGGGGGGGGGGTTGGGTGTACCCCCAGGTGGGGATGGGACGTTCTTGGTATGTTTTGGGATATCTCTCTCTCTTTGTCACGGTGTTTGTGGTTCTCTGTAAAACTTTCATTGTTGCTTTATTTGTTTTTCTATTTAGACTTTCCATCACTTTTACAATCCGTTTGTCTGAGTCGATATTTTTGCCCATGGTGGGAGAATTGCTCTCCCAAACCACAACAATGCATCATATGAAGAATTAAATGTATGCAGTACTTGCTATGAGAAAAAAAAAAATGTTATGCTTTCATACTGTTTACCATCTCTTAATATATTATTATTATTCATGGCAGAATGCTCTTTCAGGATCTAGATTAGTGATGTCTACATATTAATTTCTTTTAAAAAAATTGAAGTTTGAGTCTTTGTGATGAAGAGGTCATTAAATTTATTAATATACAATATTAATTATGAAAATATTTTATTAATTATAAAAATTATTAATAACCTATGAATCATTAACTTATATACATGTTGGGGCAGGAGTTGATCTGCTGGAAGGCAGAGAGGCTTTGCAGAGGGACCTCGACAGGCTGGACAGATGGGCAGAATCCAACGGCATGAGATTTAACACATCCAAGTGCCGGGTTCTGCACATTGGCCACAGCAACCCCATGCAGTGCTACAGCCTGGGGTCAGAGTGGCTGGAGAGCGGCCAGGCAGAGAGGGACCTGGGGGTACTGGTTGTTGGTAGGCTGAACATGAGCCTGCAGTGTGCCCAGGCAGCCAAGAAGGCCAATGGCATCCTGGCCTGCATCAGAAACAGTGTGGCCAGCAGGAGCAGGGAGGTCATTCTGCCCCTGTACACAGCATGGGTTAGGCCACACCTAGAGTCCTGTGTCCAGTTCTGGGCCCCTCAGTTTAGGAAGGATGTTGACTTGCTGGAATGTGTCCAGAGAAAGGCAATGAAGTTGGTGAGGGGTTTGGAACACAAGTCCTATGAGGAGAGGCTGAGGGACCTGGGGTTGCTTAGCCTGGAGAAGAGGAGGCTCAGGGGTGACCTTATTGCTCTCTACAACTCCCTGAAGGGAGATTGTAGACAGGCAGAGGTTGGTCTCTTTTCCCAGGCAGGCAACACCAGAACAAGAGGACACAGTCTCAGGCTGCGCCAGGGGAGGTTTAGGCTGGATGTTAGGAGGAAGTTCTATACAGAGAGAGTGACTGCCCATTGGAATGGTCTGCCCAGGGAGGTGGTGGAGTCACCATCATTGGAGGTGCTCAGGAGGAGACTTGATGGGGTACTGGGTGCCATGATCTAGTTGTTTAGGTGGGTTGGATTGGTTGATAGGTTGGACACGATGATCTTGAAGGTCTCTTCCAACATGGATTTATTGTATTGTATTGTATGTTCTAGTGCACTTTCATTAAATACATTCCATAAGTGGCTTAGTGTTATAATTAGAACTTAATTGAACTATCTACAGAACTATTTCTATATTTATATAACAAAGGGTGCAGTTCAGGCGCTTGGCCACTAGATGGCGACTTGACGGGACGCGGGAGGCTTCTGGCTATATACAGCGCTATTACAAGTTTCTGTGCGTCAGAGATTACTCTGCTAGACGCGGATACTTTGAACTGAGTGCTAGTGGATGGAAAGCATGTGGAAGATACTCTGTAGCTGTTGTTTGTAGCAAGGTGGAGGTCCGGCAGACTACTGTTGCTGGACTGGCTCCTAGGCTGGTCTGGACGACGGCACTGAGTGGCTGTCTCCTCTCTCTGCAGCAGTGGAGAAGGAGTAATGGAACCTAGACTTAGCCTGTAAGCACAGTTCCCTTCAGGACTCAGCTGATTCCCTCCAGATAATAGGGATCGGTCCTGGTCGGGGTCGGCCCGTCGGGTCAGCCCTCAGAGTCGGTTCACACAGCAGGGCGGAGCGACGGTTGCCGATAGGCAGGCTCAGAGGTTTCTGATCAGACGCGGCAGCAGACAGGGCTGCAGGGTCTCTCGGGGCTGATGTAAACAGCCTCAGGGAGAGAATGCAGCTGCGTTAAGTGGCGGCTTCTCATTTACTTGGCTTAAAGGAACAGCGGGACCCTCGGAGTGGTCCCGGGTTTGGAGGAGTATAGGCATGAACGGTGCTATGAATCTTCCTTGAGGTTTACAGAGCTCAGAGCGGCACACATGGCGGCTCCTCTCCTGCAACAGTGAGGACTCAATCTCGATCAAGTTCCTTCTCCCTGGCAACTGGGCAGATCTTACCATCGGGGGTTGGTCCAGTCCTCCGGTGGCAGGGTGGGCTCTCCCAGTCGGTGCAACTGGCTGTGGCAACGCTGGGCTTCTCGGGCTAGCGAAGGTCCTCCCTCTGGAGATGATCCTCACGATTGCTTCTCACGATGTAAAGGCTTTCAGTATGCGTGCATGTATGATAGAAGCTAACAGCAATGAGCTCAATGGCAGAGGCTATGGCTTGAGAGTTGTTCCCTCCAGGGAGGAGAGATACAAAGTGAAAGAGGGGGCAACTTGTTTACCAACTGGGGTGATATTTATAGAGTCCTTGAGGCTGGGTTTGACCAATGGGCACTCTCACAAACTGGCTTCAGCGTATAGAAAGTGTGAAGCTAGAATTATGCCCATACTTGGTATTTGCACGAGCGCTGCATGTGCTGGGTGTGTGCTGGCCTGGCTAATGCCTTGGCTTTTGTCTTCCTCCTGAAGGAGGGGGAACTTGTCCACGTGCTGGGACAAGATACGATATTTGGGCACAATGTGCTTTCACCACAGTCTTGCACTGAGTAGTTGCAAGAATAAGTATCTTGAAAGTTTGAAGCAATTTAAATGTCTTTTTTCCCCTTTACATATTAAAAAAGTCCCAAACCTGCAATCTGCATATAACAGTAAAATTTACTTCACCCATTCCTTTCAAATAATTTGAAATAATTAAATATTTTTCTCAGATCTCATTCTTTAGTTTCTTAATTGATTCACATATAGTAGCTGAAATTCTACAGAATTAAGATATTCAATATGCTCGTGAATAGGCAGTACTTTTTCGCTTTGTATTTTGGCAGTGGAACACTTAATACTTTATAAACCTAGCCACTATCCAAATACCAAAGGATGATATCTGCTGGAGGGATAACAGGTAAGAAAACTGAGATCTCATGCTTGTTGGGGTATAATGGCATGTATAATGTATTATTTGAGAATAACCTCATAAACACAAACAGAGTACTGGTAAAATCATTGAAGTGCTTTTGGGGAAAACAGTTGCGAGTATGACTTCTGTATGCTAACAATTGCCATTACTATGAAAAGGAAGAATTCATTTGTACACAGTCAGCTGTTGCTCAAGGAAAAATATAGTATATATATTCAAGATGTATATAGTAACTTTGTATTAAAACAAAGAATAAAAAAATCTTCTGTCATTATCTTGTGGCTAATATGTATGTTTAAAGGACACCTCACTGGTCCATGTTTTATGATTATTAAATATACTAAACTATGCAACGAAAATAGTTTTTACAAATCAATATAAGATGTGGTATTAAACTGATACAAACAGATACTACACTTGATCTTAGCCAAAAGGCCGAGATCATCCTAATGATAACAGAAAAGATTTTATATGTGTGTATATACATACGCACACACATAGATAGATAGATAGATAGAGGTATAGATATATATGACATTAGTAAGAGCAAATGCATAATTCCTAGGGTGAAAATGAATTCTGTCATATATTTGGATATCATGAGATAGATTTTTGAAAACAGTTTTTCTAGGTGGAGATTTTGCTTCTCATTTGATTTGTCTTCTGAAAACTGCATTTTTCAAGGGTTTCTTCTGAATGTGATCCTCTAAACAAGCTGCAATTATATATCTGCATTTGTAACTTTCTTACTTAAAAGACAAAATTTTAAAAATCAGTTGAATGAAATCCATGAACACAATATACAGAAGACATAAATCTCTGTCAGTGCTAAATCACTAAAATTAAAACCCATGACTCATCTGAAGGCAGACAGAGGTTTGGGGACTTCTAGTCTGTAAGGACACAAATACTTAGGACAGGTCAAATGGAAACTGAATGATCATAGATCGTATGATCACTGGGGAAACATTTTCCCCTCTACATTTGTTCTGTCGCAAGTTATTGCTGAGAACCTATAAAATGTTTCAGAAAACGAAATTTTAAAATAATTAAAACAAAAAGGTGAGGAAACACCATCATTTCTGCATTAAGAAAACCCCCAGGATACATCCAGTATTAAATGAACTCACAGGTGGGGAATTAGAAATAATCACAGACTGTTAGCTTCTAGTTGAAAGGAAATTTCTTTTAGTTAGGATGAACTGGAATATATTACCCAGAGAATCTGTAGATGCCCCATCACTGCAAGTGTTTAAGAACAGGATGGACAGGGATTTGGGCAGCCTGATCTGGTAAAATATGTCCCCACTCATGATGTAGAATTGGTCTAGATGATCTTTAAAGTTTCTTTTAAATACAAACCATCCCACAGTTCTATGAAAACATATAGAATCAACAAGGTTGGAAAATACCTCAACGATCATCAAGTCCAGCCTGTCACCACAGACCTCATGTCTACTAGACCATGGCACCAAGTGCCACGTCCAATCCCCTCTTGACCACCTCCAGAGACGGTGACTCCACCACCTCCCTGGGCAGACCATTCCAAAGGCTAACAACTTTCTCTGTGAAAAACTTTCTCTTCACCTCAAGCCTAAACTTCCCCTGGTGCAGCTTCAGGCTGTGTCCTCTTGTTCTGGTGCTGGTTGCCCGGAGACCAACCCCCTCCTGACTACAACCTCCCTTCAGGTAGTTGTAGAGAGCAATGAGGTCTCCCCTGAGCCTCCTCTTCTCTAGGCTAAACAATCCCAGCTCTCTCAGCCTCTCCTCAGAGGACTTGTGCTCAAGGCCTCTCACCAGCCTCATTGCCCTTCTCTGGACATGTTCAAGAATCACAATGTCCTTCTTAAATTGAGGGGCCCAGAACTGGACACAGTACTCAAGCTGTGGCCTAAGCAGTGCTGAGTACAGGGGCACAATGACTTCCCTGCTCCTGCTGGCCACACTAGTCTTGATGCAGGCCAGGATGCCATTGGCTTTCTTGGCCACCTGGGCACACTGCCGGCTCATGTTCAGCTGGCTGACAATCAGTACCCCAGGTCCCTTTCTGTTTGGCACTCTCCAGCCACTCTGACCCCAGCCTATAGCTCTGCATGGTGTTGTTGTGGCCAAAGTGCAGCACCCAGCACTGTGACTTGATGAATGCCATCATGTTGGACTCTGCCCAACTCTCCAGCTGTTCAAGATCCCTCTGGAGAGCCTTCTACCCTCTAACTGATCAACACCTGCTCCAACTTGGTGTCATTCACAAATGTACTGATGACTGATTCAACCCCCTCATCCAGATCGTCAGTGAAGACATCAAACAGGATGGGGCCCAGCACTGATCCCTGGGGGTCACCACTGGTGACTGGCTGCCAGCTGGATGTAACACCATTCGGCACCACTCTCTGGGCTTGGCCCTCCAGCCACTTCCTATCCTAGTGCAGAGTGCTCCTGTCCAAGCCACTGGCTGACAGCTTGGCCAGGAGTTCGCTGCGGGGAACAGTGTCAAAGGCCTTGCTGAAGTCCAGGTAGACCACATCCACAGCCTTCCCCACATCCACCAGGTGGGTCACCGGATCATAGAAGGGGATCAGGTTGGAGATGCAGGATCTGCCCTTCCTAAATCCATGTTGGCTGGCTCTTATCCCTTGGCCATCCTTCAGGTGCGCAGTGATTGCCCCAAGATGATCAGCTCCATAATTTTCCCTGGCACTGAGGTCAGGCTGACAGACCTGTAGTTTCCAGGTTTCTCCATCTGAACCTTCTTGTGGATGGGGATCACATTGGCCAGTTTCCAATCATCTGGGACCTGTTCGATGAGCCAGTGCTGGTGGAAAATGATGGAGAGGCTTGGCCAGGTCATCTGCCATCTCTCTCAGCACCCTAGGATGGATCCCATCTGGTCCCATGGACTTGTGAGTATCCAAGTGGCTCAGCAAGTGCCGATCTAATTCCTGATGAATTTCAGGGGTACTACACTACTCTCTGACCCCATCAACCAGTACAGGAGGCCAATTATCCTGGAGTCCTCCTGCCTTGCTGATGAAAATTGAGAGAAACAAGGCTTTTAGAACCTCAGCTTTTTCCTCATCTTTAGTTACAATGTTACCCTCCACATCCAATAAGGAGTGGAGGTTCTTCTTGCCCCTCTTTTTAGCATTAGTGTATTTATAAAAATGCTTTTTATTATCTTTCACAGCAGTGACCAACTTAAGTTCTATCTGGGCTTTTGCCTCTCTAATTTTTCTGCTACAAGATCTAACATCATCCTTAAACATATCTCGAGTTGCCTCCCCCCCTTTCCAAAGGTGATACAGCCTCTTTTTTTCCCTTAATTCCTTCAAGAGCTGCTTGCTCATCCAGGCCGGTCGCTTTCCCCACCAGCTCATCATTCGGCACATGGGAACTGCCAGTTCCTGTGCCTTCAAGAGCTCCTGTTTGAAGTAGGGCCAACCATCCTGGACCCCTTGGTTCTTGAGGGCTCCCACCCAGGGTACTTTCCAAATAAGTTGCTTGAACAAGTTGAAGTTTGCCCTCCAGAAGCCCAAGGTGAGGGTTCTGTTAGTGCTCCTCCCTATCTCCCTGCATATTGAAAACTCCACTATCTCATGGTTGCTGCATCCTAGACAACCTCCTACCATCAAATCTCCCACCAGCCCTTCTCTATTTGAGAACAATAGGTCAAGCAGACCCTGACCCCTGGTAGGCTCACTTAACAGCTGCATCAGGAAGCTGTGCTCCTTGTGCTCTAGGAACCTTCTGGACTGCCTCCTCTCTGCTGAATTAAGTTCCCAGCAGATATCTGGCAGGTTAAAGTCTCCCACAAGGACAAGATCTGATGATCTTGACACAGCCTCCAGTTGCCTGTAGAATATTTCATCTGCCTCCTCATCCTGGTTAGGTGGTCTATAACAGACTCTAATCAGGATATCAGTTTTGTTAGGCCTCCCTCTGATCTTAACCCACAGGCACTCCACACTTTCATCCTCAACCTCAAGTTCTGCAGCATCTAGCTTCTCCCTAATATACAGGGAGAGGTTTTGGATGATCTTGGCTTAGTGGTTTTGTGTATTGTGTATGTTTTGGTACTGTGGTATATAGTTGTGAATAGTGCTTCCATTTAAATTTCCATTCTTTCCTATCCTGTATGGAGTGGTGTTTTTTACCCCTTTTGGGAGATGTAAAAGAGCATCTGTCTGCTCCATAAACTATGACAGATGAATATATAAGTGAATGGACATGACTCCATTATTTTAATTAAGTATCTTGTATATAGAGTGTTGTTTAAGACAATCTACTTTTATATTAGATCTTGTGAAAATTGTTGTAGAAATGAGGTATTTATCTTTAAAAGAACTCATCCTGATAACAAGATTAAAAAAAATAAAAAGCTTCATAGCATTGCTGTTATAGATTCTTTCTATTTTAAATTCTGACAGATTATATTTTGATGGAGTACATTAACTCAGTGTAAAGAAATATATATGGGTGTTTTTTTTTTTCAATTTTAATTGGGGAAGTTTGAAAAAAAAAAAACAGGATTTTGTCAAAATTGTAAAATGAAAACATATCTCTTCACATTTACAATAATGTCTTGTGGTGAACACAGAAACTACCAGGCCTATAAATTTCAACATGAAGGATTTTATTCTTGCAATTAATTTTTGCAGTATTGTTTATTGCTAGTATATATTGCAGTATTGTATTATTGCTAGTAATACATGCATGTATGTGTAAAATATTATAAGACTGCTTAAATCAAAAGTGGCTTTATATTTTAAATAATTGCAGTCTTACAGTAATTTTTGGTAAGTATTGGAAAGACATATTTAATATAAGCATAAAATGGTTTGGATTGAAAAGGATGTTAAAGATCACCTAGTTCCAACCCCCTTGCCACGGGCAGGGCTATCTTACAATACAATACAATAAATCCAGGTTGGAAGAGACCTTCAAGATCATCACGTCCAACCTATCAACCAATCCAACCCACCCAAACAACTAGATCATGGCACCCAGTACCCCATCAAGTCTCCTCCTGAATACCTCCAAGGATGGTGACTCCACGACCTCCCTGGGCAGACCATTCCAATGGGCAATCACTCTCTCTGTATAGAACTTCCTCCTAACATCCAGTCTAAACCTCCCCTGGCACAGCCTGAGACTGTGTCCTCTTGTTCTGGTGTTGCCTGCCTGGGAAAAGAGACCAACCTCTGCCTGTCTACAATCTCCCTTCAGGTAGTTGTAGAGAGCAATAAGGTCTCCCCTGAGCCTCCTCTTCTCCAGGCTAAGCAACCCCAGGTCCCTCAGCCTCTCCTCACAGGGCTTGTGTTCCAAACCCCTCACCAACTTTGTTGCCCTTCTCTGGACACGTTCCAGCAAGTCAACATCCTTCCTAAACTGAGGGGCCCAGAACTGGACACAATACTCTAGGTGTGGCCTAACCAGTGCTGTGTACAGGGGCAGACCGCTAGACCAGGTTACTCAAGGCCCCGTCCAATCTGGTTCTGAATGCTTCTGGAGTGGGGGGCATCCACAAGTTCCCTGGGCAACCTGTTTCAGTGTCTTACCATCCACTGTAAAGAATTTCTTACCAATAACCAATGTAAATCTACCATCCTTCAGCTTCAAGCCATTTCCCCTGGTGCTATCATTTCTAGACATCTTTCTTGCAGACCCCTTTCAGGTACTGGAAAACCACTGGAAGGTCTCCCCAAGGTCTCCTCTTCTATTTTACAGGCTGAACATTCCCAGTTTTCTCAGCCTATGCCCACAGGGGAGTAGCTTCTGCCCTCTCATCATATTTGTGGTCCTCCCATGGACCTGCTCCATCAGGTCCATGGCATTCCTGAGTTGGGCATGCCAGAACTGGATGCAAAATTTCAGGAGGGGTCTCACAAGACTGGAGAGGAGAATGAGAATTACATACTGGTCACACTTCTTTTGATGCAGTGCAGGATATGGTTGGCCTTCTGGCTTGCAAGTGCACATTGTAGGCTCATACTGAGTCTTTCATCAGCTGACATCTCCAAACCCTCTTCTTCGAGACTACTTTCAAGCCATTTGCTGCCTAGCTTATATTTGTGCTTGAGTTTTCCCAGAGCCAGGTGTAGGATCTGCACTTGGCCTAGCTGAACTTCATGAGGCTGTCATGGGCTCACCTCTCAAGCCTGTCCAGGTCCCTCTGGATGGTATTCCTTTCCTCCAGGGGGTCAACTGGACTACAAAGCTTGGTGTCCTTTGCAAACTTGCTGAGGGTACGCTCAGTTCCACTGTCTGTATTGCCAACAAAGATGCTAAACAGCACTAAAAGTGGACATATTTTAACTCATAACAAAAAAATAATAATATCTCTGCTTAGGAAAATATGCACACAAATGCAAACACACATCAAGTGCTTAGAACCTGTCCTCAACATCCTTTTTCAGTTTGTCCTTATAAGAATTGTTGCAACATTTATTTTGTGAATAAAGTAGTTCAGATTAATGTAGTTCCTATTTTATTTTAAGTCAAGATACAGTTTTGGGTACTTTCCTGAAATACATTTCTAGAAACAATCCCAAGGACATTATCTTACTGTTCCTACTTTTAGTGAATCAGAAACTGCTGGGTTGTTTTGTTTGTTTGTTTTGTGGTCTTGTTTGCTTGTTTCTGATATAGGGGGTTTTGTTTGTTTGTTTTTGTAAATACAAAGGAAGGGTTGGGGCATATTTGCCGGGGGGAACAATATATTTGGCATTCCAAATGTATGACTTTTATATAAAAATGGTTTATTTCATTTAGTATAAATCATGTTACTGTTGCTCTTTTTACATTTCTGAAGGTTTTGAGGAGTTGTTGTTTTATATTTCACATAGCCAAACACGTTTCTGCAAAGAGTATTTAGCTTAGTGTTTTGACCCAACATGTTGTAGTGTTTTTGTCCCTCCTTTCTTTATTCTTACTCTTAGTACTTATTTTGGAAGGATTCACTTCCATCAAACATCTTAACTTGGTGAATTATTACATTTATTTGAAAATCCTCTGGAAGAGAGAATTTTGGCTTTGTATTCCTGGCTGCACTGCTGCCTGTTTGCAGTTTCTGGCACTTGGCAGCTCACCTGCCCTCTCTTTGAATGATTTTGTTGTACTTTGGGATACTGGCTATGAGTACTTCTAGTTGAATAATATGACTAATCAGCACAGAATGCTATTAATAGAAGACTCACATGTAGCCTAGTACACTTATTCTTAAATTCCCCAGGAATTTCAGTAAATAAAGCTATGATAATAATACTTAAGTAATTTAGGAAACTAAGGGAATGTCAATAGTAAAATCTCATCAGCCATATGACATTTAAAGTGAGTTAATTTTCAAAACCTAGTCAGTAATCTTATTCTGAATTTAGAAGTTTTCCTCCTGTATGGGGAATTTGCTAGTATAACTGTCAGCATTTCAGACATCTCCTCTTAGCTATGAACAGAGTGCACACTTTATTTCAAAAGTCACTTTGTTTTGCTCTTATTATATGCATAAACAGCCTTGGCAGCCAGGAGAAGTTAATTTACCTTTCTGGATAGAAAGCAGTTGGTACAAAAGGTTATTATTGTTGCTATTTCCTCCTGAGAAATTACTGAAGTCAATGCCTAAAGTGCTTGTGGAACAGAATTCTGAATAGCTGCACCATTAGCTTTGACTTACTGCCAGGGCTAAGTAGATGATAAAAGCAATGCACTTGTCTTAAAATGTAAGTCAATGGAATGCTCATATCTGCTGTTTGATTTTTAAAACAAGTGAGATTTTTCCTCTGTTGGTGACTGCTCTCTGTGGGAGGAAATGACAATCTTGAATATGGCAACCTGTCTTTAAGAAGCAGAAATGAAGATTTTGTTAACCTCTGTATTTCACCTTAAGTATTACTGAATCAGAGTTTCACTGGACTCTGTGGCATAGACTAATCATTATCATTTCAGCTACATCTGGTACAGAAGAAGACAATTGCCTAGAGGGGAAGAAAAGAGAGTGCCATAATATCTAAAGTTCTTCAGTGAAAGAAAATAAAACTTAAAAAACCCCAAAACTAAATGCATCAAAACCAGACACCGGAGCTTTAAAGGGGGCTGAACTGTGATAGTTAATAGAAAGCTATCTAAAAGTAGTACATGTGATATACCCTAACATACCCTTACATTAAATGTGATATACCCTCCAGGTAACAGATTAGACACATTAGCTGTTTAGGCAGTGTACAGAAAAATGAAATAAGTTTGTAACTTATTTCATACTTTACAATCAGCATTGCAATTAGGAACTATGTATTCTGTCCCTCATAAGAGGTGAAACAAAATATTTATGAAAACTATTTCACAATCTAATATTAATTCTGACTAGGTAATTGGAATTTGCGAAGCAGTGGCAATTATACTTAATCTCATGAAGACTTAAGAACGTCCTGACAGTAAGGATGTGAGGGAGGACTCCAGAAGTTCTTTCCAACCTCAATTATTCTGTGATTCTGTGACTGAGAAATGAAAGTGTTCATTTCGGATTTTTCTGTTTCTTTTCTTAAAATTTCAGCAATATTTTTTAAAAATATTCTGTAATCTGTAATGGTAATCTATAATTCTCTTGCACATAAGTAGAGTCCTTTAAATCATATGATCATAGAATCAAAGAATTGTAGAATCACAGAATGATAAGGGCTAGAAGGGACCTCCAGATATCATTGATTCCCATGGCCCTGCCAAAGCAGAATCACCTATGGCAAGCCACAAGGAACACACCAAGATAGGTTTTGAAATTCTCCAGCGAAGGAGACTCCACAGCCTCTCTGGGAAGCCTATTGCAGTGCTCCTCTGCAGAGGGACCTTGACAGGCTGGACAGGTGGGCAGAGTCCAACGGCATGAGATTTAACACATCTAAGTGCCGGGTTCTGCATATTGGCCACAACACCCCCAGACAGTGCTACAGGCCAGGGTCAGAGTGGCTGCAGAGCAGCCAGGCAGAAGCAGCAGCAGCATGGAGAAGAGGAGGCTCAGGGGAGACCTCCACCAGACCAGGATTTTTAAAATTTCCCATTTGAGCTCTCTGTATTATCGGAGCCATCCATTTGGACCATTCGGAATCTGTGGCATGATGTGGTGTAGAACCTTTGAACATCCAATTCAAAACTGGTAATCTAGGAGCTAAGAGAAGTTGTGAATCAGTTCCTTCATAGGTGGCTAGAATCTCTTTCTCTGTTGGAGTATAATTTGCCTCTGAACCCCTGTAACCTCAACTCCAGAAACCAAGAGGATGTCCACGTGTCTCACCTGGAGCTCCTTGCCACAAGCACCAGGTTGGACCATTGTCACTTGCAGCCGTGTACAAAATGTTCTTAATGTCTGTACCATCTCAGACAGGTCCCAGATCCATTGCTTGGACTACTCCTTGTTTTATCTCATCAAAGGCTTCTTGTTGTTCAGGTCCCCAGTGGAAACTGTTTCTCTTTTGAGTCACATCATACAGAGGTTTCACAATCTGACTGTATCCAGGAATGTGCAGACTCCAAAACCCCACTATACCCAAGAAATGTAGAGTTTCTTTCTTATTCATGGGATTTGCCATGGTAGAGACTCTGTTTACCACATCCACTGGAATGTGTCGGTGTCCATCCTTCCACCACACTCCCAGAAATTGGATCTCTGTAGCAGGTCCTTTCACTATGTCTCGCTTAATGGCAAAACCTGCGTTCAGGAGAATGTCAATGATTTTGTTACCTTGCTCGAAGACTTCTTCAGCAGATTTACCCCAGACGATGATATCATCAATGAACTGGATGTGTTCTGGAGCACCACCTTTCTCCAGAGCATCGTGGATCACTGCATGACAGATGCTTGAGCTGTGGATCCAGCCCATTGGCAATCTGTTGAAGGTGTACTGAACTCCTCTCCAGGTGAAAGCAAACTGAGGCCTGCATTCCTCTGCTATGGGAATAGATAACAAAGTATTATCAATGTCTGTGGTAGCATACCATTTGGCCTCTTTGGATTCCAGCTCATAATGTTCCATCATGCCTGGTTCTGCTGCACTCATAAGTGGAATTACTTCATTTAGGGCACGGAAGTCAACTGTCAGACACCAGTCTCCATTCTGCTTTCGCACAGGCCACACTGGACTGTTGAAAGGTGAATGAGTTTTGCTGGCAGCTTTCTGACTCTCCAACTGACGAATCACACTCTGAATGAGCAACAGAGAGTCATGGTTAGTTCTGTATTGTCTGTGATGCACAGTTTGAGAAGCAACTGGCATCTTCACATCCTCTATCTCATGTTGTCCCAGAAGTACAGATTCATCAGAAAGCTCAGGTCTAATAAACAGTTTCAATTTTTGTTCATCAATTTCTACAGATGCTACTCCAAATGCTCATTTGTAACCCTTAGGGTCTTTGAAACGCCCTTCTCTCAGAAAATCAATTCCTAAAATGCAAGGTGCATGGTCCTGTCACAACAGTATGCTTCTCCCACTGTTTACCAGTTAAACTTGTATCAACTTGGTTTACTCTTGAGATCCACCAGTGACTCCCAGAATAGTTATAGGCTCTGATCCCTGATAATTGGATGGCATTATGGTGCACTGATCTCCTGTGTCAACCAAGGCCCTGTACCTCTGAAATTTTGAAGTGCCAGGCCACTGGATGTGCACATCCCGACAGATTCTGTTATCTCCATTATTCCTCTCCGCCCGCTGGCGGGAGGCAGGGCACCACTAATTATGGGGAATACATCCGCATGTGCTTTTAACACAGTGTCTAGTGTCAGAGTTGGAATCACTCTTGGAGCTATTAGAGTTGTTCTGGGAAACTGAGTAAGTAACAGCTACCCTTCTGGTATTGCTACCTCGGGTTCTGTCACTCTGCAGTTCCCTTAGTCTCCTGAAAAGATCAGAAGTTGGTTGACCATCCATCTGTTCATGTTCTCACCAAACTGATCATAGAATCATAGAATCATAGAATCAACAAGGTTGGAAAATACTTCAAAGATCATGTAGTCCAGCCTGTCACCAGAGACCTCATGTCTACTAGACCATGGCACCAAGTGCCACGTCCAATCCCCTCTTGACCACCTCCCGAGACGGTGACTCCACCACCTCCCTGGGCAGACCATTCCAAAGGCTAACAACTCTCTCTGTGAAAAACTTTCTCTTCACCTCAAGCCTAAACTTCCCCTGGTGCAGCTTCAGGATGTGTCCTCTTGTTCTGGTGCTGGTTGCCCAGAGAAGAGAACAACCCCCTCCTGACTACAACCTCCCTTCAGGTAGTTGTAGAGAGCAATGAGGTCTCCCCTGAGCCTCCTCTACTCTAGGCTAAACAATCCCAGCTCCCTCAGCCTCTCCTCAGAGGACTTGTGCTCAAGGCCTCTCACCAGCTTCGTTGCCCTTCTCTGGACATGTTCAAGAGTCACAATGTCCTTCTTAAATTGAGGGGCCCAGAACTGGACACAGTACTCAAGTTGTGGCCTAAGCAGTGCTGAGTACAGGGGCACAATGACTTCCCTGCTCCTGCTGGCCACACTAGTCTTGATGCAGACCAGGATGCCATTGGCTTTCTTGGCCACCTGGGCACACTGCTGGCTCATGTTCAGCCAGCTGTCAATCAGTACCCCAGGTCCCTTTCTGTTTGGCACTCTCCGCCACTCTGACCCCAGCCTATAGCTCTGCATGGTGTTGTTGTGGCCGAAGTGTAGCACCCAGCACTGTGACTTGTTGAATGCCATCATGTTGGACTCTGCCCATCTGTCCAGCTGGTCAAGATCTCTCTAGAGAGCCCTTCTACCCTCTAACTGATCAACACCTGCTCCCAACTTGGTGTCATTCGTAAATTTACTGATGACTGACTCAACCCTCTCATCTAGATCATCAATGAAGATATTAAAGAGGATGGGGCCCAGCACTAATCCCTGGGGGAGATCATGCAGTTATCCAAACACTCCTATGTGATTGCCTCTGTTGTCTGTTTTGGTTTGACCTGTTTTGGAATTACCTCCTTGGAGGATGTCTGTTTCTAACAGCTGAAACTTCTATCCATCTGGAAGAAGAGTAATTGGAATTACCGCTTTGTGCCAATTTGGATATGGAGTTTTTAAATTCTCCTTCACCTCTTTCATGCAATTCTTTATCTCTCCAAGCAGAGTTTCAATGGCTGAAACCAAAGAAACACTTGTGAGACTATCTTCCAGTTGTCTTATTTGGTCAGTGGAATGGCCAACCATAGGAGGCACTCCACCATAATTTTTTGCCATAATTCTGCTTGCCAAAATAGTAGCATAATTAGGAGGAGCAAGTTTATATGAACTTTTTAGCAAGACCTGTCCCCACAGGGATTTCATCAGGATTCAAAGTACCATAGTCTCCATACATGACCTCTCTAACAGCAAATTCTCTCAGACTCCTAATTCCCTTATCCATGGTGCTCCAGTGTTTACAATTCCATGGAAGGTCATCTCTGGATGGGTATCTCATGAGAGCTGCCAGTAGAAGGTGTGTCCACAGAGAAACCTTACCAAGACATTTGCCTAGATGTCTATCTATTCCACTATCTTTTGAGAGAGTTCCTAGCTGAGATGCTGACTTGTCTCCCACTATTAGAGCTGGTTCCCCTGTATCGAAACACCTGCCAAGCCAGGCTGGAATTAGCTCATTCTCTCCTCTGATGTAATCCTTTCTCACATGCCTAATTTCTTGTCTGGATGTGTTTGCTGCTTCGAGATCATCTTGATCTTGCTCGTTATCTGTCTCATCTTCCTGTAGTTGTTGTCCCCATAATTCTGCTGCTACTCTCTTAAGTACCTCTTTAAGTTCAGAAGCACGTCCATTAACTGCTGCCCTACCAGTACCTGTATCTTGTCCTGCATCTCCACTATCCTGTCATGGTCTCAGTAATTCAGCTATGTCGTTAAGAAAAACCTTCTTTTCATCCTCAGAAGGATCTTTTCTAACAAAAGTTCCCTCACCAGCAGAGGGATCTTGCTGCTCCCCTGGGTCAGATCCTGCATCTGCCTTTTGCCTACCTCTCCTATCTAAGGCTGTAATTTGCTTAATTGGAGCTACGTTGGAATTTACAGCAGGCTTAGCAGAAGCAGACAGGTTGAGACTAAACAGCTGTTGCCGAGGCCACTTCTGGTCCTGCTGATGAAGAAGGAAATGATTTTGCCTCTCTAATGGCTGCCGGTGACATTGCAGCTGCCATCTTAGGTGCTGCCACTGGCTGATTGCCAGAATTAGCGGTGGTCCTGTTCAGAGCTGCCTTGCCAATAGCTTCTCCCTGTTTGGTTCTAACTGTTTTCCCTATCTCCTCATCACTTGAAATCTCTGGATTTGAGTTAGAACTGCTTCTCCTATGTTTAGGTATGTGTTTAAAAATGAAACATGTCTTAGCCATTCATCTTTCCCAATATAGTGCAATTAACAAGTACACAACTATTATTACCAACAGCAGATTCACACACAGCAAATAAATCATTTTAGGATCCCAGCTATTATTACTGAGGATGACCTTTTTGCCCAGAGGAATGCTGAACTCATGGATTTTGATAGGAAGTGTAGTTCCTGCCACATTTCCATATTTCTTAAGCCAGAAGAACGCCAAAACCATATCCTATAAAAGCTGTATTTTACATTTAAACCAAAGTTACAATTTATACATCAGATATATCCCCAGCTTAGTAAACATTAGACCAATAGTGTACTTGTAAACAATCATGCTCAGAGCAGAATATACCAAATGCCACCGAATCCAAAAGAGCTTCATTTTGCTTCCCTTATCTGAGCAGAAATAAATCAAGCAATTTTGCCCCATGTTGGGTGCCAATTATTTTCTATAATGTAATAGTTTTGAATCTACCACATTAGCAAGAAGGTCAGCTCACTCAGTCAGGAAAGCAAATGGAAGCTATATTTACAAGCAAAACTACACTCTACAATGGAATGCAAGGAATATGTACAAATATACATACAGTATTTACAATATTATACAGGTATTCACAATCAGAAAACAGCAAGGAAACCCCCCTGAATGGGGGAAACTGCTTCACTTCCCTTTCCCCACTCCCCCATCTCCCCTCTTTTTACACCCAACTGTGGATTTGTTTATACTACTTCAATCTTTTGCTCGAAAATCTGCAGCTAACTTTTAAAGGCTTAGCCTAAAGCTGCCACAAGAGTTTAATGAGATGGAATGGAATGGAATGGAATGGAATGGAATGGAATGGAATGGAATGGAATGGAATGGAATGGAATGGAATGGAATGGAATGGAATCTCTAATATCTAATCAACTAAACCATGGCATGAAGCGCCCCATCCAGTCTCTTCGTAAACACCTCCAGTGATGCTGACTCCACCACCTCTCTGGTCAGCACATTCCAATGGCCAATCACTCTTTCTGTGAAGAAGTTCTTCCTAACATCCAGCCTAAACTTCCCCTAGCTCAGCTTGAGATTGTATCCTCTTGTTCAGGTGCTGGTTTCCTGGGAGAAGAGACCAACCCCCACCAGGCTACAACCTTCCTTCAGAGGATAAAATGTACAGTTACCCTAGCCTATTTTGCACACAACCCAAGCCAGCCCCTCAGTCCACAGCCAGCCCAGTGAAAAAGTCCAACAGCCCCAAATCAGAAAACCAGAAGCAGCAACCAGAAGCAGGAAACTTCTCATGTTACAATCTGAACTTCAAGCCCCATGACACTTTGCTTCAGCCAGCACTTTCATTTTGAAGTTGGCATGACATCAGTATGGTACTGAATATTCACCAGCAGATTCAACTGGCTAAACCCAAGACAATACATCTTCCAAATAAACAGGTTCTTAATCAATCTGTTTGACATGATTCCAATTTCCTGAGCTGATATCTTATTGGGGTTGTTTCTACAGATATTTATAAATATTGTGTATACATGGAAATAAAAAGCAAATAGAATCAGCATATATTTTTTACTGTCTTACCTTCATACCAGATTTTCATCAATACAGAAGTCTATAGCACCATTAAAAAAATAGCTTTTCATATATATGTGGTGGTGAGAGAAAGTTCTCCCCCACACACACAAAGAAACCATGGCTAACTCAGTTGGAGAAGCAGATGAATAAGCTGTATTTACAAGCAGAATGAAATGCAGATGGATAGATACACAATATACAGAATTTACAATATATACAGAAATATACAGCAATGAATGTAATACAGAAGACCTTTCCCTCCTCCAGCCAGGAGGGTCACCCCCCTGTAACCCCTCTCTCCCCCTACCTCCCTTTTTTCCCAAAAAGGGTTAGAGAGAGAGAAAAAGGTAATTATTAAGGAGGAAATTATGTTAGCTCAAAGCATATGCAAGAATTAGTTTTCTTATCTGGTTAGTTCAGTTAATTCAAGGTCGACTCTGTCCAATACAGAGGAAAGGAGGAAAGTCAGCAGCTGTTCATGCAGTGATGGAACAGAGAGAACTGACTGAGATTCAAACAAAACTAAAACTTAAAGTTGCATTCTACCAATCTACCAATGAAATTTGTTTAGAATATTTTTGTTTTTTCTAAACATTCAGCTAGAGTGTTCCAGCAACTGTCCCTCTCTTAAAGGCACAGCCTAAAATGGTCACAATATATTTTATATTTAATTCAAACCAGGTAATCATTAGCCATATTGAGGGGAGGAAAAAAAAGTTCTCTCACAGGAACAATAATATCAGAGATTTGTAGGCAGCACTCCACACCAGGACCCAGCATCTTCTGTGAGAGAGTCTGACCTAGCTTGGTCATTATGAGGAACAACCACAAGAGATATAAATAAAACTAAACCAAAAGCAGCACTTGGTGAAGTATGCCGCTGGAGCAACAGAAAACTGTGTGGCTAAGTGCTAGATCAAGGTGTTCAGGGAGATTTCATGAGCCTGAGAAACCTGAGAAAGAGCAGAAAGCTCCACCAGAATCCAGTAGCTCTCACAATAGTTTGGGACTTTCCAGCAGCAACCATGGAAGATTTAAACAACTCTAAGCAGAACTATCAAACAGGAGTGTTGTGAAAAGGTCACACAAACAGGGGTCAAGAAGACTCATCAGGGCAGAAGAGTGCATGGAAGGGCACACGAGAGGGATCATGCACACTCTTTGCAGTCTCACAGACCAAGGAATTGCTCTAGTTTGTTGTTATAACACTGGACGCTTCCCTCAGAATCAAACCTGGTGTTACTACAGAGGTAGCACTGGCTGTAAAATTGAGCCCTGGTGGATGCCACTGATAACTGGCCACCTGCCTGATGTAATCCCATTTACTACAGCTCATTAACCCTAACTCATCTGCCAATTGCTCACTCAGCATGTTACAGACATATCTAGCTGTGTGCTACACATTTTGACCAGAAAGATACTGCAAGAAATGGTACCAAAAGCTTTACCAAAACTGAAGCCTAACACTTCTACTGCCTTCCCTCGGTCAGCTAGATGGGTTACCTTATCATAAAAGGAAATTGTCAGTTAGATCAGACTTTCATCTTGTGAACCTGTGATGGTGATGACCAATCGATGTATCATTCCTCAATTTTTTAGTATCTCCTAGAGTAACCTTCTCCATAATTTTACCAGACACTGAAGTGAAAGTCACAGGCTTAAAAATTACCACTGTCTTCCTTCTTACCCTTCCTGAAAACTGGAATAGCATTTCTTAATACTGCAATATTGCCTGTCCTTACTTGAAATAACCATAAAATTTCCTTTTCAGTCTAATTTCTAGAAGAAGATCCCTACTTAGCCAAGGCAGCCTTTGACCTATTTCCTTGTCTTCCAGCACCTCTAAAGCGTCTGTATATGCACTCTTAGGAGATGGCTCTGAAAAAGTCACCAACATTTATGAACCCAAATACCTTCAAAAACAGGTTCTTAGGGAACTTGACTAACTAGCTCCTTCAGCAGTTCAAGCTTTACTCTCTATATGCAGCATAAACTTATGAATTGGAAAAGAGAATTAAAACAACTGTAATGAAAGCAGGAACAAAATTAAATATACAAATATATTAAATATATACAAAGCCAATCTTGAATCCTAGCAGCCCTGATGACATCATGTCATGGTGGGGACAAACGGCCCCAGCACAAGCCCAGACAGAATCTAAAGTGTGTAGACATGTTCCCAGTCTCTCCCTCCTTCCTGCATAAAGTCAGGGTAACACGGGAAAAGGAACAAAGGGGACAGGACCATGCATGTCTGGTAAAAACCCTGTATCTATGGTAAGGCCATGTGTTAGGGCCACAGCCTGGCAGAACCCCTTCCCTTTGGGTAACTATGTTCTGGTTTCAGTTGCCCTATTGGCCCAATCAATCTCAGGCAAGATTTATATACAGGCTTATTTCTAGTCACCTTTGCTTTGCTCAAGCCTTGCTCAGCCTTGCTGAAGCCTTGCATGCTTGATCCTGCTTGGACCTTGTCTGGCTTGAAACTGCCTTGAATTGCATAGCCTCGAGTTGCCTGGTCCAGAGCCTGGAATAAAGCCATGGGGATACACACCGCAAGCTATGAAAGAAGCCATGAGCTTAGGAGTTGGAGACAAGCCTGCTTCCCCTTGTGAACAAGATTTTGCTGTGCCTCAATTCGCCCAGGACAAAGCAAGCACCTGTCGCAATAATGTCGTTAGCAGCCCGCCATCTGCTGAAAAGAGACCAGACATGATAACTGTGTGGCATTCCTGCCGACAACCAGCTGTGGCCTGTAATACACAGAGGCAGCACTCCCTTCTTGGGTACAACCAGCTGTGAGCAATTAATTAACTGCTTCTTTGGTATAACGATTCTTGTTGAGTCTCCCCTCCACTGTGGTCAAGCGCCATTTTGCTCTGGTGTATTCTCTTTTCTGTTACATTCCTCCTGGTTTGCATAAAATTGTTAAATTGTTAAATTGTTATAGTTGCCCAAATACTGTACATTCCCACCGCAAATATATTCTAACTGTACATCAAATATTTTGATACATTTTTGCAATATTCATATTCATAAAAGGTTATTAATATATTTATTAATATTGTCATATTGTTTATAAGTAAAGGAACTACTATATCCTTCAACAGCACTACAGATGGTATTGCCCCTTTTTTTTTTCCACAGAAACTGCTTTTAAAATTACCTAACCCTATCTGCTAACTGAAAAGATAGCACAGAAAGAGGGTGTATATCAGCTATCAGAACTCTTCACTAAGGTGAGTTTTGCTCAAAAATGTCACCTTTACTTTCTTCCAAAGTACAGTCATAACTTAAATGACATAAAAAGAAAAACTTTTATTTTGGTTTGTTTCTTTTACAACAGAGTCACAAAGGGCTCCAGCAGCTCCATTTGACTGAAATTAAATAGTTCAACCAGTCCAGTCACTACATTTATTATCTTGTTAAGATTCTCACGAAGACACACGTTCATAAATTTGAAAAATTTGTGTAGTGTCCAAATTTAGAGCTTTGTTTAAACCAAGATATAAGATTTTAGTTCATCACACTGTCATGGTCTGATGAGCCTTTTCACAGTCTGAGTCCTCTTTGAGCCAGCCATTGAAGAAGAGACTTAAAACTCATGATCCCTCAAGCTCAGCTTTATACTGAATATGATACATATGGAATGGAATATTTTGTTGGACAGTTTAGGGTCACCTGCCCAGCCTACTCTTCCCCATAGCTGCAATCTCTTACTACACCCCCAACATGATACACAATCTTTAGCAGTGGCCTTGGTCTGCACAGAAGCAAGTATAAGCAGTAAGCTTTCTGCATATCAGTTCTTGGTAGTATCTATAAACATCAAGCATTATCACTTGTAAAACCAGACATTGTCTGCAAAAATATGTTGTCAACTTCAGAAAGTGCAGTTACTTAGAAGACACATAGGTTTAAAACAAACTCACTGAACGGAATTAGTTCTGTTCTAACTTAAACCAGGGCTATCACCCCCAGGGCAGGGACAGTTGAGCTAGAGATATTCTTAAATTCTTTGAGATAGTCAACAAACTAAAACCATGCTACTTTTAGGACATTATTTTGCAAAAATGAATTTACAAATAACATGATTCTGTTAACATTATCACAGATGTTACAGATTGAGACAGAATGCTTTCAGTCCACAGTTAGCAATGCAGGAAAAATGTTCATGTGTAATGAAGAGGTAGCATGCCTTTTCTAGGAGGGCTGTATTTAGATAAGATAAAATTCTGTTGATATCTCTGATCAAATTTGCATTCAAACAGAAATAAAGCCCTCCTAAATTGGAGTAAAGATCTACTGAGTTATGGCTACAATGCTGCTGTTCCATCACTGATTTTATTCAATTTCATTCACTGTATTCACTGATTCTGCATTTGTGACTTCCATAGGTTTCTATTTTAAAGAAGTTTTTAGGATTTGTTGGATTTCTTATAATTTGTTGTAGCTTGTAGGTAACAGTGAGACAAGAATAATCTAAAAAACAATAACTAACAATAGCAATGGTAGTTGCCTTCATATTATTTTAAATTATTTTTGATGACAGTAAAAATAAGAAATTTTCCAGAAACTCAACAGGGTTCCATTTGTCAATTTTTATGGAAAGATTTGTTCCCCAGACCTGTTTTGTCACAAAACAATCAGAATTTTCCTATTATATATTTGAGAAAATATGCCATAATTCGTTTAGTAACTTCTGTGAATTTGAAATTTGTTACTAGAAAAACACAAAATAATTAACTGGACTTCAGGAGAAAACGCAAAAGTGAGGCAACAAACACAGCAAGAGGCACAGTAACGGCAAAGCAAGGCAGGGAAGGAATTCTTCAGTTGGAAATACCTCATAATAGTGGGAAAAGGAAAAGTAGTCTATATCTATATCTATATCTATATCTATATCTATATCTATATCTATATCTATATCTATATCTATATCTATCATCTGTAACTATATCTAACTATAGATATATAAAATTAAAATGCCATAACTCTGTACAATGAACTGGTTTCTGTACTTTCCACTTGCTAGTTTTGGGAAGACATGTGCTTTTATGCTTCTGCTTATGACCACTGCATAGCATTAGGAATTTGTTTTGTTTTAACATGAATAATATTATATGAAATATTTGGTACTTATATTTTTTATTTTATCACATTATTAATGAATCTAATTATTAAAAAGTTTCTTTTCTGTGTTTCTGAGCATGACATTGCTAACACTATTTATTAATTGAAAACCTAAAATAAAAAGCTTTTCTATTTTTTTTCATCACGTATATGCATTCATTTAAAATATTTGTAATGAGGTCAACAAAAAATAGTCTCCAAGCACTTTAGGCTGGTGCTTTCTGGACTTGCACTCATAATTGCCCAGTAATTTACATTTGACCTGTACCTCCAAGTCAGAATGCTAATGGATTTTGCAAGGTGAATTCAAATCTGTCCTTAATTAGAGTGTGAAATAGGAAGAGTTGTATTTTATCTTGAATATAACCTCAGCATTTTTGAATAATGGAATTAGTGTGCAGGATCATAAAATATGCATTGGTAAGCACTTCTTCCATAAGAGAATAATAATGAACTGGTATTTGAAAAATTTTTGTAGCATCATCAACTGTTCATTTTTCATTTATTTTGGAAAGGAAGGAACATATGCATAAATGAATACACACACATATATAGAGAGAGATGCTAGAAACAAAAATATTAAGTAGATGGGCTGATACTCTGTTGTCTCATAATGATTATATATTACACCATTAGTGCTTAACCATTATTCATGTACATGCAAAAGTCCCAGCATGTGGAAGTTCTACTAAAAATCGTAATGGCTGGATGCCTGAAGAACTGAAAAGAGACCTATTTCCTGTTCTCACACCTACACTATTTCCTTTATTTATTTTGAAAAATGCTACTCTGTATCCATTGCATTGCTCCCAGGCATACTTACAAAAAGATCAAGAACATAAATTATCATAACATATTAACTGCTTACAACAGATGTGCCTGCAATTAGAATGTATTCTGGGTAATCCAGTTCTTCAGGCTCTTACTTTCTATTTAGTCTTTATCTCAAGGTCTTCCTTTTGGTGAATATCACATCCTTACAGGTTTTGTGAACAGCTAAGTCTCCAGTAGATATTTGATTTTTTGCTCTACATTCTGAATCAACACAGAACTGCAATAATTATATTTCTCTTACATTAAGGAATTTACTCTGATGTTAATAGTGTTATTATTATTATAATTAACATACTTCATAATAATAGATAGTTTTAATTGACAGTATTTCTAGGAAAAGATCAGGTTGGTTTGTTTGGCTTTTTTGTTTGGTTGTTTGTTGGTTTTTTTTTTTCCCAAAAAGTTTGCTACAAGATAGATTTAGATATTTTGCAATGTGAATTTTGCTAATCTTTAGGGGAAATATGTAAACAAGCAAATCAATCAATGAATAACAATACAAAGTTTCTTTGGCTTGGCAGTCCTATAAAGCTCAATTTTTTCTACCTACACAGAATTTCTATGATTTCTGGATAAAAAGATATGGCTCTATGGGGTGACTGCTTCCTGCAATGGTACAAAAGGGAGCAGAGCTGATTAGCTACCAGTAACAGTCTTTAGAGATGAGATACAGAAGAAAGGAACAGTAGCAGACCTGAGACAGACAGTAAGGGATTGTTCCAGGGTAAAGGAAGCACAATGTGTGGGTTTATATTTTCAAAACATTAATCATATCACTGGCATATGAAATTTATAATTTTCCCCAATTTCCACTCTTTGAAGTGTCTCTGATTTATTTTTTCCTTGTAGAAACTTTTTTCTTCATATCTGTGGAAGAGAGAAAACTGTCAAGATAGACAGCAAAACCCTTTAAAAAAGTTTAAACAACTCCAATGTCTCTAAGGCATAGTCTTTAGTAATACTACAAAGACCTTGAAAAACATCCAATAACCAAACCTTCTGAACTCTTACACTTACCCTTTTTGACAACACTGTATTCTCAACTAATTTTTCCAGTGTAAGTATCCTTAATCTGTAAATGCCCTAATTTGTTTTTTTCTGGGTTTTGACCTTAATGATTCAGATGTTGAATCAAAGATTCATTGTATTAACAAATTCTTTAAGGCATGTTCAGCATCTGAAAATGTAACTTTTTTGGTCTGCATTTTGTTAAAATGAGTTTACTTCAAACACTGGTATTAATAAAAATACAGCTGGGTATTTGTAATAGCTAATTCCCAGAGATGAAGAATAAATTCCAGGCATTTGTGGTGTCTTCTAGCTTGGTGTTGTAAGAGTCCTTTACAGAAATAATAATCAGATTTCTCTTTAGATACTACATGGAATGTGTATATTAATAGTCTTTTAAAATAATTTCAGAATTCTGAAGTGGAATTGGACCAGAAACCAAAATAAAGGACAAATTATTGATTCCTAGGTTTGGAGACTTTCAGAGCATGTTATGTCTCCATATATAACTGGTTGCAAAGGCTCAGCACAAGTCACTGATTTTTAAACATCCACTTTTCTAAAGCTATTGTCTGTCCAAGGAATGATTACATCTAAATGAAGTTGATTTTATGGATTTCAAAGTTAAATTCTACTTATCTATCAAAGATATTGGTATAACACACAGAGAAAAAACTGCTATTAACAACTGTAGAACACTCAGCAAAATACAATTAAAAAATAAAATAAATAGTTGTTTAAGCCAGAAATAGTAAATCAAATTATTATGGCAATTGAAGCAGTGGCAACACTGAAAGGAACATAATATTTGGCATCTGTTCATCAGGATGAAAATACAAATAAGCACATGGATATTTTAAAGCATATTATTTATTAGAAATGTCAATAAAACTTGTTCTAATGATTTTTTGTATGTATGATCTACAGGTCTTCAAACAAACTAAACTGATACTTCAGTTCTACAAATGCATAAATAACAGATTTCCATGTGCATTTACTGTGGAAATATCTAGGAACTGATCCTGGTACTGTATGAAACATAAAGGGTTTTAAATACTACTTTACTCACTTCCTTTGTGACTCTGTGATGAAAATCTTAGGTGTTGTAAAGGAGCAGTTGTGTATGATATTCTGGAAAGTAAATCTGACTGCGGAGCATTAAACTTTGGTTATTCTCAGTTACTGAACTTAGAGATGACTGCTAGCATGTCCACAATGCTACTGCACTGAAATAGTGAGCAAATTCTAAAGATACATTGTCAATGAACACAAGCTGAGAAGAAAAGATAATTTGGTCTTGCAATACCATGTGTACATCAGTGTTGTTTTGTTTGTGGGTTTTTTTTACCTCAGATCCTGTAGTTAACATAATGAGTCACAGTTACCAAACATCTTCTGTGGATTGAAACTTTTTATTTGTTCATATGTAACACTCCTAAGGCATTTCCTCAAAGGCTGCATCATAGTAAGTACTCTGCTTGGGATTACTATTCTATCATTCATTACCATGGAGAGGATAAGTGGTGACACCAAGATGTGTGGGGCAGCAGGCACTCTGGGGCAAAACTAAAAGTGGGTAAATTTAGATTAGATGTTAGAAAGAAGTTCTTCACCATGAGGGTGGTGAGGCACTGGAACAGGTTACCCAGGGACGTGGTGGAAGCCCCATCCCTGGAGGTTTGTAAGGCCAGGCTGGATGTGGCTCTGGGCAACCTGATCTAGTGTGAGGTGTCCCTGCCTGTGGCAGGGGCGTTAGGACTAAATGATACTTGAAGTCCCTTCCAACTGTGACAATTCTGTGATTCTGTGATTCATCTGGAAGAGATTGCAATCAATGTTTTTATCCCTACCACTCAAGAAACTGGAAAAAGTCTTCCAGGAAGCTCAAGGCTTGGTTTTCCATTATGTGCTCAGTGTTATCTGGCTGAATATTTCTGGTTTTGTTGGATTTGAAGTGACTAAAGAAACCTGGTTTAAGGACCCTAGTAGAGATTAAAACAAATGCCTCCAAGTATTGAAAACAGCTGTACTGCCCCCATTCAGCCAGATTTATTTAATGTAAAATTTAAAATGTCCATTTCATCTAGAGAAATAGACACTCTCAGGAAAGTATCAAGCTTCTAAAAGTAATTGCAGTAGAATCAAAGACATTCCTAACTGGAGACACCTACTTTTCACCATTGACAATTGAAAGATCATATAGTGGGTAGCTCAGATCCTTAGATTCTTAGTGTGTGGATATTGAAATTAGACTAGGTAATAATTCTTTGCTCAGAACTACCAGAATTCCTTTTCTCACTGTAATGTTTCAGGGTATTTGAATTTCTACATTTTCATTCTCCCTTCTTCACATGAATATTTCATATTTTCAAATTTCAAGCATGTAAAAAAGTTTCTGGAAAACAATTGAGATTATTATTAAACAATTTAAGACCTGGTGAGAATTAACGATTTTAAAATAAAATAAAACAGGAGGAATTAGGAAATACAAAATATTCTGTTGTGTGAGAGACTAAATCTTATCTCTCCTGATGTGACTCAACAAAGATAAAATCACCTTTGCAGCTAGCCTGACAACAATGGGCCACTGCTATTGACAAGATCATCCCCACCCATCAGGTACCCCGGAAAGGGAGGATGGTGAGACAATGGATTCACCACCTGGCCCCTGATGTGTATTGGGTGTGTGGGCAGGTAAATGGAGAAAGAGGAGGCAGAGGGCTCCCTGCCCCCCTTCCTCCAGACCTCTGTCCAAACACAAAGAAATACACAGGAAGATTTCCTGGGGAACAATACCTGGACACATACCTAAGGACTAAAACCTGTATAAAAAGACCTGAGCAGCTATTGGCTCGGTAGAAGGAAAACACAGCAGAAGAAAATCACAGGAGAAGGACAATGCTGCAGAGAAGGAAAACACGAGAGAAGGAAAAGCCCGGGGCAATGTTGCTCTGAAGAAAAACGGAGAGAATACCAGGAGAGAAAAAAATGACGGAGACATCACCATGGAGCCTGGGAGAAGCAGACCAAGAGCAACCCTCTCTCTGTGTCCTAAGTTCTGCCTGCTGCAACTCATGGAGCTGAAGAGGCTGCCCAGAGGACCACATCTCTTCTACAGCCAAAGGTACAGCACCCTTACTCTACAGACCCAACATCTCCTGCAGCACCTTTCCTCCACAGACTCAAACTGTCTTGGGGGTGAGTGGTGTGTTAAAATAATTCCTTTCCTCTTCTCTCTCTCTCTTCTCTCTTTCCCTCTCTATTTTCTCTCTCTCCCCTTCTGATCCATCCACTTAATTTGTGTAATAAATGTTGATATTTTGGCCTCGTTTGTGCCTTTAATTTCACAACATGGGAATATTCAAAAGAACTGAGTCTTTTTCCCTCTCCACAAGATGTCATGGCTGTTAAAATCTAGGATTCAAACAGGCATTAGACGAATTCCTGAAAGGCATCTTTACAGCACATGTAGATACGAAATCACTTACAGTTCAAGTAAGTCTTAAAATACAGGTTATTTAGTGTATCTGGAAAATAGATTTGCAAACTCATTCTATGAATACTTTCTAAACTCAACCTACAGCATTACAGACTGCTCACTGAGTTATGTCTTTTTATTGAAAAAATGGTAATCATAGTTAATAGGAAAGAACATCCTCTAGGACACTGTGGTATTTCAGGTTGCACTTGGCTGGCAGCCAAAGCCCTACCCACTGGACTCTCAGGCCCCCTCCTCAAAAGAAAAGAGGGAGAAAATACGATGGATAAGCTCATGAGTCAAGAAAGGATGACTACTTACCAGTTACCATCACAGGCAAAACTGACCCAACTTGGGTAATATTAATTCAATTTATTGCCAATTAAAAATTAGGTAGGGTGGTAAAAAAACAGCTAAAACTCATCTGCCCTTCTGCACTTCACTCAACCCTAAATTTTTCTTCCCAACTCTATTGCCTCACCCTACTCAGTGGCACATGGGACTGAGGAACAAAGGTTGCAACCAGTTCATAGTATTTCCTTTCTGATGCTCCTTTGTCCTCACAATTTTCCTGGGTTTAGTGTGAGATCCTACTCATAGGCTGTGGGTTCCTTCAAGATCTGCTCTAACATAGGCCCTTTCCACATAGTATGGTCCAGGAGAAACACACTGCTTCAGCATAGGTCCCCCACAGCTGCAGGTCCTGCCATAACACTTGGTCTATTGTGGGCTCTCCATGGGCTGTAGTCCCCTTTAGGACACACCCACTTGCTCTGGCATGGGGTCCCCATGGGATGCAGTGTGGATACCTGCCTCACCATGATATTCCATTGTCTGAAGGAACACTGCTTCACTATGGTCTTTATCATGAGATGCAGGGGATTTTCTGCTCCCACCCATTCTTTTTCACTAACCTTGGGGTTCACAGGGTTTTTATCTCATGGGTTTTTTTCTTCCACTTCTCTCACAACTAATGCACAATGGGTTTTACCTTTTCTTAAATACATTTTCCCCAGGATGCCACCATATTGGCCTGTGTGCTCATCCATGTCCTACGGTAGGTCCATTGGAGCTGTGTCTAGCATTGGGCAGTCCCTGGCTATTTCTTAAAGTGGTCACCACTGCATTCCCCCACTGACAAAATCTTGACACATACACCCAATACAGAGCTTTAAACCAGAGCACAAGGAATCTTGTTTTGGTTAAACGGAGCATATCAAGGCTATTTTATTGGCATAACTAAAATTGCAACAATTATATTGCAGTTTTAAGTATTATTTTGGGGGGCTTCATACCTCTAAAATACAGTGATCAATTTAGCAATCAAAAGGGTTCTCCTTAGATATCTGCCTAATATCTTCAACAGATGTTCAGCTGGATATATACATGAAGTACACGTAATAGTAATGTTTATTGTGTGGTGGGTAGAAAATGGTGTGAGAAACAAAGACTGAAACCAATTTAGCAAACACAGAGTGCAGAACATAACACAACAACTGAAGAAAATGGTACTTGAAGTCTGTCTGGCAGTCTTCAAGGCATTGATTCTTCAGAAGGAAAAAATCAATATGGCTAATGGAGAAAGCCCTAAAAACAAAAGAAGTGCTTTCACATTTCTAATTTCTCCTGCATAGAAAGTGGTGTCTGACTGAGCTATGCAGACAGAATGTCTTCTCTCTCTTAGGGAAGTCATAGCTTGATAGTCTTCAGGACTGGTGGCCATTTATTTTAGATGTTTAGCAGAGAATAGGACGTAAACTAAGCATCTGTTTTAAGTTTAAATTGTATAGTTTTCCAGAACAGGAACAACAGCAGCAAGATTTTAGTTTTTCAGTTTGGGCATGTTAGTTCTTATTTACAGAATGAACAAAAACGTTTTCATGTTTAATTTCTTTTGATCTTAAACAACATGAAAGATCACACCAGAAATATTTCTCTATATGTTGACCTGTTTTTTTGCTGTTTTGTGGATATAAGCTACAGTTACTTGTGCTATAATTGTGTCAGGACAAGATATTATAATAATTGAACTTTTGGACTTGTCAGGTTTTTTTGTTCTTAGTCTTCCTCATTAATCATAACCTTAGAAAGTCACAAATTTTTTTAATAGAATATAAAATGTAATATTGCCAAAGGAATCAAAGGTTGTGTGTTACATCCCAGAAAATTATGTGAGTTTAAGCAAATTAAAAAAACAGCTATTATTATCAATATAACAAATTAAAAATAGCAGTAATTATTTTGTCCAGATTTAAGACGAATGTTAAAAATACCTTTGTACTAATGAATAGTGGTGCTTAGACACAGACTACATTAATTTGTATTGGAAATATCAATATCACTGGGCTATTTCCAGATTGTTGTGAAATAAACAGTCCTCAAAATTCTATGAGTCAGAAAAAAGAAAAAATAATTTAAAAATAAAATGGTATTTCAAGACATATAAGATATGAAAATAGATTTCATAATGGATCAAGATCCAGCATTGCAGCCACTCTTCTGAGAGAAGCTGTGGGATGTGTGCAGAGTGCATGATTCTGTAGCTGACCACTTCCTTAGCACACTATGTAGAGCAAAACAATAACATTCTGTGTGTGCCAAGAACAACATCCTCATGTTGGCACCTTTTGATTGGAACATGCTGCAGAAGCCACCTCCTTGACATGCTGGCACTTCTTAGTGGGAAAAGATTTTAGCTTATATATGAGGTTGGATTTTACTCATTAAGTGATTGAAAACAGTATAAAAACCAGCCACTCTGAGCAATAGTTACTGCAGTTAGGGACTTCTGTTAGGGAATCCTTTGGTTTAGGACTACTAGAGACTTCTGCTTCTGTGGCTCCTCTTCAGGTCAGGGCTTTGGTTTAGGGATGCTGCTAAGGATATGCTCAGGACTTCTGTGAGCTGCTTCATCTGTTAAGGGCTTCCGTGACTTCTTCTGTAAGTGGGACTAAGACTATGTAATGCTGTGGATTCTAAAATGCAATAATAAAGAACTCCTGGAAGAAATTCTGAGAGTCTGTTCTCTGCATTTTTGGAATCTCGTTGCTATATGGCAACAAGGTTTGTGCTTTCATTTGGCAACCAATGACACCTCATTACAAGGGGTCTACAACTACATTCAGCTCCCCCGGACCAGGGGAGAAATAATCCAGTAAAATACTCTTTTGTCTTTTCTGCATGTACAATGGTGACATCTTGTTTCTTTATCCTTTGTATTTCAGAATTAGTTCACTCTCTCAATATCACAAGCCAGATTCTCTTTTTTCAATGGGAAACATTTTATAATTCTCTGAGAGCAGAAAAGCACATTATGCATGCTTCATTATTTTTTTAAGAAATTTAAAAAAAAAAAACACCAGAAAAAAGCACTATGTTATGTGCATTGTCCTTTAAAAGTGGATTCTTAAGAGTCCAAAATCAAAACAAAAACCAACCAATAACTTAGTGTTTTGGTCTATAAAAGGATATATTAATGTTCAATAGGCGGAGTGATTAATAAAATATTAATAATTTTATTAATCACAAAAAATACCACAAAAATATTAAATAAAACCTATTTACAGGTTCGAGGGATTTCAGTCGTGGAACAGATACCTCACCAGCAGGAACAAGTAACAATTTAAACAATATGTACAAAAATCCAGAAACAACAAACAGCACTTTAAACTGTAAAGAAAGGAACCTCAGCAATGAAGCCGGCGGTTGCCCACAACGGGGGGGAGGGGGAACCTCAGAATTCCCCAGGGCAACAGACCTTCAATAGATGCTTATAAAAATCAGGTATTGTAATTACTCACTGATCCTGATACCTCGTGGCGCACGTTAAGATCTAGACAAACCAAAATGGCGCTGACCACGCGGAAGCTGCAGGAGCAGAGTTTCACTTTCTGTTGGTGTCTGCAGCTTATTGCTGAGGCAGGATTTGCTCCCAAAGGGTTTGTAGCTAAAAGCTTTGTAGAGAGGAGGTTTCTCGGCTGTAATCCTTTTGCTCCTTGCTCCAATCAAACAAAACTGTCCCGGGGACTCAGCTCCTCTGGGGTTTCGCCTCTCAACCTGGCAAGACACTTATCTGCCCTCTGGGCTTTACAACACTGAAAATAGCGAGGGGTCTTTGCTTTCTTGTCTGGGTAAACTGAAACACAGTTTGGCTTCCAAGTGAAGCATGTGGTTCCTTCCAGAGTGTGGACAATGGCAAGACAATGCTCTGGCCCTTTGGGCCGATACTTAGACAATAATGGCCAGTAGCAACACAAGTCTAGGGGTAAAACCCTGGTATTGCAACCTATAGAAAGCCTTCTTTCCAAACGTGGCCAAAAGCACACCCACCTGGCTCATTCTGGCTCTGAAACATGTCCAGGCAAGACTAAAGAAGCAGATCTACTAGCTTCTGCATCATTGTCTGGTAAAAAGCCATTTTAAGGCTTTTTTATGTCCATTCAGGACACTTAGTTCAAACATTCTTTTGTTTCCCAGAATTTGTAAGCTTTTATAATTTCCATTATTTTTTTAACTCCAAAGCCTTCCTTTTTTTTTTTTTTTTGCATCATGTCTTTCAAACAGATGAGTAACAGGTTAGCAAAGACTGAAATAATGCTATCCAGTAAGAATATCCAATAAGATATCCAATAAGACTCAGGCCTCAAGAACCCTAGACACAGTGGAAAAAATACATAAAGAAAGAGTCCTCATCCTACAGATATTCAAGGTATATGCAGTCATTACCTTCCTTCCAAAGTATGAGAAATAAGACATTCTTTTCCTTCATAGAGGCTATTGATTTATTCCAGCTGGTTAATCAGTCCCAGAAGCCTTCCTGTGTCTCATCAAGTATATTAATATAGCAGCCTTGCAGCACAACTGTAACAATTTACAAGCCTTGGCATATAAAGTACTTGCCCACTCTTTACCTCAATGACTGATGAGAGATGATCATACAAATAAACCAGCAACATGGGAAGGGGAAGGGGGGAGGGGAAGGGGGGGGGAGGGGAGGGGAGGGGAGGGGAGGGAGGGGAGGGGAGGGGAGGGGAGGGGAGGGGGGGGGGAGGGGAGGGGAGGGGAGGGGAGGGGAGGGGAGGGAAGGAAGGGAAGGGAAGGGAAGGGAAGGGAAGGGAAGGGAAGGGAAGGGAAGGGAAGGGAAGGGAAGGGAAGGGAAGGGAAGGGAAGGGAAGGGAAGGGAAGGGAAGGGAAGGGAAGGGAAGGGAAGGGAAGGGAAGGGAAGGGAAGGGAAGGGAAGGGAAGGGAAGGGAAGGGAAGGGAAGGAAGGGAAGGGAAGGGAAGGGAAGGGAAGGGAAGGGAAGGGAAGGGAAGGGAAGGCATTCATCTTGACACCCACTCCTCAGATATTTATAGATGTTGTTAAGATCACCAATACAATGACTATTCAAGATGCTTCTTTCATCATGGAGGAGTGAGGATTATTTTGAGTGTACTGACCGGAGCTAGGCAAAACGTTTTTGACAGATCTCTTTAGAATGTGCTACTATGTCCAAGCTGTATTTATTTTGACATGCTTTTTAATGGGTACATTTTAGATATTCATAGTTGTCTAGGTTCTTATGCACTGACTGTGATGGGAAACAATGTGGGAGGGAAGAAGAAATACAATTTGAGGCATATACTTTAATATATAGTTGCTTTGGATTCCTCCCACACTCCAATACAGAGCTTTGACAGCAGAAAGTTGTAGTGAAACATGATTGCACTGTAATCATATAGAAAGCTCTGACATGTTACACTGGTAATTTTGAAAATGTGAATAGAACATTAGAAGTTAGTGAAGAATGCTAGCTATCCACATTTTTCAGAACACTTGAGATTGTCAAGTGGCTCTAGCTGCACAAGGCCAGTTTGTTTGTTCTCCTCCTCATTTCCCAGAAAGGTATGTTTCCTTCAAACTCTGCAATGACACCAGTGAAGATCAGATTTGTATCTTCTTATCACTACTGCTATTTTTAGAAAACCAGGAAAAGAAAGAAAATTGATAATAATTAAAAAAAAAAATAATGATAAAATTTATTCGGTTAGACACGTTATGGATCACGGATCTTTTGCTGTAATTGATGGCTCAGTTTCAGCTGCTGCAAAGTGAGCTTTAGTGATATGGAATGAAATAAAATCAATATTGAGATGGTGGGACAGCAAGATGGAAAAGCGATGTAATGAAGCAAGAATGAAGACTTTCTAAAAGAAAGATATGACCCAGTGACTTTTTGGCTAGAGTAATGCTATTAAAAGAAATAAAACAAACTAACAAACTAAAAACAAACAAACAAACAAAACACCAAAGCAAAGAAAACCCAAACAACAAAACCCCACAATACCAGGAGAAAATGAATGGTGTTCCAAGTCATATGGTGCAGGGCAACACAATTAGAAGAGGATTGTTTTTTTTAATCTGGACCACTGGAAGAACAAAGAAACCTGATAACTGAAAATTTATATTGCAAGGACGACTTCTAAAGGACAAAATACTCCAAGCACATTGAAAATATTAATTCTGAGGTAAAGTGTTATACTGCTTTTTAGCACATAATCCAGTACTGTTTAACATCAATGGTCTGGATCAAGTGCACTTTCTGCAAGTCTGCAGGGGGGGGAAGGGAAGGGAAGGGAAGGGAAGGGAAGGGAAGGGAAGGGAAGGGAAGGGGGGAAGGGAAGGGAAGGGAAGGGAAGGGAAGGGAAGGGAAGGGAAGGGAAGGGAAGGGGGAAGGGAAGGGGAAGGGGGGAAGGGAAGGGGAAGGGAAGGGGGGAAGGGGAAGGGAGGGGGAGGGGGGGGAGGGGAAGGTCACACACACACAAAAACCCCACAAATGACCAAACCAAAACAAAAAAACCCCACAACCAAAACTGTGAGAATTGTTTGATGCAACCATTTCTTCTGCTATCATTCAGAGGGAATTCAAAAGACTGGATACAACAGCACACAGAGATCTCATGAAGTTAAATGCAAAGGCAAAATCCTGCCCTCAGGGAGACACAACTCCAGGCACCAGTACATACCTGATGCTGACTGGCTAGAAAGCACCTCTGCTGAGGTCCTGGTGGACAGCAAGTTGAATCCTTGTAGTAAAGAAGGTTAACAGTCCTGTGCTGCATTACGGAGATCATTGTGAGCTGGTCAAGGGAGGTAATTATTCCAATGTACTCAGCACTGGTGAGGTCACACCTGGAGTTATGTGTCCAGTTCTTGGCTCCACAGTACAAGAAAGGCATGAGAATACTAGACTGGATCAGCCATGGAGCTACAAAATTTATTAAGGGACTGGACTATCTTTCATATAAGGAAAGGCTAAGACAGCTGGAACTACAGTTTGTTTTAAAACTGCTTGGACTAAACATCTTCTCTAACTGATTTTTCTCAACAGATTTCCTTCCCCAGAATTCCCTCACTCTTAACAGACTGAGCTAACAATGTGAGAACAAAAAGAGATCCAGAAATACAGTTAGCTCTATGGCCCTCTATTATTTAACAATGTAGACTTGAGATCTCTTGAAAATAGGAGAAATATTAACAGGTTTACTGAGGGTTAGTGTATTGCAACCACAATGTGCATTGAAAATTCAGAGGAAAATTTTGGAAGTGAAAATCTGGTTGTGGTACCTTTACAGAAACATGTAGGGAAGAGAGATCATGTGTTACTATTCCAGATCCCTTAAGAGATACTGACTGCTTCAAAACACTTGCTATTTAGGTTTATAATAATTTCCTTATTTTCCTGGAAATATATGTTTTGGATACATGTTCTGCTCAGTCTATGCTATGGAGTATGTGGGACAGGTGCAGGTAAATTTAGTCTTATGTAATAAGTCTCGGAAATTCCTTTTAATTTAATCAGAAATTCTAATCAGGACCTAGAAAATTTACTGAAAAACAGTTGCATAAAAGGTTGAATTTCCTTCTGGGAAAGGAAATGGCAAGTAAGTGCATCTCGAGCATTTTTATATTGTACCATTATAAAAATAAAAACAGATCCCAAAAGAAGCCTGAATTGTCATTTTGTATGTGAATGCCTTAGCCATAATTTCATGACTCATTTATAAGGACGTACTAAACTTTTGTTTGTTTGTTTTAAATATTACGTTTTAAAGTAGTCACTGCTCCAAAGTAGAAAAGTTCTTCTTTCCTGATTTTTTCCAGCGTTACTTTTCCCTGCATACTTGATTGCTCAGGGAATAAGTTTCATCACTTTTCTCATTTACCTGAGATGTTTATTTGTTTTTAATGGCATTTTATTTTTCTAAGATGTGGAGGACACCTCTTTAGTACCTAAAAAATATTCATCTTGGACCCAGGGCAGCATTCTTACTATTAATTTCCCATGTATAAAAGATCAGCATCCCTACAATCAAAATGCAGTATGAAAAAAATTAAATGTCATGCATAGGAGAACTGGTTTCTCACAAATTCTGGAATATAAGAGACCTTATGTAAGAAAGAGGTTAATGCATTCTTAAAGTACTTTGAAAAATAGGCATTTAAGCAAGAAGACCTCAAGATACTAACAGTTGCCTGAAGACTTAGGTAACACTTGAAACAAGACAAAACCAAGAGGCATATAGACTCCTAAATGTCCATTTAAATTAACTTCACAGATCTTCATTTGTTCCCATATAACCAAAAGCTGAAAAATAGAAGTCACTTTCAGAGAACTTCTTTCACATGCAGTCACAAATTGAACCACTAGAAATTACATGCTTTTTCATTTGTGCATGCTGCAGACTATAAAACTTTTTATTCACAGAATACCAGGAATATTAATTGAGATGATAAAACATAAATTATCTGAAGCTCACTTTGAACATTTTCTGCTATTTTCTGTTGCAATATCCCTAATGGAGTCAGACTGTGAAAAGTCTCATCAGACCATGACAGTGTGATGAACTAAAATCTTATATCTTGGTTTAAACAAAGTTCTAAATTTGGACACTACACAAATTTTTCAAATTTATGAACGTGTATCTTCGTGAGAATCTTAACAAGATAATAAATGTAATGACTGGACTGGTTGAACTATTTAATTTCAGTCAAATGGAGCTGCTGGAGCCCTTTGTGACTCTGTTGTAAAAGAAACAAACCAAAATAAAAGTTTTTCTTTTTATGTCATTTAAGTTATGACTGTACTTTGGAAGAAAGTAAAGGTGACATTTTTGAGCAAAACTCACATCAGAGTTCAGTTAGCAGATAGGGTTAGGTAATTTTAAAAGCAGCTTCTGTGCAAAAATAAAATAAGGGGCAATTCCATCTGTAGTGCTGTTGAAGGATATAGTAGTTCCTTTACTTATAAACAATATGACAATATTAATAAAGGTATTAATAACCTTTTATGAATATGAATATTGCAAAAAGGTATCAAAATATTTGATGTACAGTTAGAATATATTTGCAGTGGGAATGTACAGTATTTGGGAAACTATAACAATTTAACAATTTTATGCAAACCAGGAGGAATATAACAGAAAAGAGAATACACCAGAGCAAAATGGCGCTTGACCACAGTGGAGGGGAGACTCAACAAGAACCATTAAGACAAAGAGGCAATGAATTAATTAATTGGGTTGTACTCAAGTGGGGAAATGCTGCTTCTGTGTATTAGAGGCTTTGGGGCACTCGTGCTCCAGGCACAGCAGGTTGCTGGCAGGAATGCTACACGGCCATCAATGGCTGGTCTGTCTTCAGCAGACGGCGGGCTGTTAACAATACTTTTCATGCGGGACAATTGCTTTGTCCTGGGGAAACTGAGGTACAGCAAAATCCTGGTCGCAAGGGGAAGCAAGCTTGGCTCTGACTCCTAAGCTTGTGGCTTCACTTGTAGCTTGCGGTATGTAGGCTCGTGGCTTCATTCCATGCTCTGGACCGGGCAACTCAAGGCTATGCAACTCAAGGCAACTTCACACCAGGCAAGGTCCAAGCAGATTCAAGCATGCAAGGCTTGAGCAAATTCTTGAGCAAGGGCTTGAGCAAGGCTTGAGCATGGCACGAGCAGGGCACAGGCAACTAGATATCAGCCTGTATGTAACTCTTGCCTGAGACTGAATTGGGCCAATAAGGCAACTGAAAACAGCACATAGCTACCCAATGAGAAGGGGTTCTGCCAGGATGTTTTAATAAAGAAAATACATAGATGTAAGAGAAGAAAAATAACCAAATAATGATGAATTAGACCATCTAAAGTTTTGACTTTAGCAACAGAATTGGGACAATTTACATTTGACAGACTTTTCTTCTCAAAAAAACCCCAAACAAACAAAAAAAAACAACCAAAAACAAAACAGTAGGACCAAACTACAGTCTTTTAATATCATCTCTTCTTTCTATGCTATGGTTTAGTTTGCACTCTAAATCAATATATTTGCTTGAAAGACTTAAACATATCACATTGTTAAAACAAAAGAGTACATTATTTTTTCAGATTAAGTCAGTGATAAACACAGTCATAATAAAAGCAAAATGTGGACTAAGATGTGAGAGTGCTGGATACAGTTTGGGACATTTTCATTACATGTAAAGAAGAAACCCATGAAGGTGGCAAAATATGGGAAGTCACTGCTCAGAGATAGGGTGGGATTTTCAACCAGGAAGTTTTTCCAAGAATTAGCTGAAAATGGTTCTTACTGAACCTGCTTTGAGTAAGAGAGTTGGATTAGAGAACTTCAGAAGCCCCTTCCATCTAAGTTATTCTGTGATTCTATTCTGTAGTTAAAACACAAGATACAACATCTTTTTCCATAAAGAAATTACTTCTATCACAATATTATAATGTAGTTTCATGAAAATTCACAGAATCGCTGAATCACCGAGGTTGGAAGAGACCTCAAAGACCATCAAGTCCAACCTGTCACCACAGACCTCATAACTAGTAAACCATGGTACCAAGTGCCATGTCCAATCACCTCTTGAACACCTCCAGGGATGGTGACTCCACCACCTCCCTGGGCAGCACATTCCAATGGCTAATGACTCTCTCAGTGAAGAACTTTCTCCTCACCTCCAGTCTAAACTCCCCCTGGCACAACTTGAGACTGTGTCCTCTTGTTCTGGTGCTGGTTGCTAGAGAGAAGAGACCAACCCCCTCCTGGCTACAACTACCATTCAGGTAGTTGTAGACAGCAATAAAGTCTCGCCTGAGCCTCCTCTTCTCTAGGCTAAACAATCCCAGATCCCTCAGCCTCTCCTTGTAGGGCTTGTGCTCAAGGCCTCTCACCAGCCTCGTTGCCCTTCTCTGGATGCATTCAGGTGTCTCGATGTCCTTCTTAAACCGAGGGGCCCAGAACTGGACACAGTACTCAAGGTGTGGCCTAACAGTGCTGAGTACAGGGGCACAATGACTTGTGTCTTTGAAATCATTAACTGAGACACTCGCAGGTTTGGAATTGATCAGGATTATAAGATTGTCCACTTATTACTAAACTGTACCTGAGAACAGGAAATTAGGTATCTGGCAGACTACTGTGTTAAGCCTTTTCTTAAGTAACTCTTAGTTTTTAAAATATTTAAGGAATAACCTTAAGAAGCATGGCAATGCAATTTAGAAGACTAATAATTCTGTATTGTCACATGTTTATTATAGCCACATATAAAATACTAAGTCCTCACCCTGATTTCATAATATGTTTATTATCTGGCCGCTGCTGTTGAAGTTGTACGTGCTTTTTGCACTGTTGAGGACAAATTAGAATAGTGAGCTTCAGGACAAAAACATGAAAGATGCTGAAGTTAGTCAATCACATTTAGAATTTACAAAGTGATACAAATTCTATTTTAATCTGTTAAACAAAAAGCATTTGCTTGTGCTAGGCTCACCCATCTAGTACAAGATTTGCCACCATTCATCTCTGCCAAACCAAGCTACTTTTGCATGCAGACCATAGAAAGCTGCCCTCATTTTTCCAAATGTGGTAACATTAGTGATCAAATCAGGATGCAAGCAGGTCTTCATGTATAGCATTTTTTTTCCCCTCTCCTTCAGGATTCAGCAATTTTTCCAAAGTTATTTTTAGTTCAAACATCTGTTCAGTCACAAATACAGCAGTGCCAAAAGCAGAACAACAAGCTGTGCACAGAAGCAGAAGCTCAGCTGTAGCACCAAGATAACTTGCCTTCAAGGCTTCCTGGTTGGAGCTGACAAGCATCTGGTTAGTGACAGGCTGGTCTGTAACACTGCATGAGCTTGTATCTGTTTGCAAATCGCCATGTAAACATGGATAAAGTAAAATAGAATGTATTGCTGCAGCATCTTGTCTGTCAGACTGTCAGCTTCAAGTAAACTGAAGCTTTTAAGACATTCACAAAACAAATATTCAGTCCTACTTTTCCTCATCTCCTTCAAAATGGCAGTGTACTCAGCTGCTAAAATTTCTAACCCATATACAGAAGATATTAATATAAGCAATGTACAGTATCTGGTAATATTTATTTTTCTAATCAGTATACAATCCTTTTGAATTTTGTCTCTTTCACGTCATAAAGGTAGAATGTATTTTTAAAATACAGTCACTAAATTGTGATTTAGACAATGAAAAGACAATTGAAATAGGTTTAATAAAGAATATGCCTATTTAATCAAACTATTTTCAAACTTTTCTGAATTAGAAAAAAAACCAACAAAAAGAAAACCTGCTGATGTTGCTTACATTTGATTAATTTTCATTTGGAAGATCCCAGTACAGTTCACTGAAGTTGAAACTAATGAAGAAAGAGATCAGAAAAAAGTTAAGATCACACAGAATTTTTACAAGGGAAAAAAAAAAAAAAAAAAAGAAATTACAGGGTGGCCTTATTTTATAGTTCTTATTGTTTCAAAAGTCTAATTATTAGTTGTTTTGATAAATAGAACTGTAAGGTGATTAATGTCATACCTGAATGATAAAGCTAGGTTAATGAAAGCTTTCAGAAATATAAAAGAACTATCTGGTAGGGTAAGAAAAATTCCCCCACCACAAAGAAGAACCACAGCTAACTCAGCTGGAAAAGCAAATGAAATAAGCTATATTACATGCATAAATGGAATGCAATGAATATGTACACAAATATACATATTTACAATATATACAGAAATATACAGCAATGAACGTAATGCAGAAAAGCTTTTTTCTCTCCAGCGGCCAGGGGGGTTCCCTGAACCCCCCTCTCTCCCTCCCTACCTCCCTTTTTTCTCAAAAAGGGTTAGAGAGAAAGAAAGGCAATTAAGGAGAAAAATTCTCTTAGCTCAAAGCGTATGCAAGAATTAGTTTCTTATTTGGTAGCTTTGTTAATTCAAGGTCGCTCCTGCCCAGCAAAGCTGTTGCGTCAGAGAGAGAGAAGCCATCAGCCCACAGGACAGAGAAGAACAGACTGAACCCAGCCTGAACCCAGACTGAACTGACAGAACTTAAACTAAAAGTTGCATTCTATCAATCACCAATGAAATTAGTTAGACTATCTTGTTTTTGTTTAAATATCAAAAACATTCAGCCAGAGTGTTCAGCAACTGTGCTTTCCTTAAAGGCACAGCCTAAACAAGTCACAACATGCCAGCCAATTAATCAAGAGCAAAACTAAATCCAACATAAAATCAAAAAAGAATTGTGGTGTATTGATATGCTTTTGGGATCAATAATAGATGCCATTATTGCTGACTTAAGTTCATTAGTATATAAATTTAGATTAGTACACTGCCAATAATTAATCTGTCTAAAAATGAGACAAATTTGTTAGTCACTGTTTTTAAACAAAGTTGTCAATGCACAGGAGTACAATGCTGCCAAAAATTAGGAAAAGAAGTTTCTGCTTTGAATATTAACAATATAAGACACAAACTCCTGTTTGCTGTTTTGTTTTGTTTTTCTTGGTGGCATGCATGATTTTTTACCCCCGTAAGTCACTCAAGATTCTGGCCCTGATCCAATAAAGTCCTCAAACGAATAAATGGTATGCTTCAACAAAGTTATTCAGCTGGATATTGCCTAATATTGTGTATATGCTTGATAGAGCAGAAGTGGCTGCAGCTTAAAAGTTCTATGGTAAAAGATGTTCATCAGCAGTCCACCAGCTCTTGTGGAGTTCACAGCACACAAGTGACACTTTTGCTGTGCCAGCCTTATCCATTCCTAGCTCTTCCTGAAAAATTGTGCTTTCTATAATTTTGATTGTTTCCTATAAGAGGCTGAAATGCTTTGAATTACTTGTGAAATGTACCCTTCATTATTCATTGTTTTTCATCTAAAAAGCCTACTTTAAGTGGCAGCTGATGCTATTGTATACCATGGACAGTGAAGATATATACTTTGGCTCAAGCAGGTCTTGTAGAAGAAAAGCTTAAATAAACCTAATTTTTTAATCAGAAAATTCCTTAAGCCTACAATTCTGTTGTAGATTGAGACACAAATATAAAAATACATGAAAAAATAGATACATTAGAGTAGAAGACACAGATTTTTTTACTGAGTCTTGACATGGTATCTACAATTCTATGACATCTATACTTTCATGACATCTATACTTCTGTGAAATGGATTCAAACTCCTTCTGTCTTAGAAAGACATTCATCAAAACACCCTTGAACAGTGAAGACATATATTGGGACATGTAAGCTTCAAATTTAGTGACACTATTATAGTTCTTGAATTCCTACAGATTCAAGAAGTGCATAAATATGTTAAAAATATGTCTGAATCTAATAAATAGTCCACACAAAAAACATTCTTACGTAGCTGTAAGCTCCAGATAGCGATGACTGCAAAATAAATAAATACATAAATAGATCACAAGAAATAAAACTACTAGTTTTATTTCTACTACTACTAGTGGTGGTGAATGGTGCCGCGTCCGGCTGGCGGCCAGTCACCAGCGGCGTCCCCCAGGGATCGGTGCTGGGCCCCATCCTTTACATCTTCGTTGATGATATGGATGAGGGGGTTGAGTCATCATCAGCAAGTTTGCAGATGACACCAAGTTGGGAACAGATGCTAGTCAGTTAGAGGGTAGAAAGGCTCTGCAGAGGGACCTCGGCCGACTAGACAGATGGGCAGAGTCCAATGGGATGGCATTTAATAAGTCCAAGTGCCGGGTGCTGCACTTTGGCCACGGCAACCCCATGCAGAGCTACAGCTGGGGTCAGAGTGGCTGGAGAGCTGCCAAACAGAGAGGGACCTGGGGGTGCTGATTGACACCCACCTAAACATGAGCCAACAGTGTGCCCAGGTGGCCAAGAAGGCCAATGGCATCCTGGCCTGTATTGGAATAGTGTGGCCAGCAGGAGCAGGGAGGTCATTCTGCCCCTGTACTCTGCATGGTTAGGCCACACCTTGAGTCCTGTGTCCAGTTCTGGGCCCCTCAGTTAAGAAGGACATCGAGATACTTGAACGTGTCCAGAAGGGCAACAAGGCTGGTGAGAGGCCTTGAGCACAAGCCTATGAGGAGAGGCTGAGTGAGCTGGGATTGTTTAGCTGGAGAAGAGAAGGATCAGAGGTGACCTCATTGCTCTCTACAACTACCTGAAAGGTGGTTGTAGACAGGAGGGGGTTCATCTCTTCTCCCAGGCAACCAGCACCAGAACAAGAGGACACAGTCTCAAGCTGTGCCAGGGGAGGTTTAGACTCGAGGTGAGGAGGAAGTTCTTCACTGAGCGAGTCATTCGTCATTGGAATGGGCTGCCCAGGGAGGTGGTGGAGTCGCCGTCCCTGGAGGTGTTCAAGGGAGATTGGACGTGGCGCTTGGTGCCATGGTCTAGTTGTGAGGTCTGTTGGGACAGGTTGGACTTGATGATCCTTGGGGTCTCTTCCAACCTTGGTTATACTGTGATACTGTGATACTGTGATACTCTGAGAAGAGTGGAAGAAGGTAAATACGACTTATATGAAGGGTTCTTTTCTCTCCCTATTCTAGAAAGAAAATGGGACATCTAGAATGCATGTGTCATACTTTAAAAAAAAATTAATAGGGAATATCAAAAAGATCATGATGAAAGAAGATTTTCCAGACACTTCTCTGAAACACAGAGAAATCAGAAAGTAGTGTAAGATTTACTTATAAATCTTCTTTCACTAGCTTTATAATTTTTCACAGACCATTAGTTATCCTGTCACGATTTTTGTTTAGGCTACCTACACCATGCACTAGATCAGGCTGGCCAGAGCCTCATCCAGCCTGGGCTTAAATACTTCCAGGGATGGGGCCTCAACCACCTCCCTGGATAACCCATTCCAGGCCTTCACCGCTGTCATGGTGAAGAACTTCCTCCTCACATCCAGCCTGAATCTCCCCACCTCCAGTTTCATTCCATTCCCCCTAGTCCTATCACTACCCGAGAGCCTGAGAAGTCCCTCCCCAGCCTTCCTGTAGGCCCCCTTCAGATACTGGAAGGCCACAACTAGGTCACCTCTGAGCCTTCTCTTCTCCAGACTGAACAGCCCCAACTCTTTCAGTCTGTCCTCACAGGAGAGGTGCTCCAGCCCTCTGATCATCCTCGTGGCCCTTCTCTGTACAGGGGGTTGGAACTAGATGATCCTTGTGGTCCCTTCCAACCCTGACTGATACTATGATACTATGATACCAGATAGTGCAGTAATTTATGTTTTTAAATGGATGTCACACTAGCACCACACACTCTAATGCTAAAATTGCAAATCTTTACGGCTCTCTGTTCCATAATCAAAGTCTTCATGTGTGCATGTGTGTGCATGAAGAAAATTTAATTATAAAAGTTTTTTGCTTACTAGGTTGGATTTTTTTGTCTTTCTGTTAAAGCCACGGTGCTATACTCCAGACACAATAATGGCCCATTCTTCCTTTCACTGGAGGTTTATATCATCCATTGTGAAAATTATCACTTCTGGAAAATACATCATATGTCATCATATTAGAGACTTTAAAGAAATAAAAACAAACAAGGAACTAATTTTATACATCAGACAAGCAATCAAAATTGTTGAAGTACACATACCATGTAGGACTACACAGATAAGTAGAGGCAGGGTTAGTTGTGGAATCTCCTTCTCCAAAGATATTCAAAATCCACCTGGATGCATTCTTGCATGATCTACTCCAGATGATCCTAACCTGGGAGGGAGGTTGGACTAGATGCTCTTTTGAAGTCCCTTCCAACCCCTAACATTCTGTTTTGGAGGAATTAGCATTAGACTTTCTTCCATATACCTGTTAGAACTTGTTAATAAGTGCTGTAAGGTTGGAATTTACCTTTCAGTAGATCTTCACTGCCATCATCTTTATTTTTTTTTTCAGTACTACCAATGGAACTAAGAATATATAAATACAACAAATAAATACATAGTAGTGCTTGTGGCATTTATGGGTTTTTTATGTAAGCAGAGTGAACTAAGAAAAGTGGAAAACAGAAAACCTTTATTTATATTGCTAGATGAAGGAGTATTAGGAAAGAAGCACCAGCAGTGATTCATTGATCATTTATAAGACTTAATAAAAAATGTTTATATTTTATTTTAATTCATTTACTGGTGTGGTTTTGTGCAGCTCTGATCCAGTGCCCAGATATTATTGAAGGGTTAAGATGCACTATTTTGTAAAAAGTAATTTAGGCAGAAGTATTTAACATTTGCTCCCTCTGCCTTATGTTCTACTCAAACAGACTTTTATCAGACTTAGCATAACCTCTCTATTACAGGTATAAGAAACACATGTCCTAAAATTAATTTACAGTGGCATCACACAGATGATTGTCATGCAGCTCTGGTACTGTTCACACACTTTGCAATAGAAAGAGAAAAAAACGAGGCCAAAAAAAAAAAAAGCACACTTCACAGGAAATAACTGTGATGTCTTCATACCCCAAGGACATCACTAGAAATGATCAAAAGTATGTGTTAGATGCTCTGGACATGATCATGCTCTCCTTCAGCATTTTTGGGATTATCATTTTTTCTTAGAGACAAAAGGCACTTTATGAGCTGGTTGTGTTTAGTACTGTAGATGCAGCCATGGACCTCAAAATTCTGAATCCTGATTTTGAAAAGGGGCTCTACTTAGTCAGCAGCCAGTGTGCAGTTGGCCAAATGCTGACAGTGTCAGATGCATCTGAATTGCCTAGCTGTTTGCACATCTGTAGAGTATTAAAAAAACACAACCCCATACTCTGTGACTGTCCTGTAATACTATAAAAGCATAATTGTAATGCAGAGTCATTCAGTACCTGCATAGATCTGGCTTCTTAAGATGTCCCTAAGTGTTCACACAAACAACAGCACAACAGAGGTCCAGGCATCATCAGGATGATCACAGATTGGTTTTTAAAGTTAAATCTGTGTGGAGAAACATATAATCATAATGTCCCTTTAATAATTTTTAGTATAAAACTTCAAGGGAGGGAAACGACTTAAAACACATTTGATTTCCTATCCATTTTGATCATTTTGTTTTATCTATTTCTCTTTTCTTTTCCCTTCCAGAAATATTTCTCTTTTTTTTCCCAAGAAAGCAAAGAAAATCCATGCAAAACATGAATAAAATCAAACACTATTTAAAAATTCAGAAGCAGATACACAGATACAAAACTGCCTTAAAATCCTTTCCATGAGCCCATCATAATTTTAAAAGCAGGCTATGTATAAGTTATGGCAATATTTTTAGGTTTATGTTATCTATACTAGCATATAATTATTGAAATGCTAATCCTGCTGAAATTAAGGATTAAATTTACACTGAATTCAATGGGAACAAAATTTGACCTTTAATTGACATCCAGTTAAATGTCTTTTACTGGAATAGTTACTGCAAAACAGAATAATCACAATAGATCAAATTACTTTTAATAAGTGCTAAGTGGCTTGTCTCCTCTCTTTAAATGGTGAACTGGTGTTACTTCTAAGGCTGTTCACAGAAGCAAAAAAAAATGTTGTGGTTTTGTATTTGTTTGGACATTTTTTTATTTAGTTCCCTCTACTTTCCCTGCTATTTTAAGTGGATTATTCTGAAGAGCAAGACCTTCACAATAAATGGATGCAAAATTAAAGGATACATCATTCAAAAGAAATTTGGAAAACATACATGACAAAATTGGTTTAATACTAGCTGCCTTGAAATAAGTAAAATCACCTAATCAAACAAGCTTTCCCTATCAAAATGACAAGCCTATACAGCAAGCAAGTATAAAAATCAAATAATAAAAGGTATGCCAATACTAAATCCATTTATAAAGAAACATGAAGAAATACAGGCCCCTTCCTTTCAGATCGTTGCTTTGTTAGTGAATGGAAAGTAGACATAGAGGTAAGCTTCTAGTGCTTGTGAGACTTGTTGAGGATAAACTGCATTTTAAAACATAAAAGAAGGTGCTGCCTTTCCTTGTGTCCTCTTGAACAAATTGCCATGCCATGCTCTGGCTGATGTGCTACACTCTGTATGCTCTGAACACAGTACGCCCCAAGGAGCTTCTCTTACAGGCATCGGAGTGGTTGCCTTTGTTCTAGCAGCACCTACACTTGATCAGCAGCTCCTTAGAGAGCTGCTGGATCCTGACGGGTCTCTGCTGCCTTGACATTTCTCTACCTCAGTAAACGCCACTGTGAGCCACTATCTGCCACTCTGCTGTGGGCTGGGTGGGTTCCAGAGCAGTTCTCCTTGACAACTGACCTTCTCATTCTGCTTTTCATTTTGCCTATCCAGGGACATGTTATCTTCTGCTTATGTGAGGACTTTATACAGAAATGGCTATTGCCCTCAGATGGAGATGAACTTAAATTTAACCCATATGAGGTATTTTAAATCCCATCATATAATTTTTGGGCTACTTTTTTTCTTTTCTTCTTTTTTTTCAATCTCCAGTGTAAAGTAGTTTTTCCAGTCACTAATAACTTAAGGTGATAATAATGTTGGATTAATTATCTCTGAGTACTTGACTTATTCCTTCTGTATGCAGATGGTTTCTTTTTCATATTCAAACCAACAATTTTTGTTTGTTTGTTAAGCAATTTCTCCTCTCAAATTATTTCTTTATTCTATGCTATGAACAGCAGGAGTGTGTTCCCTCAGCAGAAGCCAGGAAACAATAGCTTTACATGAGGGTAGATGTCAGTTCCCTTTTTTTCTGTTTTGTTATATTTCTTTTTTTTTTGTTGTTTTGTTTTGTTTAGTTCTGCATTTAAAGGCAAACTTCATTCTATTTACTGAAAAATTATTTGATTTCTATCAATAATTTTCAAAATACTTTAATGAAAACAAATTTCACCTGATAGTGTTACAGTTATTTATATTGCATACCTTCCACCTGTGAAAATACCAAATGAATTAACTACCATCATTACCATCACATGAATTCATAATGTCAGAATTTATTTATTATGTCTTTCTTTAAGTGTCCTATCATTATCAACACATTTGATACTCACTGTATTAGTAGTGATCATCACTAATTCATTCTGAGCTATTAACATGGATATAATGGAAATTTCCACCAAAATTGTATCCTAATTTTTATTTATGAAAATATATTAGCTCTATCCTTAGGTAATCATGACTGATTTTTGTGGTGAATTGGAGCTAAATAGTTTAGCTACACAGTGTCAATCATGATGTAGTCTCTGTAAATGTCTTATTCTAACAGACCAAGAATTTCAGATGACAACTGTGAAATAATAAAAGTGCCATTTTTCTGCAATCTCACAGAATTTTCATAGACTATAATACTCAGAAAGACAATTTTTAGCCTTTAATTTTACAATTTAATTATCTTCTGATTTTATATAGGACAAAGAGAACAGTATATTCTCAACAGCACTGACAATGATAGTCTTCTCAAGTTTGCATTATGCTTACATAAAAATAAATTTAAATTGGTAATAAATCTATAGATGTATGCAGCTGCATGCATTTCCCCCCTTTTCCTCATTTCTGATATTTCTTGTAAGGATTATATTATTCAGTGGAAGCTACAGTAAAACCCTTTGATTTGGATTTTAATAATATTTTGTTCAGTAGGATCTTAGCTTGCAAATTGTTACACTAGCTACACCATTAAGGTAATATGAAATTACATTTCAGGAAAAAAAAACAAATGTTTGAAAGTAATTTGGCTGCTAAACTATACCATACGTGTCTTCATGGCTTTCATGTTGATGGCTTAGAAGATGGAGACCAGGGAGACAAAGTCCTTCCCACTGTAAGCAAAGACAAAGTGTGTGATAACCTGAGGAACCTGAAGATACGCAAGATATACAAGTTAGACTCAATGATCTCTGGAGGTCCCTTCCAACTTCTAATGTTCTATGATTCTAAGTCCATGGGACCTGATGAAATACATCCCAGACTCCTGTGGGAATTAGCTGATGTAGTTGCCAAACCATTCTCCCTGATATTTTAAAAGTCGTAGCAGCCAGGTGAAGTCCCTGGTGGCTGGAAGAAAGGAAACATTACACCCATGTTTTACAAGGGTAGAAAGGAGGACCCTGGGAACTACTGACCTGCCAACTTCACCTACATGCTTGGGAAGATCATGGAACAGATCCTCCTAGATGCCATGCTGAGGCACATGGAAGACAGGGAGGTGATTCAAAACAGCCAGCATGGGTTTACTGGGGGCAAGTCCTGTCTGGCCAGCCTAGTGGCTTTCTATGATGAAGTGACTGTGTCAGTGGATAACGGTGCTATGAATAAAGAGGGTTAAGGTGGGGAATTAATTAAATTTAACTCTGCCACCTAGGTAGCTATATACAAAAGTTATGAAATATTATACATATATTCTGCTGAAAAATGTCTTCTAAATAGTGGAATGGTTACAAAAAGTTTGAGAAAACAGTATTTGGAAAAAATGAATCCAAAAGCAGTATGTTATCCTTACTAACAAAAGGCAGGTATTTCCCGGAGGCTCTAGGAATATATCCATTTACTCACAATGCTGCTTGCCAACTGTGGGAATTTCTCTGGTGTATCTTTTACAGGAGAGTCCTCCTGGAACTGCTGCTACTTATAATAAGTACATGTGGGGGGCAAAAACCCAAGAGAGACAGCATGCTCTGCAGCTCAACCATTTTAAACATCCATGCTAATTAATGTCTTAATGTTACCATAAAGCATGTCCCAAAAGATGAAAGGACAGGTAACTCTCAGGTTTCTGCTTAAACAACCAGCTCATCATCCTTGCCCAGGTGGAGCTCCACTGATTCCAGCTGATCACTGACACAGAGAGCAACACCTCCTCCCCTCCTACCCTGCCTACATTCCAGTCATGGGATTATCCCACCAAGTTTCAAAAATAGCCACTGTGTCACAGCATCCTATTAGGAAGCCTTGTTACAGCAGGAAAGTTATGATGTAGTTGCCATCACAGAGATATGGTGGGATGACTCACATGACTGGAGCACTGTAATTGATGGCTACAGGCTCTTCAGGAGAGACAGGCTAGGGAGACGGGGTGGACAGGTGGCCCTGTACATCAGGGAGGCAATAGGTGCCATAGAACTAGAGATCAGGGATGATCAGGTTGAGTGCCTGTGGGTGAAAATTAGAGGGAAGACCAACAAGGCAGACATACTGGTTGGAGTCTGTTATAAACCACCCAACCAGGATGAAGAGTTTGATGAATTATTCTATAGGCAGCTAGAGGCTGATTCAAGATCACCAGACCTTGTTCTCATGGGCAATTTTAACCTGCCTGATATCTGCTGAGAACTCACACAGCAGAGAGGAGGCAGTCTGGGAGGTTCTTAGAGTGTATGGAGGATAGCTTGTTATCCCGGGTGCTGCATGAGCCTACCAGGGTTAAGGCTCTGCTTGACCTCCTTTTTACAAATAGGGAAGGGCTGGTGGGAGATGTGGTGGCTGGAGGCTGTCTGGGGTCCAGCAACCATGAAATAATTGAGTTTTCGATATGCAGTCAAGCTATGAGTGGCAACAACAAAACCTCCACTCTGGACTTCCGGAGGGCGGACTTCAGGTTACTCAAGGAACTAACTCAGAAGGTTCCTTGGGAAAGAGCATTTGAAAACAAAGGAGTCCAGGAGAGCTGGACCTACTTCAAGAAAGAGCTCTTGAAGGCACAGGAACAGGCTGTGCCAATGTGCTGGAACAGGAGCCGCCAGGATAGGAAGCCAGCCTTGTTGGGCAATAAACTTCTGGGTGAATTAAGGGAAAAAAGGAGGGTGTATCATCTTTGGAAGAAAGGTGAGGTAACCCACAGAATGTTTAAGGATGCTGTTAGGTCATGTAGGAAAAAAAGGGAGGCAAAAGTCCATTTAGAACTTAGACTGGCCTCTGCTGTGAAGGACAACAAAAAATCCTTCTATAAATATATTAATATCAAGAGGAGGGGCAAGGACAACCTCCACTCCTTAGTGGACATGGAAACATGGTAACAAAAGATGAGGAAAAGGCAGAGGTACTTAACACCTTCTTTACCTCAAATTTTAATACCAGGATAGCTTGTCTTCCAGACAAGTGGCCTCCTGAGCTGGCAGATGGAGACAGAGAGTAGTATAGCTCCCATGTGATACAGGAGGAAGTAGTTAGAGATCTCCTTAGCTCCTTGGATCCCCACAAGTGCATGGGACTGGATGGGATCCATCCTAGGGTGCTGAGAGAGCTGGCAGATGAGCTGGCCAAGCTGCTCTCCATCATTTTTCAACAGTCCTGGCTCACTGGAAAGGTCCCAGATGACTGGAAGCTGACCAATGTAATGCCCATCCACAAGAAGGGCCAGAAGGAGGAGCCTGGGAATTACAGACCTGTCAGCCTGACCTGAGTGCCAGGCAGGATTGTGGAACAAGTCATCTTGAGTGCGATCACACAGCAGTTACAAGATGGCCAAGGGATCAGACCCAGCCAGCATGGATTCAGGAAGGGCAGGTCCTGCCTGACCAACCTGATCTCCTTCTATGATCAGGTGACCCACCTGGTGAATTTGGGGAAGGCTGTGGATGTGGTCTACCTGGACTTCAGCAAGGCCTTTAAATACCATCCCCCACAGCAAACTCCTGGACAAGCTGTCAGCCTGTGCCTTGGACAGGGGCGCTCTGCTGAGTTAGGAACTGGCTGGAGGGCTGACCCTAGAGAGTGGTGGTGAATGATGCCACATCCAGCTGGCAGCCAGTCACTAGTGGTGTCCCCCAGGGATCAGTTCTGAGCCCCATGTTCTTTAATATCTTTATTGATGATCTGGATGAGGGTATTGAGTCCATCATCAGTAAGTTTGCGGATGATACCAAGTGGGGGGCAGGTATTGATTTGTTAGAGGGTAGGAGAGCTCTGCAGAGGAACCTTGACAAATAATGGCTGGACAAATGGTCACAGTTCAACAGCATGGGATTTAACACATCTAAGTGCTGAGTTCTACACATTGGCCAAAATAACCCCATGCAGTGCTACAGGCTGGGGACAGAGTGTCTTGAGAACGGCCTGGCAGAATGGGACCTGGGGGTACTGGTTGATAGTAGGCTGAACATGAGCCTGCAGTGTGCCCAGGTGGCCAAGCAGGCCAATGGCATCCTCGCCTGTATTAGGAACAGTGTGGCCAGCAGGAGCAGGGAGGTCATTCTGCCCCTGTACTCAGTACTGGTTAGGCCGCACCTTGAGTACTGTGTCCAGTTCTGGGCCCCGCAGTTTAGGAAAGATGTTGAGTTGCTGGAACATGTCCAGAGAAGTGCAACAAAGTTGGTGAGGGATTTGGAGCACAAGCCCTATGAGGAGAGAGCTGTTGTTGCTTAGTCTGGAGAAGAGGAGGCTCAGGGCAGAACTTATCGCTCTCTACAACTCCCTGAATGGAGGTTGTAGATAGGTGGGGCTTGGTCTCTTCTCCAGGGCAGCCAGCACCAGAACAAGAGGACACAGCCTCAAGCTGCACCAGGGGAGTTTTAGGCTGTATGTTAGGAAGAAATTCTTCATAGAGAGAGAGATTGGCCATTGGAATGGGCTGCCTGGGGAGGTGATAGAGTTGCTATCATTGAAGGTGTTTAGGAAGAGACTTGATGGGGTGCTTGGTGCCATGGTTTAGTTGATTAGATAATATTGGGTGATATGTTGGACACGATGATCTCTAAGGTCTTTTCCTATTCCATTCTATTCTATTCTATTCTATTCTATTCTATTCTATTCTATTCTATTCTATTCTATTCTATTCTATTCTAATGCAGTGGCCCTTAATTCATCCTGTTTGTTGCCCAAGCTGTGTGCATTTGCATAGAGGCACTTTAGCTGTGGTGGCCATGCCACCCTGTTAGGTAAATTCCTCTTGATTCCCTTGGGGGGCCCCAGTGCTTCATCCTTTTCTCACCTCAGGGCAACAAGTGGAGAGCCCTTGCTAACACTCGATCCCTCTGCCGAGCTGCCCCAATGTTTGTCATAGGCAAGTATGAAATTAACAATCCCCTCCCCCTTCAAATCTAGTTTAAAGCCCTATCAATGAGCTCTGCCAACTTCTGTCAATTTGCCCTTTAAGTCTTACAAGCACCATACTTCAGGCGTCTGAGCATTCCAAGGTTTGCCCTTTTCAAGATAGAAAGCACTTATCTTCCTTTAAGAGGCAGACCATGACTCCACTTTAGACATGTAAGTTGTCCTCAGCAGTGATGGCCTTGGATTGAGCAATATTGGAGTTACAGCCAATTTTTCAGTAATGGAGTGGTGATTAAAATTACTCCAGACCTTTGTCTGTCCCTATAAATTTATGAATCTTCCATTTCTGGTTTCATGGTAACCCACTTTCAATTACTGACATATAGACTGCTGCAGGCCAACCCTTTAAATCGGGAGTATTTTAAGGCATGAGTGGTATCATGAGTGAAATGCGAGTAAAAGCTTTCTTAACACATTGAGGGAAGGTTAGAACACAGCATTGATGTTGAACCTGCATATAGGAAACCAAAAATGAAAACAACCATGTATTTATATTTGCTGATACACAATTTAATAATCATTGATTTAAATGGAACTAAAATAAGACTGTACAAAATATTTGAGAGAAAGATGACATATAATCTTTCATGCCACTTTTTCTGTCATGTAATAGGATGACAAAGTCCTTTAAGTATCATCTACAGAAAACCTAACTATAGTGGATACTGCTTTTCTTTTAAAATTGCATACACACAAAATCATACCTGAAAATGCAATGGAATTGTCTGAACTAGTTAGAGTTGTTTGATATTTTATAGCTTTTGACCCATAATTATGTACTCTTTCATTACTCTTTCAGTTAATGAATTTTCTAAAATCTCTGGCAGTCAACAAAAATTATGTTATTTATCTAAACATTTTATCTCTTCTTTGGAATATAGTGAATATATTCTAAAATTCATCATCTCTTTGATTCATGTCTATTTTAAAACGTGACTTTAATCCCTATAACACTTACTTAGACTTGTCTTTTAGTGGGTTTACATTTGGTTGTTTAGAGTTTATTTATGTATATTATATATTGAATCTGATTACTTAAAAAAACCTGGAATATGAAAACCTTAAAATACTGAGTTATGTTATTTGCAAACTAAAACAGCAGCATCTGTATCACTATTGCTGCTACTATTTGTCAGTTGTACAAAATACATTCAAACTTGTCCATTGCTGTAGTAGTTTGACACTAGTCAGAAGCCAATCTCTTAGCTGCTAGATCAGCCCCCATCAGCAAAATGGTAGAGAAAATAAGAGGAGCAAAAGCTGGAACTTACCATGTGACATAAAGTGAGTATAATAAGCAAAACACAGTTCTATGCACAAGCAAACCAAAAAGAGGAATTAATGTATTACTTCCCATCAACAGTCAGATGTTTAGCTATTTATTGGAAAGTAATGTCTCAGCACACACAACAATTACTTGGGAAGACAAATGCCATAACCACAAACATCCTTCTCCCTCCTCCTTTCTCTGAGCTTTTATTACTGAGGATGATGTCATACAATGTGGAATATACCTTTGGTTAGTCTGGATCACCTGTTCTGGCTGTATTCCACCTTCTTTTATACCTTCAGCCTACTTACTGGGGACAAGCACATGGTAAAAAAGGATAAAATCTTCATACTCCACAAGCACTACTCCTCAGTAGTTGGTCACAAAACCAATTATATACCAATTTAGTCCAGACATAATGTATTTGGGTAACATACATTTTAGAGTCTGCTTACGGTTGATTAAAAAAATGTATGCCTGGAAAGTCACAGGTATTCTGTGTCACCACAGCAAAGGCTACCGGATGAGAAATAACTCTCACAATTTAGACAATGCTTTGTATTTGAGTTGTTCATCTGTTAAGGTATAGTCTTCATTATAAAGCTAGTATTGTGTCAACATTAACCAATTTAAAATGTGCACATCTAATATGAAATTTGAAATTATCTAATATATAGAAAATATATAATTCAGACTAGAAAATAAGAACCATCAATAGCACAGCAGTTCATACATTAATGACTGGCTATTTGCAAAGCTAAAATGGGAAATTACTTTTAAAGAAGTTCCTGATAGAGCTATAAACTGCATTTTTACATATAATAAATGCCTATCACCACATTAAGAGAGGGACATGATTTCTGCTGAAAGATACTGAAGAATTAGAAAACTCCCCAAATATTATTTTCAACTCTAAAAGCTAGTGCTTAACAGAACATTACAAAGTTAAAGGTAAAAGATATGAAATACCAGGAATCAGTCCTACAGCTAAGCATATGTTAGGATTGCATCTAAAATTATTTCTCTTTTAATCTTTTGTTTTCCACTGTTAGCTAATTATGCCCTTCCTTCTGGCTAAATTAGTATTTTTTCTTTTTCATTAAGACTGTATGGCTTTGAACAACAAGATGAAACTAGCGTAGAAAACTTTACTCCTAGCCATGATCAAAACCAAGTCCTATTTTTGAGGAATATTAAAGGATACATCTTCAGAAGAATTTAGAAAACCTCAAGTCTGTAGTCTGTTGCTTGTCCAACTGAAAAGATGGTGACTACACATCCCCTTTTTGTAAGGAACTTTTCTAATTTTCTTGTTTTGTCTAGTAAAGGGTAGATTGAACCAATTTATCAACATTTTATGGAGTAACAAAATTTGATTAATGGATTATGGAGTAGCATAAATTGAATTTTTTTTTTTTTAGTAAAGAATTCAGATTAATGAAGCCTATTTTCTAATGCAAACTAACTATAATTCCCTAAAAGCAAAGTGTCAAACAAAGGTGGATTTTTTTGTTTATTTTTTTCTCTTATGTCATCCAGAATGGCAAAAGATGAGAAAATGGATTTTAAAATATTATACTGAGTAGGTAAATACATTGGATGATCAGATCTCAGGATATGGTACTCAAAAATATTTGCAACATTACAATTTCAAAGTTTTAATGAAAACACCTTTAAATAATTTGCTTAGTTTGACACAGGAGGTGATAATAGAATACAGAAACTTCACTCAGACCACTCACTGCCAGTACCTAAGCACTGAGTTACCCTTCTGTACCTCATCAGTTTGTACTTGGGAATTCAGTGTCAGTATCATCATTAGCAGATCTTTTGAATTTTGCTTACTGAGTTGTCTTACTGAAGCATATGGCTAGAAATATTTTCATGAGTGTTATTCCCATATGCCACTGATTTCTTCAGAGTCTGTAACCAGGCCACATAGCTGCTGGGTGTGCCAATTTCTCCATATTTGTTAAAATTTTACCCATTTGTCTAGTGGCATTGCTCACAGAAGTAAAATATGTTGCTTCTAGAAATGCTCATCCTAGCTTACCGTACCACAAAAAATATTAAATAATCACAATAGTAGCACTTCATGAGTGTTACAGCAATCAATTTAATTTGTAGAGTACCCCTTCAAAATTATTATTTTCTTATCCACTATTAGGTAAGGACTTCCTAAGAAGCAGGCAATGATTTCTGTTGAAACTCAAGGTAAAATCTGTCTGAGCTTTAATTAGTAAATACCAATACAATTTGCACAATATATAACATTTAGGAAAGCAACTCAACTGCAATTGCAATTTTTCTCTCTACTAATATTCCTGTGTTAGTACGCTAAGAAATTAAAAGTATTATATCTGTGTTTTACCTTATTTTAACAATATAAATTGTTTGTACAAGGGAATGAATAAGCATTTACTTTTCTAGGGTTCAAACATGATAAAGGAGAAGGGCAATTAATGAGCTGTTTTATCCCTTGTCATAATAAAATCCCCCCTGCGGTATGTCCAAAGATACAAAGGTATAAACTGGATGAATACAGTTAGCATTGAAACAAGAAAACATTTTCTAACAATTTCTGCAGTGAGATTCTAGAATAAATTTTAAATCAGGTAGTGACAAGTGCCAGACTTCAGTATACTTGTGGAAGGGATTGTTAACATGATACAGGAGAGAGCTGCCCCTGAGTTCTATGAGTTCTATGCTTATATGGGTGATGTTCTTGCTTTAAATGTATGTCCTACAGTACTCTGAGTATTGCCAAACCATCAAGTGTCTCAGATTTTCTGTAATTAAAAAGAGGACAATTATCCCTGTTCCAGTGGAGAAATGAACATTTGCTTGTTAGTTTTAGAGCTAGTACAAAGGTGAGAAACAGACAGAACAATGTAATGTTGGAACCTCTCAATGTTGGTTTTTTTTTTTTGTTTTGGTTTGTTTGGTTTTTTTTAAGTAGTTGAAAATTTGTTCTGGGAATACTACTATCTCCTGACTTTCTCTTCAGAATAACTCATTTAACAAACTGAGGAGAGGGACAAACATATAGTTTAAGCTGGTTCTTCCAAACTCAAACTTTTCCAGGGGAAAAGAACTGATGCTTCAGTCTCAGTTTCTTTGACTAGGTGTATGAACTTAACATCTTTTTGTCTTCTTTCTCAATGTGCTCTAATCCATTGAATCAAATCCCTGAACAGCTGCTATCTATTCTCATTTTGATCTTTCTAGCTTTCTTCAAGGAGTAGTTAAACAGAATTTTCTTTTTGTTACTCGTGGCAAGTTGATTAAGGTGCTTTCCTAGAATTAGGAAATGTGGCTTGATTTATGTTGGGCTAAATAGAGTCCAGAACACTTTGGTTAGAAGTCTACACAGATGTGAACAACTGCTACCACCACGATAGTCCTTTGAGTTTGTCTACAATAATCTAATTTGTACTAAAGCTTTGAGTGAGAGAGAAGCTATCAGCTTTAGAATAGTTCTTGAGTGCATACTAGAAAGCAGTTAGGGGGAACATAGGTAAGGTGATATTCTGATTGTAATGTATTAGTTGTGGTAGTAGCAAAACCTTATGTTTCAGTGAGAAAGAGAGGGAATACTATTGTTCCAGCTATGTTTATCTATAGTTGTGTCAAGCTGTAGTTTCTTAGAATGGTGGACTACCTTGTACCAATGTAAAACATATACCTCACCTTTAAAAGAGACAAATGCAGTTCTGCCTCTTAAATACTAGATTTTAACGCATTATTGAAAATATTTTCATTAATATTGTGTGGTTTTACACTCAGTTATGTCTAAAGGTAAAGAACTGACAGAACTTTAATTTGGAATATTGCAGAAATATTTTTTACAACCCTCTTACTGCAATTTTAGATCTACAAATATGGGTCATGATGTAAAATTTTTGATTGTAGTGTTTCTTTTTCTCTCTAAAACTGAAATATATTTTTGGTTCATTTGTTCATTTCTGAAAGAAATTAAATAAGAAAAAGGAAAATAAATTAACAGATTTCTAAACAATCATATGCTTTTGGTTTAAATTTTCTTTTGATTTCAACATACAGACAAAATACTATCACAAATTGCCAAGTTGCCTGATCATTAGGTTGACTAGCTGTTACATTTATTGTCTGTTGTGGCAGGCATCTTCTTGCTTCAACTTCAGATGTCAGCAACAATGAGAGCCTTTGATTTTTCTGGAACTATAAAGTTGGAAATTACCATCTGCTCAACCTTCTGTTATCTGAATACTTCCCTAGAAATAGTTTTCAAGAATATTTTAGGAACTGCAGTGAAAGAGAGAATGTGTAAAATGTTGGTAATACAATTTTAACCCTTACCCTTCACTTCATGAAGCATATTTTTGTTAGAGATGCTGAAACAAGGAGATCAAATGGAAAATTGTGCAGGTCACAATAGTTTGGTTTATAGCATTGAGACATTTATCCTTCAGTTATTTACCTTATAATTCAATGTTTTCTGGTTTTGTTGATTTTTTTTTTTAATTATTATTATTCCATTAGGCTGACATTTCCAATATTTAAGATCAGTTTTGGTGTTCCATTCACATACAAAGTTGGGAAAGTACACATTCAGCAGACATTTGTATTGGAATAAAGGATCTAATATTAGAACATTCCCCAAACAGCAACAAAGCAAATATAGTCTCTATATTTTAATTTAGAGCAAGGAAAGAATATGGGTTTTCTTAATGAAAATTATTGTGGATGAAGGACTTGCTTTTTTTTTTTTTTTTTTTTTTCCCAAAAACCAAGTCCACTCCATGTCTTCTTAATGCTGAGCTCATATATAAAGCTTTTTGCTCACATTTTGTGGGCTGTATGTCCAATTATCTGATTCAGCAATGAAAAGTTGTATAAATACTTGTTCAGTATTGCTAAAGAAATTAATCTAATTGATATCTTATTCTTATCCAAGGAGAATTAAGCCAGTGGGAACATCCTAATTGTCTTTCATGAATTGTGAATCAGGATTTCCCTTTATTGGTCCCTCACTGTATGAGACGCACACAACATCATAAGCCTTAGAGCTACTGTGTTTTTCAGTAGTGCAATGGTTTCTAAAAATGATGTGTCATCCCCCCCTCCCCCATTTTCTTTCTTATGAAAGCTATTCTTACTTGGCAAAGGGAAATAGAAAAAGAGTGTAATTACATTTTCCATAAAACAGAATTAGTTTGAAATGCAATGTCACAACCTAGCAATTCATCTTGTAACATTATGGTCATGTGATGGGGGTCTTTAAAAAAAACAAACAACAGCTCACTGTTATTTGGAGCATTTATTGTTCTCCTTTATTTTTCAAAGTGGAACATGAAAACTGGAAAGGTTTCCATAGTTTGTTTCATTATCAAGACAGATATGAGTGGTAGTGTGCCACCACAGTTTTATTCTCAGTTGAAAACAGAGTATTAAAAGCTATAATCGAGAAAAAAGCACTCAATATGCAGCGTTTGGCTTATATATACACACACAACTTTGCTAAGTATACCCTGTAAACTACTACAACATTGTACAATAGGAGATATTCTTGATACTGTAATTTATTTAAAGTAGTCACTACTTCCTTTCCTGGTTAATATAGTTCAGTAACTTGAAAAATGAAGATTTTTGAGTGATTTTAATTCTAGCATTAACATATTTCTAAAAACCCACTCACAGAAAAGCTTCAATTATCTTCAAAATCTGAAGCAGTACAAAATTTAAGCAGTGAAGTCTACAAGGTTTTAGTTCAGAAAAGAGCAGATATTCTTTTAAAAATTACACTATGATGATTGTATGATTGTAGTAGGGTGTAACCATCATCTTATCTGCTTCAGTTATTTCAGTGCCACATATTTATCTCCTCTGGCCACTGCCATATCATTCTTAAGGTTTGTATGTCAACAAAAAGATTATGGGGTTTTATATACGGTTCTGTTATCTCAGCCACAGCAGCTGTTTCTCTTTCCTCAGTGATATGTATCTTTATGTTATGAAATTAAATATTTATGATTTTTCTAATAGTATAGAAAAAAGTATAGAATATAAAGATTTACAGCATAATTCCTTTGAAAAATTAAAAGGGCAGCTGTTATGACAATTCTTAAATTCCTGTGATTTTTTTCTTTTTTTCCTAAATGTATTGGTAAAGAATTTTCTATTTCACTGGAATAGTTTCAACTTACAAAGTAAACATTTTAAGTCATGAAAACTCCCTTTATACAATTGTGGGCACGTAAATTAAGCTAAACTAAATGAAACTCTAGCAATTTGAAGACTGCCGTGATGGCATCCATCTCCAGGGACCTTCAGTTTTATTTATCTCTTTTAGGACACCATATCTGATTGAATGGGCCCATGAAAGGAACTTAATTATTAACAATGATAAGGGAGTATCAAAATTTCACCACATTTATATTTTTGTGAGAATGTCATTTGCTATCTCCAAAATGTGTTTTAGTGAGTGTAAGAAATTTACTTGGTTTTGGTTCTATAGCTTCAGAATACAACGTGGTTCTGTCCAGGAATAGTTGGACTGTGTTGGCAGTTAGCCCAGGAGATGATGGTTAATCTACCAAGGGAACACTGGAGGGCCAGCTGGGGAGTGTTAAGATTAGCAGGCAATGAAAAAAAAATAATTAGAAAATCAACTCTATAGTGCAGAATTAAAACTCAATATAAACAGAAGAAAATGAAGAAGGGCATCATTGCTCTACCTAAAAACTGTGCTTCTCTAATCTTCGCTTCCATTTTGTTGTTTTAGGATTTTAAGTAAAAAAACAACCACAGACAAAAAGCAAACAAAACAACCAAACACCCCCCCCCCCCCCCCAACTTCTAAACCCTAATGTCTGTCCAGAAAAACATTTCTTAAATTATGCAAGATCACTTTCCAGGTAAACTCATATGATGAAATACTTTGAATGTCAAGTCTTAGATCAGGAAAATTCAAAGGAAAAAGAAACCTAAAATATGTTGGGTGGCAAAAATGAGATCAACCACATGCTTTTTGTACTGTGTATCCAAATATGTGCAAATATGCGAGATCTGTAATTCTACACTATCAAATGCACAAAAGTTTTTTCCTTATAAATGACCCTTTAGATTTCTTTCATTTATCAGTTTCAGCAAGGTGACTTAATTCTTCTTTTTCCACTACTGATACTATGTTCAACATGTCAGCAGTGTTCTTTGTGTAATTCATTACGTTATTTTTCATGAAGTATCACTATCAATACCACTCCATGTGAGCATTTCTCCACAGAGAGAAAATTAGGAGGGCCAAAGCCCAACTAGAAATTAATTTGTCTTCAGCTTTTAAAGAGAACAGGATCTCCTTCTACAAATAAATTCACAACCAAAGGAGGACTAAGGAGAATCTTTGTTTTATTGGATGCAGGAAGGAACACAGTGATCAAGGATAAAGAAAAGAGAGGGGTCCTCATTTTGCTCTACAGCTCCCTGAAAGAAGGTTGTACTGAAGCATGTATTGGCTTCTTCTCCCAAGTATCAAGTGATAGGACAAGAGGAAATGGCCTCACGTTACACCACAGGAGTTTTAAATTGAATATTAAGAAACCTTTCTTTACTGAGTGGTCAGGCATTGGAACAGGGTGCCCAAGGAAGTGGTGGAGTCACCATCTGTGTAGGTGTTCAAAAAACATGTAGACATCACACTTCAGGGCATGGATGGATTTATTTATTATAAAATTAGCAGATAGGCAGGGGTGAAGTTATGGACAAATTTTAATGCTTTTAAATTGTTTTGAACACTATGCTATCCAGTTTAGAAAGCTGTACTAAACCTTCTTTAGAAGAGACTAACATGTCATTAGACTAGTAGAAAAGCATTTAAGATGTGAGCACTGTGTGTTTTTTCCATTTTGATATCTTTAAGATATCTTTAATACTCTAGTTTGACAGCCCCCTGGAAATTTAAGAAATATATTAAAAGGCCTCAATCACTTGAAGTGGTAATTCAAATGTTGTTTATTTTTTTAATCACATCAGAGTGGGTGGATTTTGTTTAGATACACTCACCATTACAAACTCACAATTTAGGAACAGTAATTTTGTAATTATAGATATTATCATCTCACATGACATTATAGTTAATCATTATTGTGGTTTATCATCAGATTATCACAGAAAATGGTACAGCATAGAGCAGTTTTACAAAACTGTATATTTCTGCAATATTAGATGTCTTTCTCCTCTTCCTTCAGAATTAATTGAAGGAATGTTACTTACCTTTACCCCTCATCCTATCACTACAAACCCTTCTAAACAGTCCTTTCTCAGCCTTCCTGTAGGTTCCCTGAAATGTAGTTACAAGATCTCCCCAGGCCTTTCTTTTCTCCAGGCTGAACAGCCCCAATTTTTTCTGCCTGCCTTTGTAGGAGAGCTGCTCCAACCCTCTGACCAGGGTTTTAAACTAGAGTTGCTAGGGGAAGAGATAAATCAATTCATTCCACATCAAAGCCGATGACACTAATAAGCACCCTGGACCTGAATTTGGACAGCAGGCTGTGAAGAAAGAACCTGAAGAGCAGGATAAGGGGACCCCAGACAGTAAACCAGCTTCAATGGAGTTGCAACTTAAATGTCTATACATGAACACATGGAGAACACAAGCAAGAAAAACTACAAACATGCACATGCCTTCAGGGCTATGATGTCATTGACATTACTGAAACATGGTGGGATGGATCCTATGACTGTGAGTTTATGAGTGTGAGTTTAGATGGGTATAAATTCTTTAGAAAAGTTTAGCGGGAGAAGGGGAGAGGGTGTGGCCCTTTACATCAAAGACCAACTGGAGTCAGTGGAGCTCCACCTGGGGATAGAAGAGGTGACAGAGAGCTTATGGGTGAGGATTAAAGGGAAAGCAAGGGAAGGTGACATCACACTGGGAATCTCCCACAGGCCTCCTGACCAAGAATCATAGAATCAGTCAGGGTTAGAAAGGACTACAAGGATCATCTAGTTCCAACCCCCCAAACCAAGTGGATGAGGCCCTTTATAAACAAATAGGAGCAGCATTGTCTTCAAAAGCCCTGGTCCTCATAAGAGATTTCAATCACCCAGATATCTTTTGGGAGGACAACACAGCAGGGCACAAGCAATCTAAGAGGTTCCTGAAATTCATGGTTGGCAATTCCCTCTTCCAGGTGGTAAAGGAACCCACAAGAAAAGGTGCTGAATCTTGCCCCCACTAACAAGAAGGGGCTGGTAAGTGATGTGAAATGTAAGGGCAGCCTTAGCTGTAGCAACCATGAAATTGTAGATTTTCAGCTCCTCAAGGAACCAAAGACAGTGCAAAGCAACCTCACTACTCTGAATTACAAGACAGATTTCATCATTTCAGGGATCTGCTTGGATGAGTGTCATGGGATAAAACCTTGGAGGGAAGAGGGGCCCAAAACATCAGGTCAATATTCAAGGACCATCTCCTCCAAGCCAGAAGCAGTGCATTCCAAGAAGGAAAATGGCAGGCAAAAATGCGAGGAGGCCAACATGGATGACCATGTTTCTCCTGGACTTACTAGGGCAAAAGACAGGAGAATCTATAATCAATAGATGGGAGCAAAGGTCACATGGGAGGACTACAAAGAAATTGTCCAAGTAGCTGGCCATCAGGTTAGGAAAGAAAAAATGCTAGGGACATACAAGGGAATAAGAAGTTTTTCAGGTACATCAGGGACAAAAAGGCAGCTACAGAAGATGTGAAGCCTCTCTCCAAAAGGAGAATGGAGATTCAGTCATGACAGATATGTTGAAGGTTGAGGTGTTCAACAACTACTTTGCTTCAGTGTTCACTGGCAAGGACTTAAGCTGTACTACCCAAGTTCCAGAAAACACAAATGGGGAGTGGGAAAAGGAAGATCTGCTCACTGTAAATTAAGAACAGGTTTGAGACCATCTAAATAATCTGAAGGTGCACAAATCCAGGGGGCCCAATGAGCTCTACTCACGGATCCTAAGGGAACTGGCAGATGAAGTTGCTAAACCACTGTCCACCATCTTCGAAAAGTCATGGCAATCTGATGAAGTCCCTGCTAAATGGGAAAGGGGAAACACAAGCCCATCGTCAAAAAGGGATAAAAGACCGTAGAAACTACATGCCAGTCAGTCTCACCTCTGTACCTGGCAAGATCAGGAAACAGATTGTGGTAGTTTTAGGCTGTGCCTAGAAAAAAAATTACAGATCATGAACAGAAAGTGGTAGAACGTAAATAAATCACTATTGGATGAAAAAGGGAAAATAATTATAAGGTCTATTGGACAGATACCAAACATAAAAGTTAGTTTACTAAACTAACTTTCTGCCTTTTCAGCTTCCTTGCTCTGGCAGATACTAATTTGTGCTTCTGGTGGCTTTGCTGACCTCGAATGCATTCTTGCTGTGGTTAAATGCTAATAACATCTCTCCGCTCTTTCTCTTGTTTGGTGTACAGGGAGAGGGAAGGCATCAGGGAAGGGGAAACCTGGTTTTTCCAGGGGGGTTCTTGCGCTGTTTATAAATCGTAAATACCTATAAATATTGTATATTTGTACATATTCCTTGCATTTCATATTTAGATTTTAGTTTTGCTTGTAAATATAGCTTCATTTGATTTCTAACTGAGCTGGTGTGGCAATTTTATGTTGAGGCATAATTTCAACACATTACACAGAGACTCCTGAAGGCTTTTGAATACATACAGAAAATGAAGAACAAGTGATTGATGGTAACCAGCATGGCTTCAGCAAGGGCAAATCATGGCTGAGAAACTTGATGGCTTTCAATGATGGAATTACAGCATCAGTGATTAAGGAAAGAGCAACTGATGTCATCTACCTGAACTTATGTAAGCCATTTCATGTTGTCTTGCATGGCATCCTGGTCACCAAATTGAAAAAGTATGGACTTGAGGGCTGGAATACTCACTGGACAAAGAATTGGCTGGCTGGCCACACTCAATTGCTGTCAATGTCTCAATGTCCAAATGCAGACAAATAGCATCCTTCAAGCACTGAGATCGGTACTACTGCCAGTTAGTATCTTTGTTGGTGATATGGACAGTGGAATTGAGCCAGTCTGCAAATTACAAAGAATCACAGAATATATCTGGTTGGAAGAGACCTCAAAAACCACCCAGTCCAACCCTCAACCCAGCACTGAAGGGTCAACACTAAAATAGGTCTGTAAGTGCCAGGTCCACACACTAGTTGAACACCCCCAGGGATGACGACTCCACCACTGCCCTGGGCAGATCATTGCAATGGTTGATAACCCTTTCTATGAAGAAATATTTCCTAATATTCAGCCTAAACCTCCTCTGGTGCAGTTTGTAACCAAGTCCTATTGCTTGTCATCAAGCAGAAGAGGCTGCCTTGCTCCTATCTCCTTTCAGGTAGTTGTAGAGATCAGCGAGACCTCCCCTCAGCCTCCTCTTCTCTGGACTGAATATCCCCAGCTCCCTCAAAAAATCCTCATAGGTCATGGGCCCCAGGCCCTTCACAAGCCTTGATCCAGCACCTTAATATCTTTCCTATACTGAGGGACTCAGAACTGAACACAATACTTGAGGTGTGGCCACACCAGTCATCTTGGGATAACCTGCAAAATTGCTGAGGGTGTACTCAATCTCACTGTCTATATCACTGATGAAGATATTGAACAGCACTGGTCCCAGTACAGACCCTGTCACCTATCTCCATCTGGACATCGACCTATTGATCACTACCCACCGTATGCAATGAACAGTCTACCCATCAAATACCTACCTTTCTAGTCTAGAGAGAAATATGTTGTAGGAGACTGTGTCACAGTCTTTATAAAGATAGATGACATCTATTTGTCTTCCCTTGTCCACTTATGTAGTTGCACCATCGTTGAAAGTCACTAGGATGTTCAGGTAGGACTTTCCACTTGCCAAAGTCTAAGCTGACAACATCTCCAGGCTTTCACTTATCCACTGTGAAAATAATTTTCCTCTTGAGTACCATCCTACAATTACAACTTGCAGCTCATGCTAGGATTTGTCAAACACTAATAAGTTTTATGAGCCTGGGAACAGTTTTGGACATACATTATTGTGATGGGTTATTGCCCATCCTGAAAGTGGGGGGGGGAGATGGGGTTGTGAGAACCTTGCTCTCCCCAGAGGGTTTTTTTTTTTCCCCTGGGAAACTGAGTTGGTCTGTTCCACTCCTCCTCCCTGTCCAGCGAGCATATAAAAAGGGAATACAATGCAGCCATTTTCTCATTTACTTCTGCCTCGCTGGGACAAAAGGACTAAGAGAGACACTGCTGGTTTCCTAGTTCTCTGCCATGTGATCAGGCCTGGCCTTTCTCCCTGCTGCATCTTCAATGGACTGTTGGTTTTGTATATTCTCCCTCTCTATCCTTGCTCCTTACCCTTGTGAACCTTACCTGTTATTGTTATATATATACACATATATATTGTTTAAAGATAATTTTACCTCTCTACTTCCAAACCAACTCCAAATTATTTCTCAATAGATTACCTCCTTTTTTTAATTATCCCTCTTTCTTTCCCTTTTTTTTAGGGGGGGAGGGAAGGGATTCTCAGTCTTGTGCCCCATCTGAGCTCTTAAATCCCAGTTAAGGCTCAAACCACAATTATTCAGTCATTAGATGAATGGTGAATGTTGTCCTTTTCTGTGACATCCATTTAGCATGTAAAGTCCTTTTTTCAATAATCAGTCCTATCAGAAATACTCTTCCTGAAATACCATTTGTTCTCCCCTAGGTCATCAACAACATCTAGTAAGGCTGTCAAACTCTTTGGAAAAATTAAGATATGTACTATCATCCTTCATCAGATTAAAAATGTCAGCATCTACTTGGCTTTTTTTACATTTAAGACATCAAGGGATATAGTTTAGTTTATTTCAAATTATTTAGTTGTATTATATCTCTGAAATTCCAAGGGAAAACATTTCATTGCTCAACTGTAAGATAATAGAAGTCTCATAGAATTGTAATTTGAGACTAAATACTGTCTCACCTTCTAGAGTATGAAATTTTTGTTCAGCCTTCTCAGTTTACTGATATACTAGGCTTTCTTACAAAATTACAACATGCTAAGACATTTGTCTACAACAAAACCAACAAGAGGCATTTATAGCTAGATAATGAATTATTTGTATACTATTTTTCATAGCTCACCTCACCATATCCAAAACTTCATGGATTCAAGAGGTAAGCAAAGGTCTCATGTGCTTGAGCATCTCCTTGAACATCCATAATAGTAACAGCAACAGCAATGTTTTCAGCATGTATACTGGTACAAATTAAATATCAGCCATCAACTGTCTCATAGATAAGGTACACCCCAGAGATTAAAGTGACATGGTATGAAGAACTTCATTAAAATACCATAAAAATCCATTACAATCACCAATAACACATTTATGTTAATATTTTGAAATAGCAACATCAATTAAAACTTCATCTGCATTCAGATGCAGAAAAAGCTTCTCTTTGGCACCAAATTTTTATTTTGTTTTTCACCATAGAAAAAGGCTGCTCATGTAGAACTAGTATAGTAAAAAAAGGATGCTGTTAAAACCTGTAGAAAAAAATAAATTACCAGTATCTTCTGCTGTAAGACAGTATGATTATTGTGTCACTCAGCTTGCATATTGAAAAAGTAGAATCAATTTGAGACTATGGAATTGACACTGTGTGTCACCTTGTTGTTCCAATCATCTATGTTGAAGGTATGTTATAGTTATGTGAAGGATAGAGAAAGTATTTAAATACAAGTACCCTTTGCAAGAGCTGGGACAGAAGAACACACATTTCAACAGAATCCAAAGCCATTATTTCTATAACATAAGCACAAACAGGACATACCACACCTGATATCCCAATTGCCTGTCTTCCTCCTCATAATTTCCACTTGTCAGGTAGACAGAGCAAAGTAAGGCCAGTATTTCTTCAGCGTAAAAAAAATAATTCTCTGCTCAGTTACTCACAAGTGATACAGCTCTTTGCTGGTCTTCCTATCATTTCTGCTTTATACTTCACATTGTCTGGTGACTCAAAGTCTCTCCTTTACATGTGCTTAGTCATTATTTTCTTTTTTGGCTTATTAAGGAAGGGTACCCTGTCTTAAACTTAATTTTTCTCTTTCTGAATGCAGTTCACTCCAGTTTGAGACAGAACTATGACACTCTGCATCTTTTCATCCTTTTATTTTATATCCCCACTCTCATTCATGTATTTTACAGTTATTTTACAGAGTTCTCTGCTTTTTATTCTAATATCTACATGTAAACCTGGCAGCTTAAAATATTACAGATGAGTAGTTTGTGTTCTGTTTCTTCACAGTATGTCATTGGTCTTTCCCTTTTGGGGATTATCTTTTTAGAGCATAAGACAAGCATGAATTTTAAAGAGGTATATGACTAACACCACAAATCAACAGTGGGACTAAGGCTTGGGTCCATTCTTCCTCATGTGAGTGTTATAGAGACCAATGGAACTCTATCTGGACAGTGGAACAATCACTGTATACTAAATGAATGAACCGTAAATTATTGGCTGTTAAGACAATGCCTGATATCACATCTTACAGAAAAAAAGTAATATTTTGACAGTTAAAATGTGATATCCATCTAAAGTTCTGTATTTGGTGTTTTCAAGCTTAAAATAATGAAAAAGCATTAAATAAGTAAAAATTATGATGGATGTAGGCTTCTATACTTTATTGGAAGTGTTGAGGGAGTACAGAAGACAGAATATATCCTTGTGCGTTATCTAGTAGGTTCTTTTCTCACTGCCTAGGAATCTTTCATGGGAGCTTTTTAATGGCTCTCAGGAAAGTACATTCCAGTCTCTGTAACTCAAAAATAGAGGAAGACTAGTTCTTAGAGAGATAAGCTTCTTGTGGTGTGTCTCTAGCTACTGAAAAGATCAAGGCAAGCTTCAAAAATATGTGAGGAACAAAAGAGAAAAAAAGAGAGAATGAGGGTTCTTTTGAGCTTAGATGCAGGCCAGCACGACTTTCAGAAGAGTGCTGAAGAGGAAGACTTCTACAAAAAAGCCACTGTGCTGGCATTTCTTTCAGAACCTTTACTAAGACTGTGTTTTGATGGGTGAAAAACCTGAAACAGAGATAAAAACTTGGAGTACTTACTCCTCTGGTACTTCTTCAAAAATTAATATGAAGTGTCATTACTGAACCCACAAGTTGTTTGAGATCAAATAGTATATTCTGATCTCAAGCAGTATTAATATGCATTTCTTTCAAACTTTTAATACTAGAAGATTTTAAATATCTTAAAATCATGTAAAAGAAGACTTCAAAAAGAGAGAAGTTAGAGAGCAAAAAGAGCTGAATTCTGAGACACAGATAGAGTCATCCTGTACTTTCATGTTTTGGCACGTAAAGTTTAACTGTAAAATGAAAAAGTAATACATTCTCCCAGTAGCTATCTGTCACAGTGCAGTTCATAGTCTGTAGCCTAAGGTTGAATTAATGTTAAGTTGCTCAAGTTATAGTCATAACTCTCATGAGTATAATAATTAATATTATGTCATTAACTGCATAAAGTTATAGGTTGTGTTATCCAAAAAAGAATTAGGGTAATTTGGGAATGATATGGTGACAAAAATATTTTAATGTTAATGAAGGGTTTACTTAACTGCCATCAAGTCCAAACCATCACCCAACACTCTAGTTACATTTCCTCTTACACACTTCACAAAGTGCCTGTCTGATAGACCTTTATAAACTGAACCAGATGGAGCTCCAATTTCCATATATGATAGTTTCCTTCAGTAGAACCTAGATGTTATCAGACTAGTCTTAGACAAATACTAGCTTTTCAACTTGAATCATACATGTCAAAATTAGCATATAATTGGAGCATAAATCCTACCCACATGTTCCCATTTAGCTTATCTGATCAAATGTGACAGTCTATTTTTACTCTTAATAATTAAGCAATACAATGATGCAAGTTATCTCATCCTGTGCTAGACTCTGCAAATAAATCAGATGAATCTCACCATCCAAGTGTTATCTTCACAGTATTTAAAAAGAAAGTAGACAATTTAACATATACAGTATATGGGTTTACAGCTAAGTGTTATGATATGGGTTCATGCTCTGATGCAGTATTTTAAAGTGATTTCAAAACAGAAATCAGCCTTTGAAGAAATACATCATTAGAACATAATCTTAGATATACATGTTAGTATTGTGTTGATTACCATAATTGAATACTTGAAAGTGACTTGGAATTTAGATGTCATTTGTAGTTGATAATATGAGTTGCAAACAATATTTTTCTAATTCCCTTCTAACATTTTTATAGGTTACAGGGCAGTAACTTTTAGATAACATGCAATTTCCTGGTAATTCAGAAGATTAGCCAGTAACATAATTATTTGATTAATTTTGTATTCTTCGGCAATAAAGTTACCTTTAACAATGAACTTTCTGAAAGATTAAAAGCTGTATATTTGACATGCACTTTTGTGCAGGGAATCAGTTTTTGTCTAGTCTCACCAGCTCACTTTTATCACCATAAAAATCATTCAAAGGATCAGCCAATATCTAGCTGGCACAGGGCAAGTGCCTTGAGACAGATATGGAACTTTCCAGCTAAAATACAACAAATAATTTATTTTCACCTTTCTTGCTGATAAATGGCAATGTAATATTTATTATTATCAGCCTTTCAAGTAAATCAGAAAAAAACCCACTTTTTTTTCCCTTGCTTTTACTGTCAAACCACTAAATATAAAATGCTTGATTGCTTTTATAGGAAACAATTCCTCTTAAAGTACTTACCAGAAAGTGTTTCCTTACAGTCATTGGAGACAGATCTTAATTAACCTTTCCAATAACCTTGCCTTGTAGTTAATTGAACTGATACAAAACATGCTAACTTAATTCTTAATTCTAAACTTACAGTTATCAAAATGGAGAAGATAAAGCCCTTCTGGAGCTTTCAGCTGACTTGTAATTTAGCATTCTATTACTTTTACTAAAAATGCAAACTTTAAAAGAAACAGTAGTGTTTAGCCATTTTCCTAAAAGGGAGAATAAATTCTAGTGACCACCTATACTGATTATAAAATTACCGTATACACCATTACAAGATGGATGGATTCACCAGAGGCAAATTGTGCTTGACAAACCTGATCTCCCTCTATGATGAAGTAACTCACTCAGGTGTAACTCACTCAGTAACTCACTGAGGCCAAGACCCTCAACCAGCCAAGATACCACACAGACGAACTTAGCCCCAGTAAGGAGGCCCAGCCAGCACCCGTGGATGATATTGGAGGAGTCATCAAGCACTGCCCTACCTAACCGGGGGGCCACCAGGCCCCCCGGCCTTTGTTGTCACCACCACCATCACCAGTGTGCACTGTGAGAACTCACCAGCGATGAGAGGAGGATCCCTCAGCCCAGATGGGCTCAGCTTGGGGCTTCTGCCTTTCCTGGGCGAGATTAAAAAGGGGAGTGGGGGGGGGAGGGCCAAGTGGTCACACCTGGGGTGGGAGGAGACTCCAACAGAGCCCAGGTGCTCTGGGATTTGAGGGGAAAGAGGGGAAATGGGGTGGGAAAGGGGCAGATATGATGGGAAAGGGGGTGTGGTGGTGAAAGAAGGGGATTTTAAAATAACTTTATTGTTCATACATCTTTCATAACATACAGCTGCAGTTCACAGTTTGTTTTGCCTCCATGTAAAAAGAACAAAGCTAGTGTGGTAGGGTGCGTGCGCTTGGCTGAGGAGCCACTGGTGCGAGGCTACCCTCTGCGGGCTTACGACTGAACGCCAGTGTGTGTTCAGCCAGAGTGTTCAGCAACTGTCTCTTTCTTAAAAGCACAGCCTAAACCGGTCACAGCTAGCAATACTTCATAAAATAAAGCACAATGGTAGATATTACAATGAAATCTTTCCATAATTATCATTTTGCTTGGCAAATTATTTCTTGGTGAATTTGCTCCCCTCCCTTTTTTGTCTCTCTCTACTGGGGAAGAGGAGGGGGGGAAATCAGGGGAGGGATTCTCATCCTTGCCCCCATCTGAGCTTGTAAGCCCCAGTTAAGGCTCAAACCACCACAATTTTTGGTACTCCCAACGTGGGGTTTGGAGATTAATATTCTCTTTGGAAAGTAATGCTTTGTCTGAAAGAAAGGGATTGGAAGCAGATATGTCAATTTTGAAGACTCTGATGGTCCAAGCTTTTGCATGGGTGTTTTGGACCCATAGCTACAAATTATTAACTTACCATGTGATGTGGTTAATGATAGGAGAAGAAAAGGTGCTATGCTGGACCTTGTTCTCACCAACAGGGAAGGGCTAGTAACTAATGTGAGGCTCAGAGACAGCCTTGGCTGCAGTGACCATGAAGCAGTTGAATTTAATATCCTCAGGGCAACCAGGAGGAAGTATTCTAAGCTTACGACCCTAGACTTTAGGTGTGCAGCCTTTGATTGTTTCAGGGATCTGCTAGCCAAAGTGTCATGGGACAAAGCCCTGGAGGGAAGAGGGACCGAGGACAGCTGGTCAGTATTCAAGGACCACCTCCTCTGTGTCCAGGAGCTATGTATACCAACAAAGGGAAAAGCAGGAAAGAATGCTAGTAGACCTGCCTGGATGAACAAGGAGCTACTGGACACACTATTACTTAAAAAGAAACTCTACAGGCAGTGGAGGGAAGGACAGATAGAACAGGGGGTATATAAGGAAGCTGCCCGAGTAGCAAGAGGCCTGGTTAGGAAAGCCAAAGCAGAGTTTGAATTGAATCTAGCCAGGGAGGTTAAAGGGAGCACTAAGAATTTCTACAGGTATATTAATGGCAAGAAGAAGAGTAGGGAAGGTGTGGGCCCCCTCAGAAAGGAAACTGGTGAAATAGTCACAAGTGATGAGGAAAAGGCTGAGGTACTCAATAACTTCTTTACCTCAGTCATCACTGCAAGGGCCTCTAGCCACACTCCTGATGTTATGGAAGACAATGCCAGGGACGGGGAGGAAGAACAGCCCTTCATAAGTGAAGCTCAGGTTCGTGATCACCTGAAGAACCTGAAAGTGTTCAAGTCCATGGGACCCGATGGGCTACACCCACGGGTGCTGAGAGAACTGGCAGATGAGGTTGCTAAGCCCCTCTCTATTCTATTCCAAAAGTCATGGCAGACTGGGGAAGTCCCCACAGACTGGAAAAGGGCAAATATTGCTCCCATTTTCAAAAAGGGTAAGAAGGAGGAACCAGGGAACTACAGGCCAGTCAGTCTCACCTCTGTGCCCGGAAAGATCATGGAGCAGATCCTCCTGGAGGTACTACTGACTCAGAAGAATAGTGAAGAGGTGATTGGGAGCAGTCAGCATGGCTTCGCCAAGTGCAAATCCTGCCTGACAAACCTGGTGGCCTTCTATGAACAGGTGACAACATTAATAGATGAGGGGCGAGCAACTGATGTCGTTTCCCTGGACCTGAGCAAAGCCTTTGACACTGTCCTGCACCACATCCTGGTCTCCAAGCTGGTGACACATGGGTTTGATGGATGGACCACCAGATGGATAAAGAACTGAATTGATGGCCGCACCCAAAGAGTGGCTGTCAATGGGACCATGTCCCAGTGGAGGCCAGTGACAAGCGGAGTCCCTCAGGGATCAGGCCTGGGACCAGTCTTGTTCAACACCTTTGTGGGTGACATGGACAGTGGCATTGAGTGCACCCTCAGCAAGTTTGCTGATGACACCAAGCTGTGTGGTGCAGCAGACACGCTGGAGGGAAGGGATGCCATCCAGAGGGACCTTGACAGGCTGGAGAGGTGGGCACAGGCCAACCTCATGAGCTTCAACAAGACCAAGTGCAGGGCCCTGTATCTGGGTCGAGGCAATCCCAGGCACAAATACAGGCTGGGCAGTGACTGGCTGGAAAGCAGCTGGGAGGAGAGAGACTTGGGGGTGCTGGTGGATGAGAAGCTCAACATGAGCTCTCAGTGTGCACTTGCAGCCCGGAAAGCCAATCAGATCCAGGGCTGCATCAAGAGAAGTGTGGCCAGCAGGTCAAGGGAGGTGATTCTCCCCCTCTACTCAGCTCTGGTGAGACCCCACCTGGAGTACTGCCTCCAGTTCTGGAGCCCCTATTATAAGAAGGATCTGGAAGTGCTGGAAGGTGTCCAGAGAAGGGCCATGAGGATGATCAGAGGGCTGAAGCACCTCTCCTATGAGGACAGACCGAAGGAGTTGGGGCTGTTCACCCTGGAGAAGAGAAGGCTCCGAGGTGACCTAATTGTGGCCTTCCAGTATCTGAAGGGGGCCTCCAAGAAGGCTGGGGAGGGACTTCTCAGGCTATCAGGGAGTGATAGGACTAGGGGGAATGGAATGAAGCTGGAGGTGGGGAGGTTCAGGCTGGACATGAGGAGGAAGTTCTTCACCATGAGAGTGGTGAAGCCCTGGAATGGGTTGTCCAGGTAGGTGGCTGGGGCCCCGTCCCTGGAGGTGTTTAAGACCAGGCTGGGTGAGGCTCTAGCCAGCCTGATCTAGTGTAGGGTGTCCCTGCCCATGGCAGGGGAGTTGAAACTAGATGATCCTTGTGGTCCCTTCCAACCTTGACTGATACTATGATACTATGATAAAGATGTTGCTCAACTGGATAAAAACTTTACCAATGCAGCTGGGCATGTACCTCTTGAATTCCTTGAATTTCACTGGCAGTGGTAATTTCTCTAACATGAAACATTTTCCTGAAGCAAGCTATGAAACCAGTGGTGTAGATAGAAATACCCAGTATGGAAAATTGCCTTACATTGCAATATGCTCTATATGCTTAAATGTAATCTTTATAGGGGCATTTGCTGTGACCATGTTGGGTGAGGGAAGAGCTAACCCATTAAGAGTTCTTTGGAGGGTAATGAAGCAATCCTTTGTATTCTATGAGGAGCAGCCTGTGTCTGTGCGCTGTGAACATTGTGAGCACTGTGTAAACACAAAGAGGGAGGGGTCAGGTTGTAGTGAGTGTGCCAGATCTCAGCCCCAGGCACAAGGGTTTGCCCACCACCAGCAGTTCCACGCTTAACCCCTGATGCTCCTGCCAATGCAGTTTCTCTAGCACCTGTCACCATATGCATAAAAAGAAGGCAAAAAATCATCTCCAAGCACTGATGATGAGGAAGGCACGCTGTCGGGGCCCAGCACCTCACAGAGCCCAGTGGTGGATGGACCTTCCCTTGGGAGATCACCCCAAACCAGTTAGGGGATGTCAAGGGGGTCTCTGTGGAGGATCCTCTGTGACCATGGAGAGAGCATGGACACCTGGCATGGCCAACCCACCTCTGCCCTCTGGAACAGAGTGTGGGAACTGCAAGGTGGCCACACTGGGGATAACTCATCCAGGAGAAGGGCTGCCCCAGTTTCCCAGAGTGGTCCCTCTCGCTCAAGAGACCCTTCCCCTAGTAACACAGGACCCTGTGACAAGTGTGAGCATTGCCGCCAGCATTAGAGGTGCCCTACCTCCAGCCAGGTGGAGGCCAGGGACAACAGAGTGTACTGGGATGTCTATGTGAAATTGCCTGGCACTTCAGAAGCCCTGAAGTACAGAGCTCTGGTGGACACAGGGGCCCAATGCACCCTGATACCATCGAGGTACAAAGGGGCTGAGCTCATAAGCATTCAGGGAGTCACAGGGGGGTCACAAGATTTGACTGTACTGCAGGCTGAGATAAGCCTGACCAGGAATGAATGGGGAAAACACAACATAGTGACTGGTCCAGATGCACCTTGCATTCTTGGCATTGACTTTCTGTGGGAGGGATGCTTCAAGAACCCTACAGGGCACAAGTGGGCATTTGGGGTGGCAGCTGTGGAGACTGCATGCAAAGAACAGCTGTCTACCATGCCTGAGCTGTCAGATGACCCCCTCTGTAGTGGGCAGCCACAAGAGGCAGGATTTGAAGTTACCTATTGCCTCTCGCATAGTACATCGCAGGCAATACAGGACCAGCAGAGACTCTCGGCACCCCAGACACCAACTGATTCGATGACTGGAGAGCCAGAAGGTGATCAGCAAGGCTCACTCCCCCTTCCACAGCCTGATATGGCCAATGTGGAAGGCAAATGGGAAAAATGAAAACCACAAACACAGAATAAAACATTCATACATTTGTTTGAACACACTAGGGATCTGTCTCGGTCCGGAGAGGGAAAGAGACTCAGTTCTTTTGAATATTTCCATATTGTGAAATTAGAGGCACAAACAAGGCCAAAATATCAACAGCTAGACTATTTATTACATATCAGAAGGGGAGAGAGAGAAAATAGAGAGGGAGAGAGAGAAGTGAGAGAGAAGAGGAAAGGAATTATCAACAGCTAGACTATTTATTACATAAATAAAGTGGAGGGATCAGAAGGAAGAGAGAGAAAATAGAGAAGAGAGAGAAGAGAGAGAGAAGAGGAAAGGAATTACATTATCACACCCCTCAACCCCCACCCCCAAGACAGTTTGAGTCTGTGGGGGAAAGGTGCTGCAGGAGATGTTGGGTTTGTAGAGAAACAGTGCTGAGGCTTTGGCTGTAGCAGAGATGTGGTCCTCTGGACAGCCTCTTCAGCTCCATGAGTTGCAGCAGGAGGAACTTAGGACATGGAGAGAGGGTTCAGTCTGCTTCTTCCAGGCTCCATGGCCTCTTTTCTTCAGAGCAGCATTGTCCCAGGCTTTTCCTTCTCTCGTGCTTTCTTTCTCAGCAGCATTGTCCTTCTCCTGTGTTTTCCTTCATCTGTGTTTTTGGTTCTCCATTTTTCTTCTGCTAAGCCAGTAGTTGCTCAAGTCTTTTATACAGTTTTTAGTCCTTAGCTATGTGTCCAAGTATTGTACCTCAGGAATTCGTTCCAGGAAATCATCTTTAGGTAAGTATTCAGGTATCCTTCCCCGGGAAATCTTTCTGTGTATTCATGTGTGTTTGGCCAGGGATCTGGATGGAGGGGGGGGGGGGGGGGGCTCCACCTCCTCCTTCTCCATCTACCTACCCACACACTCATTACACATCAGGAAACAGGTGGTGAATCCATTGTCTCATCATCCTCCCTTCCTGGGGTATCTGATGGCTGGAAATGGTCCTGTCCTGAAGGTGTGATGGCTGGGCCCTTGGGCCATTGTTGTATGCCAGCTGCAGTCCAGTGAGCAATGTTATCTTTGCACCTTCCAAGAGTCCTTCCAGTGGCTCTGCCCAACATACATCAGCTATTGTCTGGGCAAGCAGCAAGTGATTTTATCTTTGTAGAGTCACACCAGGAGAGACAAGCTTTAGTCTCTCACAGGATCCTTGCAAGGTTTACAATTTGCTTCAGTGAGGGTAGAATTAAATCTAGAAACAATATTATATATGTACTAGGACATTTAATTTACTAGCTGCCAGAATTTAAACACCATACAATATTCAACTTAACTGCCTTCTTTTCCTGCCTGGGTTGCCTTTAGCAACTTACAGGCAGCATTTCTCCTGCTTTAGACATCTGATAGATGACCTGCCTGAATGAGCAAGAAGCTTCTTGAAAAACCCAAATGGAAAAAGAAATTTTATATTGTGTGGAAAAAGGTACTTAGGAAGAATATGAGAACATTGTCATAGTATGAAGGGATGCACTGAGGAAAGCTAAGGCCTCCTTGGAATTAAATCTGACAAAGTATACAAGAGACCACAAGGGCTTCTTCAAGTACATCAGCAGAAAAAAGAGGACAAGGGAAAATGTGTCCTACTGCTGAATGAGTGTCTTGGGTTTAGCTGAAACAGCTCCGGGCTGAGGACAGGATGAATTTACCCCAAAGGAGTAAATACACACACTCACACAGAACTGCAGGTTAAATACAAGTACTATTTTCAAAAGTAAACCGAATACAAAAGGTCCCAAGGCAAAAGGAGATACATATATATATATATCTATATATACACACATACTCAGAATCAGCCCTGCCTTACCATCCCCCACTGCTGGCTAAGCCCCAAACCAGGCCTCAAGTAGGCCTGTGCTAGGCCTCAATGACACACCAAAACTGTCCCCCCAACCAGCCAAACCTCCCCCACGCTAGGTCTCACTGATTCCCCCCAAGATAGGCCCAGAGCAGGCCTTAGCTATGCAGAAATAGATTCCTGCCCGCCAGGCCTCACTGTCACACAGCCGAAGACAGCAGCAGCTTTCACACACCTGGAGGAGAGAGGCAAGAGACCAGAAGGTCTGCTCCTTGTATAGAAAGATACGGGAAAATGGAATAGAATAACAGATTACAATATCCTGTGCTTCCCTCCGGACTGTCTAGTCTCTTGGAGGACTTTTTAATCTCTATAGTTTTCAATTAATCCCTAAACCTACAACAATGAGGTGAGACCTTTAGTGACAAGGTAGAGGCAAGACAGAGCTACTGAATGCTGCCTTTGCTTCAGTCCTTAATGCTGGCTCTGAGGACTTTCATCCCCTAGAGGCAAAATAGAAAGTCTGGAGGAAAGAAAGACTCTCCCTTACTCAAGAAGAACTTGGTTAAATATCATCTAGACAAGCCAGACACCTCCAAATCTATGGGGCCTTACGGATGCACCCACAAGTGCTGAAAGAGATGGATAAGGTTATTGCTAAGCCATTCTCCATCATCCTTTTTAAAGGTCATGGAGAACTTGAGAGGTGCCTGAGAATTAAAGGAAAACCAGTATCACTCCAGTATTCAAAAAGGACAAGAAGGAAGACCCAGGAAACTACAGGCCAGTCAGCCTCACCTCCATCCCTGCACTAGAAAGATGTTTTGAGGAGAATTACCTCCAGCTCAGCCAAACCAAATACAAAATATTTAGGGGGAGATACTGAGAGACCTGGGGCTTTTTACTCTGAAAAAAAGAGAAGACTGAGAGGGAATTTTATCAATGCTTATAAATATCTGACAAGAAGGTGTGGAGAGGTTCGGAGAGGTTCAGAGAGAGGAGAGGAAGGAAGGGGAGGGGAGGGAATTAACCAGGTTGGAAGAGACCTTTGAGATCATCATGTCCAACCTATCATCCAATACTATCTAATCAACTAAACCATGGCACCAAGCACCCCATCCAGTCATTCCTAAACACCTCCAGTGATGGTGACTTCACTATTCCCTGGGCAGCCCATTCCAATGGCCAATCACTCTTTCTCTGAAGAACTTCTTCCTAATATCCAGCCTAAACCTCCTCTTGTCCAGCTTGAGACTGTGTCCCCTGGTTCTGGTGCTGGTCGCCCAGGAGAAGAGACCAAGCCCCACCTGTCTACAACCTCCATTCGGAGAGTTGTAGACAGCAATAAGGTCTGCCCTGAGTCTCCTCTTCTCCAGGCTAAGCAACAACAGCTCCCTCAGCCTCTCCTCGTAGGCCTTGTGTTCCAAACCCCTCACAGGCTTTGTTGCCCTTCTCTGGACACGTTCCAGCAACTCAACATCTTTCCTAAACTGAGGGGCCCAGAACTGGACACAGTACTCAAGGTATGGCCTAACCAGTGCTGAGTACAGGGGCACAATACCTCCCTGCTTCTGCTGGCCACACTGTTCCTAATACAGGCGAGGATGCCATTGGCCTTCTTGGCCACCTGGGCACACTGCAGGCTCATGTTCAGCCTACTATCAACCAGTACCCCCAGGTCCCATTCTGCCAGGCCGTTCTCAAGACACTCTGTCCCCAGCCTGTAGCACTGCATGGGGTTATTTTGGCCAATGTGTAGAACTCAGCACTTAGATGTGTTAAATCCCATGCTGTTGAACTGTGACCATTTGTCCAGCCATTTGTCAAGGTCCCTCTGCAGAGCTCTCCTACCCTCTAACAAATCAATACCTGCCCCCCACTTGGTATCATCCGCAAACTTACTGATGATGGACTCAATACCCTCATCCAGATCATCGATAAAGATATTAAAGAGCATGGGACCCAGCACTGATCACTGGGGGACACCACTAGTGACTGGCTGCCAGCTGGATGTGGCACCATTCACCACCACTCTCTGGGCTCGGCCCTCCTGCCAATTCTTAACCCAACACAGGGTGCTGCTGTCCAAGGCACGGGCTGACAGCTTGGCCAGGAGTTTGCTGTGGGGGATGGTGTCAAAGGCCTCGCTGAAGTCCAGGTAGATTACATCCACCAGGCAGGTCACCTGATCATAGAAGGAGATCAGGTTGGTCAGGCAGGACCTGCCCTTCCGAAATCCATGCTGGCTGGGCCTGATCCCTTGGCCATCCTGTAAGAGCTGTGTGATTGCACTCAAGATGACCTGTTCCATAATCTTGCCTGGCACTCAGGTCAGGCTAACAGGTCTGTAATTCCCTGGCTCATCCATCTGGCCCTTCTTGTGGATGGGCATCAGATTGGCCAGCTTCCAGTCATCTGGGACCTCTCCAGTGAGCCAGGACTGTTGAAAAATGATGGAGAGCAGCTTGGCCAGCTCATCTGCCAGCTCTCTCAGCACCCTAGGATGGATCCCATCCAGTCCTGGACACATTTTAAATTTCCCATGGCTGACGTCACGATCTTGGGCAGACACCTGAGAAGATGACTATGCCGGACCTCACTCTCTGCCTCAGTGACTGCCGGGGTCCTGATGCCACTAAAAAGCCTGAAAAGGAAAGTAGAATGAAATGCCTTTCGCCTCGAGCGAGACGAGAAAGAGGATGTGGCTGGGCTCTTTTCACTGGTGGTCAGTGATAGGACAGGGGACAATAGACACAAACTAGAACACAGAATGCTCCACCTAAACATAAGGAAAAATTTCTTTTCTCTGGGGGTGACAGAACACTGGAAGACACTTTCCAGACAGGTTGTGAAGACTCCTTCTGTAGAGACTTTCAAAATCTGCCTGGATGCATTCCTGTGCAATTTGATCGAGACTTGTGTTAACAGGGGCTGGACTAGATGTTCTCCAGATGTTACTTCCAATCCCTGCCATTCTGTGTCTCTGTGATTCCCCACTTTCAAATTACTTGCTTCAATTTAACACAGCATTTTTAATATAGTTATTTGAAAATAAATATTTACAGAACGAATGACCTTATTGGAGCTATGGGCAAAGAATTTGTTTCTTTATGATGTGGGTGTGCAGTGACAGAAAATATATCATTCTTCCCCTTGCCTAAAAAAACAAACCCAAACCCTAGTAAACATCTCATTTTTATTCACCACCTATAAGCCTACCACATTGTTAATAGTTTTTCCTAAATATTTAGAAATTTATCAAAACTGACTTGATACTTGGAATTTAGTAACTAATAGATATGTCATGCATTAATTAATATAAAATATACAAAAGTACACTGCTTATTCTGTTGAGCAACATATGTTTGGTTTCAATTTTTGGGGTTTCTTTTTTGGGGGAGTTTTCTTTGGTTGGGTTTTTTTCAGTAGTGTGCTGTCAGAGCAAAATAAATCAGTTATTTGTTTAAGGAGCACATTGTAATAAATTAAATTAATTTTGCCTCTTATTTCACACTTGGAATGGATGTGTGAAAAATTAGTGACTACAATGATCAGCTGTGGCTTGTATTAATAGATGAGTCTATCAATAAGTACAAAATAAAAATTTGAGAGGAATTCCTATAACATGCAGTTTCCAAACTAGATGCTGCCTCCAGAGGGGGGAAAATTTTCTGAATGTCCTCAAGTACATCCCTACATTGTAGGTCATGGGAAACTGTGATGAATATGTGTATCCTTGAATGTCTGGAAAGTCCCTGAGCTGAAAATATAAATAGCTTGTGATAGACTACCATGTAACTTGTTGAGACAGAGAAACCGCAAGATTGAGATAGAAGAATCGCAGAAGAAACTTGGTCTAGCTCAGCAAACAGCTGTAGCAATGTATCAGTAACCAATAAGAATCTTATAAACAACTTATTAACCAATTAGAAGCAGCCAGAATGGCATAATAAACATACAAATAAGTGCTGCTTGAAGAAATAAACGGTATTCTGTACTCTGCTGTGGTGAAGGCACATTACACCCAGATACTGAATCTTGTCCCAGCATGTGGACAAGGTCCCCCTCTTTCATGAGGGAGATGAAAGCTAAGGCATTAGGCAGGCTGGCACAGATCACTGCATGCACCCAGAGCATGGGATGCTTGTGCAAATACTAAGTATGGGCATAATTCTAGTTTCATGCTTCCTATAGGCTGAAGCCAGTTGTTTACAAGCGTGCCCACTGGTCCAATCCGGCCTCGAGGAACATGCAAGTATTACCCCAGTTGGTAAACAAGTTGCCCCCTCTTTCACTTTGCTCTCTCTCCTTGCTCAGGAGGGACAAAGCTCATGTCATAGCCTCTGTCATTGAGCGCATTGTTATTAACTCTTCTCTCTCATATATGCAAGCAAACTAGTAGCCTCTGCACGACAAGAAGAAGCCCGTATCCAGGCAGGCCCATTGAGCCTTAGCCCTGAGAATATCTCCAGAGGAAAGACCTTCACTGAGCCTGAGAAGCTCCAGCGTCCTTACTGCCAGTCTCATCGACCGGGAGAGCCCACCGTGCCTCCAGAGGACTGAACCCCCGAGGGTAAGATCTGCCCAATTGCCAGGGAAAACGACTCGGCCGAGTCCGGCAGTCCACACATTTGTGTAACCCCGCTATCGCGGGAGAGGAGATGCTACTTCTGCCCCTCCTTACCCTGTAAACCTCGGGGAAATCCAGAGCACTGCTCCGAAGCCGGGACCACTCTGAGAGGGTCCCGCTGCTCCTTTCAGCCAAGCAAATAGGAAGCCGCCACTCCACACAGCCACGCTTCTTCCCTGGGGTTGTTCACATTAGCCCCGAGACCCGGTGCAGCAGAGCCGACCCCGCCGGGTCCAGCCCCGCCTGCTGCTGTGCCAGATCGGAAGACTCCGAGCCTGCCTATCGGGAACTGTCGCCCCACTCTGTTGTGTGAGCCGACCCCCGGGACGGGGTCAGGCCTACTGGCCCTGCCAGGCTGACCTACCAGGACCACTCCCTGTTGTCTGGAGGGGACTGTGAGTCCTGCAAGGGAACTTGCCTGTCAGCTAAGCCCAGGTTCCATCTCCTCTCCACTGCCGCGGAGAGAGGATCACCACCTAGCACTGCCATCCAGACCAGCCTAGGATCCAGTCCAGCGACAGTAGTTTGCCGGAACCCAACCTCGCTACAAACAACAGACACCGTGTATCTTCCACGTGCTTTCCACTCACTAACATTCAGTTCAAAGCATCTGCATCTAGCAGTAACCTCTGACGCATAGAAACGTCCCTATATAGCTAGCAGCTGCCCTCGCCCTGTCGAGTCGCCATCTAGTGGACAAGCAGAACTGCAGCCTTCATTAATATAAAGTGATTCTATAAATATTGTAATTCAGTTCTAATTATAATAGCAAACCACTTATGGAGTGTATTTCATGATCGTGCATTAGAACATGTATATAAAATAGTGATTCGTAGGTTATTAATAATTTTGATAATAAAAATAATATTTATATAATTCATATGTCATATTAATAAATTAATAACCCCTTCATCACATCTGCTTACTATGAGTGTGTGTCACTTCTGTCCATCACCATAACAGTGACAACTGGTCACCCACGGCATGATTTGAGGCTGCTGGTGACTGCAGCAGTGATGGAGCCCAGTGAAGCTGAGAACAGTGGGGATACTGCCTTGGTCTGGACCTCAACTTTGACACTTGCCTGGGTGAGGCAGGTGAGCCACTGGGAATATAATGGGGCAAAATTTAATGAAGGAAGGTAATCAATGGCAGAGCATAGCTGAACTGAGACAGAGGCGTTGAAAGGAAACAAAAATATGTGCACATTACAATTACATTCTTGATGGACAAGAAGTGAGCAGCTGTGAACTATGGGGAATCAATTAATGCAAGAAAAGAAAAATATTTTGAGCGCTTTTAGAGATATTGTTAAAGACCAAGGGGAAAGTATGGCTTGGGAGCAGAAACCTGTCCTGGAAGCCTTTCAGAATATCTTTAAGCAACATGAGAAGTCTATCAGTATCTTTGCTTTTCAGCAGATGCTCTTTTTCGTCTATTAAACATCTCTTCCCTATCACTAGAAGGACAGTGTGTGATCCAGGACTCTGAGATAAGATCAGATCTAAGTTTTGGGACTATGCTAAGAAGCAGGAGCAAGACAAAACAGAAGAGGAAATAAAGGAGGAGTTACAAAAGAGAGGGATTCAGTTGAGTAGTGGGGAGATGGTTAGCTCAGCAGAGGATCTGTCGATGTCCTCTGCCTCCCCCATGCCTAGCTGCTCGGGAACAGCTTCAATGGTGCAGAAGGTAAAGGGGACTGGTGAAAAGAAATATCCCTCTCCTAATGAACAACTTAAACTCCCCATGAAATGGAAGAGTCCCCAGGACTTTGCTCAGATGCCACTTGCTTATCAATCTCCAAGTGATCAGCTGAAAGAACATATGCAGAGAGAGGAATGTAATCAGCTTAATGATCTACAGATGTCACAGCAGCTTCCTTGTCTACCATGTGACAGTGAGGAAGAGAGTGAGGGGGAAGTTTTGACCCAGAGTGTGCAAGCACAAAAAGGTGTGAGTGGAGAGGGAGGGGGGAAAGGGAGATGGGGGTGTCTATCTCCCAGCACATCTGTCCCATGGATCTTGCCTCCCTGTGCTGTGACTGTGACCCCTCATTCATCAGTGAGATTTTGGCAGCAGGTTGGTCGGAAAGCTACTGCAGAGGGCAGCTGGGACTTGATGGAAAATCTGGAAATGCCACATGTAATTGCTGCTCCAGAAGAAATGCATTACCCCATGGGTGTTTCTGATGACACAAGTATCCCCAAAGGTCAGCAATCCATTCCTGACTGGAACGTACCCAGCTCAGCAGGTCCCACCTTGTGTGACAAATTGTCAGCCCAAACAAGGGGATCAGCAGGGATGGATTTATCCACAGCAGATGTAATAACTATCTCGGACAAAAAGGATGAATGGGGTGCCTTTGTATGCATGGGGACCAATTGGTGGAGGACTTGGTGCTCTTTTGATGGGACAATCAAATAGTGCCTTCAAGGACTGGTGGTACTTGTGGAGGTAATTGATGCTGACTTTACGGGACAAATTTGTGCCTTGGTATCTACTGCAACACCACCTGTAACAATAAAGGGACTTGAATTGCTCAACTTGTACATTTTGTGAGTTGTATTTCCAAAACAGAACTAACTATCCATGGTGACAGAGAATTTGAATCAGTAGCAGAAGCTTTTGCAGCTTCTCTCCCAGCCTTTGGTGTTTTTTAACAGCATGGACAGTTGTATGGAGTGAGATAGAAGCAATGGGTTTTGTTCTGATCATCTCAAAATTAAGCATGATGGTGCCAGCCTGGCAGAAGAGATTATCTGTGGAGACAGCTGCAGGGCCCCTCCTGTAGCCCAAGTGGCAGTGATGGCTTCCCACAGCAACCGAAGCAGTGGTGGCTATCAGCCCCTGATTATTTAAAGACACACTACTTTATTTTTCATCACCAAGAAACTAGTGAAAAAGCAACTTTGGAACAGAAAGCAGCTCATTTCATCCTGCTTGTAAAATATAGCCCTTCCATTTTTTGCTTCTCCGACTGAGTTAGCTGTGGTTTCTGTGGGGGAGGGTAGGGAAACTGAACTACTCTCACCACCACATAAATTAATTGTGGAAGTCTTGTCATCTTTAGCCATATATTATGCCAGCTGTGTTAGAATGAGCTAATTGGTACAGCTCTGAGTATTGTATCTTGTATGGGTTACAGTCTGTTAGACATGCTACGTTACAGAATAGGGCCATTGCAGATTTCTTGCTACTTGTCCATAGATATGGATGTGAAGAGACTGATGGGATGTGTTGTTACCAGGGTGAATACAATCTCTTATCAAAATTGGATTGTTGATTTTATTGATTGCTTTTGCTATATTGTTAATTTTACCTTGCCTGCTTTTACGTATGCAAAGACTGTTAGGTTAGAGTCATATAGTTCTGCTTGTTATAGAGTTGTTAGCCAAACTCTGTAACAAAAGATAAACTTCATTATAATGTGTGTGAACAACTAACAGCAACTAACAGTTAACAGGAACTGCAGAAACAACTTAGTTACAATTATTGACATAACAAAGAATAGCAGTAACAAAATAAGGATAACAGCACAAGTAGAGACACCTAACAGTGAATAAACTAGCATTCTAAGCCACTTTTGATTGATCACCTCAGCATCTCGGTGCAGCATGGTGCTATGAGTGGTGTGGACTCTCCCCCTGAAAAGGAAAAAATGACAGAAAAGGGAATATTCATGTTTTCTTCTGGATCAACCATGTAGGATGAAAGAAACTTCAGGGCCTTAACAGTACTAACCTGTCTGGTTGTTGCAGAGGGTGAACAAGTGCTTGTCTAGGCCTCTCCTGTCTGATGAGTGACAGTGGCCATCTCTTGCGGCTTGAGTGGTGACACCTTGTGATTCAGGTGTGAGAATGCACAACTCCAACCTTGCGCCTGTTCTATCACCCTCTATGGCTCAGCCATGATGCTGTGATGCATGTTGAAATCAAGGCCATAACTAGCAAAAGAGAGTTTCTGTTCTATATAATTGTTTTACCTTTTGTTGTGAGCCCCACCAATATTGAGCCAATGGCATGGTGTAAGCTACCTTGCAAAACAGAACCACTATAGATTTTGTTGTTGGAGCAAGATCATGGCTGTCAAGCATTTGAAGGATTGTGTTGTATGAATCTGTTTCTATACATTAATATATTCAGGAACTGGAACAGGGAGTAACACATGTGTGAATAGACAATGCAGGGTGGTTTGAATGATTGTTTAAAGGATGGGGACTCTCTGTATGGCTTCTCTCAATTATTAAGACTGGATTACTAATTTTGGTAATTGTGATAGTAGTGCTGCTAATGTTGCCTTGCCTGATTAACCTGCTGCAAAGGGCCCGGCAGCAGGCAGTTAGGACACTACAGTTAGCACAAAAAAAAGGGGGGCTTTGTGGGAAACTGTGATGAATCTGTGTACCCTTGAATATCTGGAAAGTCCCTGAGCTGAAAATATAAATAGTTTGTGATAGACTACTGTGTAATTTGAGATAGAAGATCAAGATAGAAGAATCGAGATAGAAGAATCGCGGGAGAAGAAACTTGGTGTAGCTCAGCAAACAACTGTAGCAATGTATCGGTAACCAATAAGAATCTTATAAACAACTTATTAACCAATTAGAAGTAGCCAGACTGGCATAACAAACATACAAATATGTGTTGCTTGAAGAAATAAACAGTACTCTGTACTCCACTTACTACGTGTGTTTCTCTTCACCATAAAAGCGACAGTAGGTAATACTCAGTATACTTCAATGGCTTAAAGAGTGAACAAATTGTCTCACTTATATATTGTAAAGAAAAAAATTGAGTAACTCAGACAGATATGCTTCCTAAGTAAAATACAATACAATACAATACAATAAAACCAGGTTGGAAGAGACCTTCAAGAGCATCGCGTCCAACCCATCAACCAATCCAACCCACCCAAACAACTAGTTCATGGCACTAAGCACCCCATCAAGTCTCCTCCTGAATACCTCCAATGATGGTGACTCCACCACCTCCCCAGGCAGACCATTCCAATGGGCAATCACTCTCTCTGTATAGAACTTCCTCCTAACATCCAGTCTAAACCTCCCCTGGCACAGCCTGAGACTGTGTCCTCTTGTTCTGGTGTTGCCTGCCTGGGAAAAGAGACCAACCTCTGCCTGTCTACAACCTCCCTTCAGGTAGTTGTAGAGAGCAAGAAGGTCACCCCTGAGCCTCCTCTTCTCCAGGCTATGCAACCCCAGCTCCCTCAGCCTCTCCTCATATGGCTTGTCTTCCAAACCCCTCACCAACTTTGTTGCCCTTCTCTGGACACGCTCCAGCAAGTCAACATCCTTCCTAAACTGAGGGGCCCAGAACTGGACACAGTACTCAAGGTGTGGCCTTACCAGTGCAGTGTACAGGGGCAGAATGACCTCCCTGCTCCTGCTGGCCACACTGTTCCTGATGCAGGCCAGGATGCCATTGGCCCTCTTGGCTGCCTGGGCACACTGCAGGCTCATGTTCAGCCTACCATCAACCAGCACCCCCAGGTCCCTCTCTGCCTGGCCGCTCTCCAGCCACTCTGACCCCAGCCTGTAGCACTGCATGGGGTTGTTGTGGCCAATGTGCAGAACCCGGCACTTGGATGTGTTCAATCTCATGCCGTTGGATTCTGCCCATCTGTCCAGCCTGTCGAGGTCCCTCTGAAAAGCCTCTCTACCCTCCAGCAGATCAATTCCTGCCCCCGGCTTGGTGTCGTCCGCAAATTTACTGATGATGGACTCGATGCCCTCATCCAGATCATCAGTAAAGATGTTGAAGAGCATGGGGCCCAGCTCTGATCCTTGGGACACACCACTAGCGACAGGCTGCCAGCTGGATGTGGCACCATTCACCACCACTCTCTGGGCTCGGCCCTCCAGCCAGTTCCTAACCCAATGCAGTGTGCTCCTGTCCAAGCCATGGGCTGCCAGCTTGGCCAGGAGTTTGCTGTGGGGGACGGTGTCAAAGGCCTTGCTGAGGTCCAGGTAGACCACATCCACAGGCCTCCACATCAACCAGGCGGGTCACCTGATCATAGAAGGAGATCAGGTTGGTCAGGCAGGACCTGCCCTTCCGAAATCTGTGCTGGCTGGGCCTGAGCCCCTGGCCATCCTTTAAGTGCTGTGTGATTGCACTCAAGATGACCCGCTCCATAATCTTGCCTGGCACTCAGGTCAGGCTGACAGGCCTATAATTCCCTGGCTCTTCCAACTGGCCCTTCTTGTGGATGGGCACCACCTTGGCCAGCTTCCAGTCTTCTGGGACCTCTCCAGTGAGCCAGGACTGTTGAAAAATGATGGAGAGCAGCTTGGCCAGCTCATCTGCCAGCTCTCTCAGCACCCTAGGATGGATCCCATCCGGTCCCATGGACTTGTGGGGGTTCAAGCGGCTGAGAAGATCTCTAACTTCACCATTCTGGAACAGAGGAGAACTATGCTGCTCCCTGGCTCCTTCTGCCAGCTCTGCAGGCCAGCTGTCTGGAAGACATTCTGTCCTGCTAGTAAAAATTGAGGCAAAGAAGGTGTTAAGTACCTCTGCCTTTTCTTTATCCTTTGTTACAACGTTCCCCTCCATGCCCACCAAGGAATGGAGATAGTCCTTGCCCTTCCTCTTGCTATTAATATATTTATAGAAGGACTTTTTGTTGTCCTTCACAGCAGAGGCCAGTCTGAGCTCCAAATGTGCTTTTGCCTCCCTAATTTTCTTCCTACAAGACCTAGCAACTTCCCTAAACATTCCATGGGTTGCCTCCCCTTCCTTCCAAAGACGATACACCCTCTTTTTTTCCCTTAGTTCCTTTAGAAGTTCATTACCCATCCAGGCTGGCCATCTGCCCCGGCGGCTCATCTTCCAGCACGTTGGCACAGCCTGTTCCTGCGCCTTCAAGAGCTCTTCCTTGAAGTAGGTCCAGCTCTCCTGGACCCCTTTATTTTTAAGGGCTGTTTCCCAAGGAACCTTCTGAGTTAGTTCCTTTAGTAGCCTGAAGTCTGCCCTCCTGAAGTCCAGAGTGGAGGTCTTCTTGCTACCCCTCTTAGCTTGGCTGAATACAGAAAATTCAATTATCTCGTGGTCACTGGTGCCTAAACACCCTTCGACCACCACATCACCCACCAGCCCTTCCCTGTTGGTGAAGAGGAGGTCATGCATAGCCTTACCCCTGGTAGGCTCGTGCAGCACCTGGGATAAGAAGCTGTCCTCCATACACTCTAAGAACCTCTTAGATTGCCTCCTTTCTGCTATGTTGTGATCCCAGCAGATATCAGGCAGGTTGAAGTCACCCATGAGGACAAGGTCAGACGATCTTGAGACAGCCTTAAGCTGCCTATAGAATGCTTCATCAACATCTTCTTCCTGGTTGGGTGGTCTATAACAGACTCCAACCAGGATGTCTGCCCTGCTGGTCTCTCCTCTAATTCTCCCCCACAAGCACTCAACCCGATCGTCCCTGATCTCTAGCTCAACAGCATCAAGTGCCTCCCTGATGTTCAGGGCCACCCCTCCACCCCTTCTTCCTTGCCTGTCTCTCCTGAAGAGCCTGTAGCCATCAATTGCAGCACTCCAGTCATGTGAGTTGTCCCACCACATGTCTGTGATGGCAACTACATCATATCTTTCCTGCTGCAACAAGTCTTCCAGCTCCTCATGCTTGTTGCCCATACTTCGTGCATTAGTATACATGCACTTCAGCCGGGCTGCTGGTTTTGCCCCTGACTCCAGCTTACCACCCTCAGACTCCTGTCTGGGGGGACTGTTTTCAGCCCCTTCCCCCTTCGAAGCTAGTTTAAAGCCCTGTCGATGAGACCACTAATTCCCTTCCAGAATCTTTTTACCTTTGGGGGACAGGCCATTCTCATGTACTGTGACCGTTCCCCTCCTCTGGGACAGATGTACTCCATCTGTTACCAGCTGACCTGGTGCAGTAGAAAGTTTTTCAAGATCGAAAAACCCAAATTTCTTCTGACTGCACCAGCCTCTAAGCCACTTGTTGACTACAGCTGCTGACCTGTTCCTTCTTGTATTCCCTCCTGCATCTAAGGGTATAGATGAAAAAATTATTTGTGCACCTGACTCCTCCACCAGATCCCCCAGGGCCTTGAAGTCATTCTTGATAGCCCTGGGAGTTCTGGTTGCAACATCATCATTCCCTAACTGCATAACTATTAAGGGATAGTAGTCAGAGGGCTGCACCAGACTAGGCAGCCTTCTGGTAACATCGTTAACTTGAGCTCCTGGGAGACAACAAAGTTCCCTGTGAATAGGGTCTGGCCTACATATGGAGCCTTCTGTTCCCCTCAGGAGGGAATCACCAATAACAATTACCCATCTCTTTTTTTTTAAGGGAGCAAGTCTTGATGCCAGGGGAAGGCTGCTTCACCTCAGGCTGCTTCACCTCGGGCTGTTTTGCCTCAGGAAAAACCCCAGCTGGTGTGTCCTCCTGCATCAGAATCACCTCCCCCTCGACCTCCAGTGCCCCATAGTTTTCTAAGGGCAGTGGGGACGGTGAGGGGAGGCGAAGAGGTTTTAATTTGTGTCTTTTGAGAGGAACTTTCATCCATTCCCCTCTATTTTTTGGATAACCAGCCTCTGCAGGGGGAGCCTGCAGAGCCTGGTTACTCAAGTTGGTCTGCCTTCTACAATCCCTGACATCTCTAAGTCTAGTCACCTCATCCTTCAATCTGGCCACCAGGTTAAGCAGATAGTCAATCTGCTCACACCTGGTGCAGGAGTTGTCCCCACTACCCTGCATCTCAAGTGCCAGGCTCCAGCACTCTCTGCAGCCATATGCCTGGACACCCACCTCGTGCTTATGGCACATGCCTACCTGCTTGTATTCCCCCTCAGTCTGAGTCGAGACTGATTTTTTGAAGGAGTAATTGCGGCGCGTTCCCACCATGCCTGCCCTGCCTGCCTGACCTGCTGGACAAGATTTAGAACAAGTGCGGCGGAGCGTACCGAGCAAGAGAAGGCGACAAGATACCTGCCAGAACAGAGGCTGCTGGTCGCGGTGTGCTCCCGAGCAAGATTCCCGCCGGAACAGAGGCGGCCAGGCAGAGAGGGACCTGGGGGTGCTGGTTGATTGTAGGCTGAACATGAGCCTTCAGTGTGCCCAGGCAGCCAAGAGGGCCAATGGCATCCTAGCCTGCATCAGAAACAGTGTGGCCAGCAGGAGCAGGGAGGTCATTCTGCCCCTGTACACTGCACTGGTTAGGCCGCACCTTGAGTACTGTGTCCAGTTCTGGGCCCCTCAGTTTAGGAAAGATGTTGTCTTACTGGAGCGTGTCCAGAGAAGGGCAACAAAGTTGGTGAGGGGTTTGGAAGACAAGCCCTATGAGGAGAGGCTGAGGGAGCTGGGGTTGCTTAGCCTGGAGAAAAGGAGACTGAGGGGTGACCTTATTGCTCTCTACAACTACCTGAAGGGAGGTTGTAGCCAGGCAGAGGTTGGTCTCTTCTCCCAGGCAGCCAGTACCAGAACAAGAGGACACAGTCTCAGGCTGCGCCAGGGCAGGTTTAGACTGGATCTTAGGAAGACGTTCTATACCGAGAGAGTGATTGCCCACTGGAATCAGCTGCCTGTGGAAGTGGTGGAGTCACCTTCATTGGAGGTGTTCAAGAAGAGGCTTGATGGGGTGCTTGGTGCCACAGTTTAGTTGTTTAGTTGTTTAGGTGGGTTGTAGTGTACTGTATTGTACTGTATTGCACTGTGTTGTATTTAATACAATAATACAATAATACAATACAACAGGTTGGAAGAGACCTTCAAGATCATCACGTCCAACCCATCAACCAATCCAACCCACCTAAATACAATACAGTACAATACAGTACAATACGGTACAATACAGTACAAAACAGTACAGTACAACTCTCCTCATAGGGCTTGTCTTCCAAACCCCTCACCAACTTTGTTGCCCTTCTCTGGACACGCTCCAGTAAGAGCGTAAGAGTAAGGTGGGTTGGATTGGTTGATGGGTTGGACGTGATGATCTTGAAGGTCTCTTCCAACCTGGTGTACTGTATTGTATTGTATTGTATTGCTGGTCACGGTGCGCTCCTGAGCAAGATTCCTGCCGGAATAGAGGCTGCTGGTCGCGGTGCGCTCCCGAGCAAGATTCCTGCCGGAACAGTCTTGATTTTATGTTATCTTTTCATTTAACTACCACAGCTAAGTTTTTAAAAATTGTATGTTACATATAAATACATGTACATATATATACACACCTACTATATTTTTTAAAAGCTATTGAATTATGCAGGAAAAATGCAATATATCTAGAATTCTCAATCACAGAATCACACAATCACCAAGGTTGGAAGAGACCTCAAAGATCATCAAGTCCAACATGTCACCACACACCTCATGACTAAACCATGGCACCAAGTGCCACGTCCAATCCCCTCTTGAACACCTCCAGGGATGGTGACTCCACCACCTCCCTGGGCAGTGCATTCCAATGGCTAACAACTCTCTCAGTGAAGAACTTTCTCCTCACCTCAAGCCTAAACTTCCCCTGGTGCAGCTTGAGACTGTGCCCTCTTGTTCTGATGCTGGTTTCCTGGGAGAAGAGACCAACCCCCTCCTGGCTACAACCTCCCTTCAGGTAGTTGTAGACAGCAATAAGGTCTCCCCTGAGCCTCCTCTTCTCCAGGCTAAACAATCCCAGCCCCCTCAGCCTCTACTCGTAGAGCTTGTGACTGAGGCCTCTCACCAGCCTCATTGGCCTTCTCTGGACATGTTCAAGTGTCTGAATGTCCTTCTTAAACTGAGTGGCCCAGAAGAAATAAAAATAAAATAAAAAAAACAACAACAACCCACAGACAAAAGAAAAATATGAAAGGACAAAAATTAACTGTAAAAGGCATAAAGGTTTTATTTGCATACAGATTCCAATATATTGTATCTTCAGGTAAATATATGAATAGAAGCCAGATAAGCTATGCTCTATTTCAGTGAAAAGCTTTGACTAGATCACGTTATGTTAAATCTTAAGGCAACCTCTCTTGTTTTAAAGAGTGGACAGAAATTATTTTACTTCAAAAGGAAGTAAAATAAAGATGGTCTCATTGAATTGGAGAGAAATACAGAATTTGTATTAAAAAATTTACAGGAAAATACAGAATACATGTATCCTTAACACCTAATACATATACAGGATACATGAAAGCTCCCCAAAACCTCCCCAACTGGACTAGAGCACAAACCTCAGTTGCTCCTTTTCTCCCCACCTGGGGTTTAACATATGCTCCTGGGCTCACTCTTCCCCTCCTACCATTGCTAGGCTGGATTCAGGCTGGCCAGACCTGAAATTGCCTTCCCTTAGTCCCTGGCATTAGAACTAAACAGGCCAAGACTGTGCAGTAAAAATTAGTTTGGCCTTCAAGGCCACTGGTACAACTGGAACCATCCTCCTTCCACACCAGATAAAAGTAGGTCACTACATCTAGGAGGGAGAAAGGGAAGAAAAAGGAAGACAATAACTTTGCAGCCAAATTTATAGAGATCCAGGATTTATGGGAGGAAATACAAATATTACATGTTCCAGGACACCTCCTGGACAATCTTTACCTTCTGGAGGACTGCAACTTTACAGCTTGCTTAAGGGCAACCAGTTTAAACTGGGACATAACCTTAGAGGTCTTGAATCCTAGCTTGTTCTCATCTGTCCAGTTCAAAATACTGGTAGAGAATCTTGGTATATTCTGGATTTTTATGTCACTATCTCTGACACATTTCATCTACAGCCCTGTAAAGAAATTCCTAACAAAACAATTGTTTACTTTTCTGTTTAAAGACATCATATTTTTAAAAACAGATGTGGTGTCTTTCCAAAAATAAGCAGTGGACAAGTGGAACGGCATGGATTCCTATTACTTGCTGGTTTTCCTACTTTATATACTATTTACTTTCCAAAGTAATCTGTCTTTGTTCTCAAGACACACCATAACTTATGTGTACAGAGCTGAAAAGTTTTGAAGCTTCCTTGAAAATCTTTTGTTCTCTTAGGCATGTTAGAGCAAATGACAGCCGTGGCTGTCCTTGTCTTCCTCACCCTAGCTGTGTTGGGCATTGTCCAGAACCTACTGCAGCTGTGTGCCAAGTTGGATGCATTAGGGTGCAGAGCATCTTAGCTGGAAGATGACATCTCTGCTGTAGGATATAGAGCAGGCCCCGTAGCAGAAAGAGGGGGCCAAGGAAGACCTGTTCCTTGCTGCTTTCAAGCAATGGTAGAATTTTTTTTAGAATAAAATGACACTAATATGAATAGTGACACAAACTTAACTTTAGACATTCCTAACTTACATGAGACATCAGTATCATTGAAGAAAAAAGCCCACTGTAATTATGCATTTTTCCATTAAATTTCTGCAATACTAGGTAGCAGAAGTTGTCTCAGTTAAGCTACCTCCCTTAACAAACTCACTTTAGTAATTTACACAACTACTAACTAAAAAGTTATCATATTTAAAAGTCAGTTTCCTTGAAAAAGAAATTTCACTCTTAAATTCACCAAACTCCAGATATAACACTTGTTTTAAATAGTTTTTCTGAGAGCTATATGATTTTGATGTTGTTGCTTTAGAGGAGCACAAGTGTCTAATAGATAGCAAACTGTAAAAATCTCTGGATTTTCAAGGGCATAGTCTAAAATTGCAGAAAAAAAAATAAGTTATATGTCAGTCACACTTTTGTCTAGGTAACCACTGGATTCACTTAGGGCTCCACAGGGAAATGTACAGTATTTTGCTTATGAATTATGCATTTTCACATATTCATTTTTATTTGAAACATTAAAATATATTCTGAAGATGTCATGTAAGTCAAACACATATGCATAAACTTATTTATACTTCTTAATTACAATTCAGAAAAAAAATAAACTTTTTGGTACTTATTAAGGAATTTTTAATAATTTTTTTCCTAAGACTATTCTCCCAAGCTGACAGTTTAATTCCCCCTGGATGTATTCTGACTCTTCAAATAGCTAGCAAAAGACTTTCACTCTCCCTATCTTTCTACTATGAGGTTATTTCACTGAAATATCCTGTAAAGCTGAATTGAATTTAGATGACACTTCACTTAGGTCCTTATTGAAAATCCATCAAAGTTAGTGACTTTCTTTGGGAATTAAGTTCCAAAGACGGTTTTTAAATTGTTTTGAGATAAAGATAACCTGAGTATATAACTCAAAGGATTTCTGCATTCTGTAATTATTTCTGAAATTAATCTTAACGTATTATTAAGGCTGAGAATTCCCCAGGATTCAGCAAGGTTCACAGGCTATGTTTGCTTTGAAGTGAGGAACCACAAGCTATGAGAATCTTTGAGAGTAAAACAGCTGAGGGTTCTTACAGTAATTCATGGTTTTTGTGTTTCAAGTTGTTTTATGAATATTCTTTACAACAACGTACATATCTCAAGATAATGAAAGGAAGACATGGCACAACATGAGACAAGACCCTGGCAGACTGCTAAAGAACTTGAAGAGTTATGAAGAAGTGCCTAAAGTACTTCATGGAGCTCATGCTTAGATCAATTGTGTAAGGACTGAGTTCAGTTTGATTCTGAAATGGGACTGTTTGTCTCTGAGAAAGGTAAGAAGAAATTTACTGTTCCTGGACATCAGGCAAACAAACTTCATCCTATCCAGAGAACTATGATCCCAGGGGAGGAAACTCTGAAGGCATTAGTCCATTCTGGGAACTACCCTTTCAGTACCTTCATCAGTAAGCCAGATGAGCAAATAGAGGCCTTGACCATAGTTTACAGCTGACACCTAATAGATGGACTACCTGACACACTGGCTAGGCTCCTGACACCTAACCAGAGGCCACCAAGAAGACAGACCCAGACTATTCACAACGGTGCAGGGTAGCAGGACTAGTGACCAGCATACATTGAAATAAGAGAGGTGCAGATTAGTTATAAGGAGAAACCTTTGTCCCATGAGAACAGTCAGACAGAGAAGCAGATTGCCCTGAGACGTTGTGCAGACTCTATCCTTGGAAGTTTCCAAGACCTGACAATTTCAAGCACTGTCCAAACTTATCTGATTAAAGATGAAGGTTGGAGGAAAACCTCCACAGATCTTTTCCAGCATGAAATGTCTTGTGATTGTATGATTATTTTCTGGTTCTTTTAAGTTACCAGAATAAAATTTTGGTTTTGCAAGGTTGACTTTATGAAATTTTTAAGAAGCTTTTTTTTCTGGTAATACCTCAGACCTTAGACCTCAGTTCAGATAGTCTAGGCCTGGAACCAAGACTGTAATATGATTTAATGTTCCTTTTAATCAGGGCATATGTAAAAAACCAAAAGGCACTGGTAGGTGTTTTCAAATGGTAACACAGTAGGTTTGCCCTTCTACTTTAATTTCAGCTTTCATGTTTTATGGTGGAAATAGATGAAGTAGTTTCTTTTACATAAAGAAACTGCATCTCTGAGTCATTTACCTTAGAAGTTCAAGACAACTCTTGAGGCTCAGCTTATACCTTTGATCCTTGAGTTTTCACACCCCAGAGGAGTACTTTAACTAAAAGGGTAGAGATATAGTATGATTCTGTTATTTTTAATTCCTTTAATTTCTTAGCTTCTGGGGAAGGTATGCATTTTCTCTGAAGGGATCACTGTAGTGATATCCACAAAGGAATGAAGAACACTTGACTGAGAAACTAAGATTCAAGATTCCCCTTTCCTTTCATCAAGTTGTTGTCAGATATCCTGCTGACTACCACAGAATTACAGAAACATTCACGTTGAGAAAGACCCCTGGGATCACCAATTCGAACCGATAACCCTACTCTACAAGGTTCACCCCTAAGCCATATCCTGAAACAGCACATCCAAACAATCTTTAAACACATCCACGCTTGGTGACTCAAACACCTCCTCGGGCACCACATTCCAATGCATGACCACTCCTTCTGTGAAACAAAAATCTCCTAATGTCCAGTCTAAACCTATCCAGTCACAACTTGAGGCCATTCCCTCTTGTTCTAGCACGAATTACCTGTAGCAAGAGACCAGCACCAACTCTCCAAAATGTCCTTTCAGGTAGTTGTGATGAGGTCTCCCCTCAGCCTCTTCTTTTTCAAACTAAACAGCCCCAGCTCCTTCAGTCAATTTGCATAAGATTTATTCTCCAGGCCCTTCACCAGCTTCACTGCCCTCCTCTGCACTCACTCCAGCACCTCCACATCTTGCTTGTATTGAGGTGCCGAAAACTGAATGCAATACATGAGCTGTGGACTCCCAAGAGACTTTGACAATAAGTCTCCTGAACAGGCCAAAGTTTGCCCTCCAGAAGTTCAGGGCAGCAGTTTTATAACCCCTCTCCTTGTTCCCCCAAAGACAGAGAACTCAATCATTTCATGATTGCTGAGCCCTAGACAGTCTCCAACCTTTACTTCCCTGTTCTCAAGACAGCAGGGCCAGGAGGGCACCTTCCCTGGTTGGCTTCCTTACCAGTTGTGTCAGGAGGTTATCTTCCACACATTCCTGGAACCTCCAGGACTGTTCTCTCCTTGCTGTATTGTATTTCCAGCAGGCACACAGGAAGATGAAGTCACCCAAGAGAACAAGAGGTAGCAATTGTGAAGCCTCTCTCAACTGCTTGCAAAAAATTTCCTCTACCTCTTCATCCTGGTCTGTAACAGATTCCCAACACGATATCACTCTTGCTGCCCTTACTCCTGATTCTTACCCATAAGGACTCAACCCTATCATCACCTGCATTAATTTGCGTAGTTTCATATATTTCCCTAACATAGAGGGCCACTCCACCAAACCCAGAGTTCTCAGCGGCAAGGACAGGTATGCCCCAGTCCCCCTTTAAAAGTAGTTTAAAGCCTTGCCAATGAACCCAGCCAACTCATGTGCAAGGATTCTTGTCCTCTTATGGGACAGATTAACTCCATCTGTCACCAGTAGACCCAGGCCCCAGGAAACTTCCACATGGTCAAAAATCCAACCTCTAAGCCATGTGTATATCACATGGATTTTTTTTTTCTTTCCTTCAATATCACTTCCTGTCACTAGAGGAATTGAGAGGAACAGAATTTGTGCTCCTGAGCCCTCAAGTAATCTCCCCAAAGTTTAAAACCTTGCCAATTGTGGTGGGGTGAGAAAGTTCCCTCCCCACACACAGGGAAAGAAACCACAGCTAGCTCAGTCGGAAAAGCAGATGAAAGCTATATTTACAGGCATAAATGGAATGCAATGAATATATACACAAATATACAATATTTACAATATATACAGGAAAATATAACAACGAACACAATGCAGAAAAACCTTTTCCCTCCAGCCGGCCAGGGGGGTTCCCTGAACCCCCCTCTCTCCCTCCCCACCTCCCCTTTTCCCAAAAAGGGTTAGAGAGAGAGAGAAAGGCAATTAAGGAAGAAAAATTCTGTTAGCTAAAAAGCACATGCAAAATTAGTGTTCTTATCTGGTTAGCTGTTAACTCAAGGCCGTTCCTGCTTCAGAAAGAGAGAAGCACAGACTGCACCCAGCCTGAACCCAGACCAGACACAGACTGAACTAACAGAACCCAAACTCCAAACTGCACCCCACAAGCACCAATGAAATTAGTTTAGACTATCTTGTTTTTGTTCAAATATCAAAAACATTCAGCCAGAGTGTTCAGCAACTGTCTCTTTCTTAAAGGCATAGCATCAACCGGTCACAATCCACCTTTTCTAAACAATTTCATTGGCTGTTCATACTGTCCATCCAATCTAAAACAATATCTACAATTTGTAAGTAAAGTCCATAGTCCATTCCGGCTATCCTCAGGTGTAGATGATTCAGAAGTCCAAGAAACAAGAAAAATGGAAAACAGTTTGTCTCTTCGCAGATAAAGCAAAGAAAAGGAAACAGGGAAACAGGGAAACAGGGACTCTCAGTTGACTCAGGGTTCTCAGGGTTCGTGCACCGTGGATTCCTCAAGGATTCTTCCTTTTGGCGCGAAGTAGCTGTACAACACTCTGCAATTAAACTCTTTCAGCTAAAGTTAGATTTCTTTGTGGAATACACTGAATTTCACCATTCTCTTGCATTACCCAGTAGGTGTGACCCGGACCTTCAGCTGAAACCACCCCTCGGACAGGTTTAGCCTCTCCTGAGGGAGAAAACACCCAAACAGTTTTACCTAACAGATTCTTTTCTCTAACAACAGGAACTCTATCACCTTCTACTTTCTGTAGCAGATCTGAGTGTGCAGGTCCAGCTCAGTTCACTGAACCTCTACTATTTACCAGCCAGGTTGCTTGTGCTAAATGCTTTTCCCAGTTTTTCAAAGATCCACCCCCCCATGGCTTTAAGAGTGGTCTTCAGCAAACCATTGTAGCGTTCAATCTTCCCTGCAGCTGGTGCATAGTAGGGGATGTGGAATATCCACTCAATGCCGTGCTCTTTGGCCCAGCTCTTTACAAGGTTGTTTTTGAAATGAGTTCCGTTGTCTGATTCAATCCTCTCTGGAGTTCCGTGTCTCCACAGGATTTGTCTCTCCAGACCAAGAATGGTGTTGCGCGCAGTTGCATGTGGAACTGGATAAGTTTCCAACCATCCAGTGTTTGCCTCTACCATAGTAAGCACATACTGCTTACCAGAACGAGAACGTGGTAGAGTGATGTAGTCAATCTGCCAAGCTTCACCATACTTGTACTTGGACCATCTGTCACCATACCATAAGGGCTTAAGTCGCTTTGCCTGCTTAATAGCAGCACAAATGTCACAGTCATGGATGACTTGTGTGATAGCATCCATGGAAATGTCTATGGATCTGTCACGTGCCCACTGGTAGGTTGCATCTCTGCCTTGATGTCCTGACGAATCGTGAGCCCACCGAGCTAAGAATATCTCACCTCGGTGTTTCCAGTCGAGATCAAGATCAGAGTCCATGTCTACTTGAGAAACTCTTGCAGCTAAATCTGCCTGATGGTTGTGTTGCTGTTCCTCAGTAGCTTTGCTCTTAGGGATGTGAGCATCAATGTGTCTCACCTTCACTGGAATTCTCTCGATTCGATCAGCAATGTCCTGCCACAGGTCAGCTGCCCATATGGGCTTTCCTTTTCTCTGCCAACCATTCTTCTTCCAGTTCTTTAGCCAACCCCACAGAGCATTGGCTACCATCCATGAGTCGGTGTAGAGATAAAGCTTTGGCCACCTCTCACGTTCAGCTACGTCGAGAGCTAGCTGGACAGCTTTTACCTCTGCAAATTGACTGGATTGTCCTTCTCCATCCTTTGCCTCTGCAACTCGGCGTGTTGGACTCCACACTGCAGACTTCCACCTTCGCTTGTTCCCGACAAGATGACAGGAACCGTCTGTGAACAAAGCATATTTCTTTTCATCATCAGAAAGGTCATTGTAAGGAGGAGCTTCCTCAGCACGAGTCACTCTCTCCTCTGGAGGTTTAGTACAGTTGGTACCTTCAGGCCAACTTGAGATCACCTCCACTAGACCAGGTCTTTCAAGATTTCCCATTCGAGCTCTCTGTGTTATCAGAGCCATCCACTTAGACCAGGTGGAATCTGTTGCATGATGTGGTGTGGAACCTTTGCCTTTGAACATCCAATTCCAAACTGGTAATCTGGGAGCTAAGAGAAGTTGTGATTCAGTTCCAATCACTTCAGAAGCTGCTTTTACTCCTTCATAGGCAGCTAGAATCTCTTTCTCTGTTGGAGTATAATTAGCCTCTGAACCTCTGTAACCTCTACTCCAGAAACCAAGAGGTCGTCCACGTGTCTCACCTGGAGCTCTTTGCCACAAGCACCAGGTTGGACCATTGTCACTTGCAGCCGTGTACAAAATGTTCTTAATGTCTGGACCATCTCGGACGGGTCCCAGACCCATTGCTTGAACCACCTCTTGCTTTATCTGGTCAAAGGCTGCTTGTTGTTCAGGTCCCCAGTGGAAATGGTTTCTCTTTCGAGTCACATCATACAGAGGTTTCACAATCTGACTGTAACCAGGAATGTGTAGTCTCCAAAATCCCACTATCCCCAAGAAACGTAGAGTTTCTTGCTTGCTCATGGGATTGGCCATGGTAGAGACTCTATTTACCACATCCACTGGAATGTGTCGGCGTCCATCCTGCCACCGCACTCCCAGAAACTGGATCTCTCTGGTAGGTCCTTTCACCTTGTCTCGCTTGATGGCAAAACCTGCATTCAGAAGAATGTCAATGATTTTGTTACCTTTCTTGAAGACTTCCTCAGCAGTTTTACCCCAGACGATGATATCATCGATGAACTGGATGTGTTCTGGAGCACCACCTTTCTCCAGAGCATCGTGGATCACTGCATGACAGATGCTGGAGCTGTGGATCCAGCCCATTGGCAATCTGTTGAAAGTGTACTGGATTCCTCTCCAGGTGAAAGCAAACTGAGGCCTGCATTCCTCTGCTATGGGAATAGAGAAGAAGGCATTAGCAATGTCTATGGTAGCATACCATTTGGCCTCTTTGGATTCCAGCTCATACTGGAGTTCCATCATGTCTGGTACTGCTGCACTCATAGGTGGAGGTACTTCATTCAGGGCTCGGTAGTCGACTGTCAGACGCCAGTCTCCATTCTGCTTTCGCACAGGCCACACTGGACTGTTGAAAGGTGAATGAGTTTTGCTGATGACTTTCTGACTCTCCAACTGACGAATCAGATTCTGAATGGGCAACAAAGAGTCACGGTTGGTTCTGTATTGCCTGTGATGCACAGTCTGAGAAGCAACCGGCAATTTAATGTCCTCAATCTTGTGTTGTCCCATAACTGCAGATTCATCAGAAAGACCAGGTCTAACAGACAGCTTCAGTTTTTGTCCATCAATTTCTACAGATGCTACTCCAAAAGCCCATTTGTAACCTTTAGGGTCTTTGAAACGCCCTTCTCTCAGAAAATCAATTCCCAGAATACAAGGTGCGTCAGGTCCGGTCACAACTGTATGCTTCCTCCACTGTTTACCAGTTAAACTTATATCAACCTCCACCTTAGTTAACTCTTGAGATCCACCAGTGACTCCCAGAATAGTTATAGCTTCTGATCCCTAATAATTTGATGGCATTATGGTGCACTGAGCCCCTGTGTCAACCAAGGCCCTGTACTTCTGAAATTGTGAAGTGCCAGGCCACTGGATGTACACATCCCAATAGATTCTGTTATCTCTGTTACCCCTCTCCTCCCCCTGGCGGGAGGCAGGGCACCCCTAGTTATGGGGAACATGCCCACATGTGCAATGAGCACAGTGTGCAGTATTAGAACTGGAGCCACTGTTGGAGCTATTACAGTTGTCCTGGGGAACTGTAGAAGTAACAGCTACCCTTCTGGTATTGCTACCTCGGGTTCTGCCACTTTGCAGTTCCCTCAGTCTCCTGAAAAGATTAGCAGTTGGTTGACCATCCCATCTGTTCATGTTCTCACCAAACTGATCACGCAGAGTTATCCAAATACTTCCACGTGACTGCCTTGGTGGTCTGTTTTGGTTGGATCTGTTTTGGAATGCCCTGTTTTGGAATGACATCCTTGGAGGACGCCTATTCCTCACAGAGGAAACCTGTATCCATCTGGAGGAAGAATTGGAATTATCTCTCTGTGCCAATTGGGAAATGGTATTTTTTAAATTCATCCTTCAGCTCTTTCATGCAATTCTCAATTTTTTCCAGAGAGTTTCAATGGCTGAAACCAAAGAAACACGTGTCATGCTATCTTCCAATTGTCTCATCTGATCAGTGAATTGGCCAACCGTAGGAGAAGCTCCGCCATAGTTTCTTGCCACAATCCTGCTTGCCAGAATATTTGCATAATTAGGAGGAGCAAGTTTGATGAGCTTTTTAGCAAGACCAGTTCCTACAGGAATTTCATCAGGATTCAGAGTCTCATGGTCACCATAGAGTACCTCTCTGACAGCAAATTCTCTCAGACGCTTAATTCCTTCCTCTATGGTAGTCCAGGGCTTAGGATTCCATGGGAGATCATCTCGGGAAGGATATCTCATGAGGGTTGCCATTAAAAGGCGTATCCACAGAGTAACCTTACCGAGAGTCCTGCCTAGATGTCTATCTATTCCATTATCCTTTGAGAGAGTTCCTAGTTGAGCTGCTGACTTGTCTCCAACCATTAGAGCTGGAGCACCTGTATCATAGCATCTACCAAGCCAAGCTAGGATTGGCTCCTTATCTGCTCTGATATAATCTTTACGCACATTCCTTATCTCTTCCCTTGGTGAAGAACAGCCCAAAATATCATCCGACTCCTTCTCTTCCTCCTCTTCCTGAACTTGTTGCCCCATTAATCTCATTGTCACTCTCCTAAGAATCTCTTTAAGGTCAGGAGTACCACCTCTTGTTGTCCTGCTATCAGCAATTTGCCCTGCATTTCCATTCAGTGATCTTCTCAATATCTCAGCTATATCTTTAAGACAAATCTTCTCCTCTTCCTCAGCAGGGTCTCTTAAAGCAGAAGGTCCCTCACCAGGATCAGCATCTGAATCAGCTTTGCCCTTTCCACTTCTTGTAGTTAAAACAGCTACCTGTTTAACTGGAGCTGTGTTTGAATTTACAGCTGGCTTAACAGAAGCTGACAGGTTTTGGGATGGATCAGCTGCTGTGGAGGACACTTCCGGTCCCGCTGAAGAAGAAGGAGGAAATGGCTGTGCCTTGCTAATGGCTGCCGAGGACGGGGGAGCCGCCATGTTAGGCGCTGCCGCTGCCGCAGCAGCTGGCTGATTGCCAGAACCACCAACAGCACCGTTCAGAGCAGCCTTTCCGATGGAATTTTTAGCTTTCTTTTTAACTGATACAGATCCTCCCTTCTCCTCATCACTAGAGATTCCTGGGGTCGAGTTAGAGCTGTTCCTTCTCCTCTTGGGTCTACGCCTAATTACAAAGCAGGTCTTAGAAACTATGGGCAGAGTAGTCGAGGTCACATTCCCGTATCTATTAAGCCAAAAGAATCCCAGGCACCGGTCATAGAGAAGCTGAATCTTATACTTAAACCATAAATACAATTTATACATCAAGTATCTGCTTAAGCGATCGAAAATCAATCCCAGGACATGCTTATAGATAAGGACCCCAAAGATTGAGAAAAACAGACGCTCTAAAAGCCAAAACACTTTCATCTTTGCAACTCCGACCTGAGCAGACAATAAATCAAGCAACTTTTGCTCTGCTTCTGGACAGCAACTATCCACAAGCCCCACGTTGGGCGCCAATTGAAAATATGTGGTGGGGTGAGAAAGTTCCCTCCCCACACACAGGGAAAGAAACCACAGCTAGCTCAGTCGGAAAAGCAGATGAAAGCTATATTTACAGGCATAAATGGAATGCAATGAATATATACACAAATATACAATATTTACAATATATACAGGAAAATATAACAATGAACACAATGCAGAAAAACCTTTTCCCTCCAGCCGGCCAGGGGGTTCCCTGAACCCCCCTCTCTCCCTCCCCACCTCCCTTTTTCCCAAAAAGGGTTAGAGAGAGAGAGAAAGGCAATTAAGGAAGAAAAATTCTGTTAGCTAAAAAGCACATGCAAAATTAGTTCTCTTATCTGGTTAGCTGTTAACTCAAGGCCGTTCCTGCTTCAGAAAGAGAGAAGCACAGACTGCACCCAGCCTGAACCCAGACCAGACACAGACTGAACTAACAGAACCCAAACTCCAAACTGCACCCCACAAGCACCAATGAAATTAGTTTAGACTATCCTGTTTTTGTTCAAATATCAAAAACATTCAGCCAGAGTGTTCAGCAACTGTCTCTTTCTTAAAGGCATAGCATCAACCGGTCACAATAATGAACCCAGCCAACTCATGCGCAAGGATTCTTGTCCCATTATGGGACAGATGATGTCTATCTGTTGCTAGTAGACCTAGTCCCAAGCAAATTTCCCCATGGTGAAAAAAATCCAAAGTTCTATTGAACAATGCTTGCCCCAAGGGCATTCTTTGCTGAACTAATCCCTTGTTGCAGTCTTGAGCTCCAGTACTCTGCATAGCTATTGATCACCCCAGGTCCATGTTATTTCTGTTACAATTTTTATTAGGTGAAAGTGGCAATGGTTTCCTATACTTCATTTTTTGCAGCTTTTTAAGTAACAAATTCATCTGGGGTGTAAGATTTAAACAGACTTTAGCTCAATATATCTGAGTTTGTTTATCAAATGAACCCTCTGTAGCTAATGTAGTTTGGATTCTTATTTGCTGAATTTGAAAAGTCCTTTCCCTTTAACCGCTGGCTGGCTGCAGCTTTTATGACAAACTGGGAGCAGGGGGAAAGCACTTATCTGATTATGCCAAACTTTCACCGCAGCTGTAAGAGTTGTCTGCTTAATGATATTAACTGAACTACACTACTAAAAATGATGGTGAAAATTGCATTCTTCAGCTTTGCTGATTCCTGCTGCTGAAAGATTATTCAGCTTCTCAGCATTTAACAAGTAACATACTGTTTGTATGTACCATTAACATACAGAAAGGTAGAACCAGAAATGGGAAATAAAACAAGAAAATCAATGCCAGAATTAAAAGAACAGGAACAAGGTAGAAACACAAGGAAAGCAAAATGACAAATATATAACAAAAAAAACCCCTCTTCTGAATACCATCAGATTGTACGAATTTAGATTATTACTACAAACATATTTAAATAATAAATATTCAATTAAAACTGGTTACATTATATTTATCAATATAATTATACATATTTTGTATTTACAGAAATGCTCAAGACTTTATTTCATTTAAACTATGAAGTGTGTTATTTTGAATCATTTGCAGAAATTAAGGACTATTTCCTTGGTTACCAAACAGCAATCATCTTAAGGGAGAAATCAATTAAGAATGTCTATTACAAATGTCACCATTGAAAATTATTTTTAAAACCACTCACCAACCAGAAAAGGTCATATAAAAAGTTATCTACCCTGATCAAGTAATGAGATAATGTAAAATTAATTTCATGTAATAAATATCTAGAAAATGTTCTTATTCAAGTATATCCTAGCAATAAAAAAGTTTTTAAATCCTTTATACCTAATCTTCTCAAAGGATTTTTTTTCTTTCACTTCTGGAACCATATCCTTGACTTACCTTTCAGTAGATTATTGCAATAATGCTTAAACAAATGAATAAAGTTATGTATTGACATGGATAACACATTCCTTCAAAATAATCCAATTCTGCTTGATTAGATTGGTATGAAGCGCAGTAGACCTGGATCAGATGCCTGACTTACAAAGGTCCTAAATAAAAGCATTAATAAGATTAATTAATTATAAATCATTAAATATATGCAAAAGCAAAACTAACAATCTTGTAAATCTCAGCCATTATCCTAGAAATTAATGACTTGTTTGTTTGTTTGTTTTATCTAGATATAGTTGAGTTTTAAGGAAAGAAAAATCTTACTTAAGCTGAATTTTCTGTGTTCCTGAAAATAATCAATGGATTTGTGTTATGGAATGTAATGCATTTATAATTAAGATTTGGCAAATATTGATAAAAATATTAATAACTTTTTATTTATATGGGAAATTGCAAGAATATATTAAATAGGTTCAATGTATGGCTAGAATATATATTTAAAGTGGGAATGTACAGTATTTGGGCAAATATAACAATTAAACAATTTTAAGGAAACCAGTAGGAATAACAGGGAAGGAGAGAATCCACAGGCGCAATATGGCACTCAGCCACATGGGAAGAGACTTGATAACAACTGTTGAGCCAAAGAGGAAATTAATTAATTACTCACGGATTCCACCCAAGTGGGGAGTGATGCTGCTGTATATTAGCTGTTGAGGCTTTTTTGGGGCTCTCTCATGTACCAAGCACAGATGGTTGCTGGCAGGAAGGCCCCGTGGTCTTGGGGATGGTCTGGCTTCAGCAGGATGGCAAGCTGGTTACGATGCTTCTCACGATAGACTCTTGCATCACCCTAGGTAAACTGAAGCATGTCAAAATTCTAGTTGCAAGGGGAAGTGAGGCTTGGCTCTGACTCAAAGGCTTGTGGCTTCTCTAGCTTGCAGTGTGTAGGCTTGTGGCTTTTATCCCAGACTCTGGATCTGGTAACTCGAGGTAAAGCAACTTGAGGCAGCTTCAAGCAAGACAGGTCCAAGCAGTCAAACAAAGGCAAGTTAAAGGTGACTAGAAATTGGACTGTATATACATTTTGCTAGAGATTCAATTAGGCCAACAGGGCAAGTAGTGCGACCAAGGAAGTCATTCTGCCCCTGTACTCAGCACTGGTTAGGCCGCACCTTGAGTAGTGTGTCCAGTTTAGGAAAGATGTTGAGTTGCTAGAATGTGTCCAGAGAGGGGCAAGAAAGCTGGTGAGGGGTTTGGAATAGAAGCCCTATGAGGAGAGGCTGAGGGAACTGGTATTGCTTAGCCTGAAGAAGAGGAGGCTCAGAGAAGACATTATTGTTCTCTACAACTCCCTGAAGGGAGATTGTAGACAGGTGGGGCTTGGTCTCTTCTCCCAGGCAACCTGAGGACACAGTCTCAAGGTGTGCCAGGTGAGATTAAGGTTGGATGTTAGGAAGTTCTTCATAGAAAGAGTGATTGGCCATTGGAATGGGCTGCCCAGGGAGGTGGTGGAGTCACCATCACTGGAGGTGTTTAGGAAGAGTCTGGATGGGGTGCTTGGTGGCATGGTTTAGTTGATTAGATAATGTTGGATGATAGGTTGGACTCGATGATCTCAAAGGTCTTTTCCAACCTGGTTAATTCCATTCCATTCCATTCCATTCCATTCCATTCCATTCCATTCCATTCCATTCCATTCTATTCTATTCTATTCTATTCTATTCTATTCTATTCTATTCTATTCTATTATCAGATTCAATCTAGTTAAAACAGAATTATATATTTGATAAAAAAATGTCAGTTAAATAAGACTATGCATGCACTTAACAAAGATAGATCATGCTCAATTTACCTTTTAAGTTCTTGGACAGGATAATTGATTTTTTTTTACAGTAGGAAAATACACTTGATTTAATCTTCCTAGATATCAATAAAGACCTTGCTATATTGCCAGCATCATGGATTGAATTGAACCTGCTGCTGTTTATTGCCTCCTTTGTTTAATGGTTCATGTTGCGTATCCCCCTGTGGTTGAGCACCATATTCTGCTAGGGATTCTCTTTCCCAGTTATTTTTCTGGTTTGCTTAAAATTGTTAAAATTGTTAAATATTGTCTAAATACTGTACATTCCCATTGTAAATACACATTCCAGTTGTACACCAAACCTCATTAATACATTTTGGCAGCTTTCATATTAATAAAAAGTTATTAATATGGTAATTAATACATTTTCCACATTAATTTATTCATAAATACATACATTCATAACAATGAAGATCTGTCAAGTAAAAATGGAATTCTTCAAAAAGAAAGATGCAGTTGATAATGATGAAAAGGGACCACCAGTATGGTTTTGCAGGAAAAAAAGTTTTTACCAAAGATTCCAACTTAAACAGGAGGGGGGAATTTAATAAAATTTGATGACAGAAAATAAGGAAGTAATAATACTTTGGATAAGTGGAATACTATGTAAATGATATTGAGAACCTAATTTATAAAGTCTAATAGCATTTCTTATCCAAGAATTTGGATAGTACGCTTTGGAATAGTAAGTCTTTCTAGTACAATATGGGACCTCTTCAATAAGGAAAGATGCTTAAAAGAAAACAGCTCAGTGTATGTACAATTCAGAGAATGCTAGAGTTAACAGTGTGATGAGGTTGCAAAACCAGCAAACATAACCTTAAAATGTATTGGGTAAGAATTCAACAGTGAACATAAGTTTGGTAACCTGTCTAGTAAGCACTATTGGTCTGTAAAAAAAGATCCCCTCCAAGAAGCATAAAGCTGTTACCAAAATCCAGTTATATGCATAATGTGTAATAACTTATATTATTTGTATCACCTAAAAGATAAAATGTGCATCACTAAACAGTTTTCACTAAGAAGCATTTATCAAAAATTACTGTGTTCCAAGGCTTATGAAAGTTACTTATCTAAAGCTTTCCTGAGATTTGCACTCACACACACAGTTGATTGCTATTAATTTTGTGATTGAATTTATCGCAGTTATTTTTAATGGACTGTTGCATTTTCTGTAACTGTTACAATAATCAAAATAATTTTTTCAGAGGAACTTTAAGGAATCCCTGTTTTGCATTAGATACTTATTTTACTCTCTTTGGTTGACAAGCCCTCTATTTAGCTTAACTATGGTTTATTTTCTCTATAGCTTTTCCTTTTCTTAATAAGCACATTGGTTTCTTCCATTATAGACCATATTAAAATATGCTATTATTTTATAGAATATTATTAGAGTATAGAAGATACTTTATATTGTAAATTTAAATGCATTTTATAGATCTAAATATACATACATATATTATATTGTATTTTTGTACCTCTAAATACCATTCTCCCTTGTGAAAAGGGAAGGTTCATTTCCCAAGGCATTATCTTCTCTGTAATGTGAAAATCTTCAGAAGTCAGTTGATATCTATGTTTTAACCCATTAAAATTCATCATGTAGAGCAATCTCTTCTGCTACTAAATTCCTATCTCCCTTCCTCAGGCACCCCTTTCAATTTTCTCTTTAGTGTGCATCTTCCAAGATTATTTTACCTTGCAATGCTACTAATCTTGCCTGGAGATACTCAATCTGTGCTGAAATGTGAAATTTTGGCATTATATAATACAAAGTTAATTTTTTTTTTGTTTTGTGTTCTTATAGGAATTACTAAGATTTGATTGCAGGCAGTACACATTTATTAGAGGCAGGACAACAATAAAATCTGTCCTGTATGATTTGTACATAAAATTACAAGTAGGATCATTTGGGACTTCCTGATTGTTCATTTTATCACAACTCAGACCTGAAAGGCAGCTAAATGTGAAGCCAAGAGCCTACTTGTGTTTGAGTTCCTCGTATTGCCAGCAATGTTTCAAGCTGAGAGTTCCTGTGAACACAGTTTGGCTAGAATCTTTGATTTTCAATTATTTCTTAGCTTTTTAATGAATATTAGAACTCAACCTAGATACTTCTGTTAAAGACAACAAAAAATGTTTCAATAAATACATTAGCAACAAAAGGAGGACTGGTGAGAATCTTCATCCTTTATGGGATGCAGGGCACAGTATAGTGACAAAGGATATGAAAAAGGCTGAGGTACTTAATGTCGCCTTTGCCTCAGTCTTTAGCAGTAGAACTACTTGTTCCCTAGTCACCCAGAGCTGGGAAGAATGAGACCTTTGCAATCCAAGAGAAGATGGTCAACGACCTGCTACACCACTTAAACTTGCACAAGTTTATGGGGCTGGGTACTGAAGTAGCTGGTGGATTTACTCACCAAGCCTCTTTCTACCATTTAGCAGTAATCCTGTCTGTCTGGAGAGATCCCAGTGGACTGGAGAGCAGCAAATGTGATTCCCATCAATAAGAAATGCTGAAGGAAGGATACAGGGAATTACAGGCCTGTCAGTCTGACCTTGGTGCCAGGGAAGGTAGTGGAGAAGATTATCTTGAGTGCCATTATACACCATACACAGGACAACCAGGTGCTCAGGCCCAGTCAGCATGAGTTTATGAAGGGCAGGTCCTGCCTGACGAACCTGATCTATGACAAGACGACCCACCTAGTGGATGAGGGAAAGGCTGTGGATGCTGTTTACCTGGACTTTTGTAAGGCCTTTGACACAGTTTCTCATGGCATTCATGTAAGAAAACTGGGTGTTCATAACTTAGATGAGCACACACTGTGCTGGGTAAAGCACTGGCTGGCCGGCCAGGCCCAGAGACAAGTGGTCATTGGAGTGAAATCTCCCTGGAGTCCAACTAGAAGTGGTGTTCCCCAAGGCTCAGTACTGGGACCAGTCCTGTTCAATTTCTTTATCAATTACTTGGATAAGGGGATTAAATGCACCCTTGGTAAGTTTGCAGACAAGAAATTAGATGGGAGTGTTGATGTGCTTGAGGGTAGGGAGGGACCTGAAGAGGTTGGATCAGTGGGCTGAGGTCAACTGTCTGAGCTTCAACAATGCCAAGTACCAGGTCCTGCAACTGGGCCACAACAACCCCATGCAATGCTACAAGCTTGGGGAAGAATGGCTAGAGAGCTGTGTAGGGGATGGCATTTAATAAGTCCAAGTGCCGGGTGCTGCACTTTGGCCACGGCAACCCCATGCAGAGCTACAGGCTGGGGTCAGAGTGGCTGGAGAGCTGCCAAACAGAGAGGGACCTGGGGGTGCTGATTGACACCCACCTAAACATGAGCCAACAGTGTGCCCAGGTGGCCAAGAAGGCCAATGGCATCCTGGCCTGTATTGGGAACAGTGTGGCCAGCAGGAGCAGGGAGGTCATTCTGCCCCTGTACTCTGCATTGGTTAGGCCACACCTTGAGTACTGTGTCCAGTTCTGGGCCCCTCAGTTTAAGAAGGACATCGAGATACTTGAACGTGTCCAGAAAAGGGCAACAAGGCTGGTGAGAGGCCTTGAGCACAAGCCCTATGAGGAGAGGCTGAGGGAGCTGGGATTGTTTAGCCTGGAGAAGAGAAGGATCAGAGGTGACCTCATTGCCCTCTACAACTACCTGAAAGGTGGTTGTAGACAGGAGGGGGTTGGTCTCTTCTCCCAGGCGACCAGCACCAGAACAAGGGGACACAGTCTCAAGCTGTGCCAGGGGAGGTTTAGACTGGAGGTGAGGAGGAAGTTCTTCACTGAGCGAGTCATTCGTCATTGGAATGGGCTGCCCAGGGAGGTGGTGGAGTCGCCGTCCCTGGAGGTGTTCAAGGGGAGATTGGACGTGGCGCTTGGTGCCATGGTCTAGTTGTGAGGTCTGTTGGGACAGGTTGGACTTGATGATCCTTGGGGTCTCTTCCAACCTTGGTTATACTGTGATACTGTGATACTGTAGGAGAAAAGGATGTGGGAGTTACTGATTGACAGGCAGATGAATATGAGCCAGTGGTGTGCCCAGGTGACCAAGAAGGACAGAGGCATCCTGGCCTGTATTAATGTGGCCAGCAGGACCAGGGAGGTGGGTGTCCCTCTTTACTCAACATTGGTAAGTCTGCAGCTTGTATACTGTGTTCAGTTTTGGGCACCACAATAAAGGAAGGACATCAAGGCCCCGGAGCAGGTACAGAGAAGGGCTACTAAGCTGCTGAAGGATGTGAAGAGCAAGTCCTATGAGGAGCAGTTGAGAGAACTGAGGCTGTTTAGTCTACAAGAAAGGAGGCTGAGGGAGTACCTCATTTCTCTCTACAATTACCTGAAAGGAGGTAGTAGAGAGGTAGACACTGGTCTCTTCTCACAAGTGACTAATGATAGAATGAGAGGGAATGGCCTCAAGATGTGCCAGGGGAGGTTTAGACTGGACATTAGGATTTTTTTTTTCATGGAAAGGGTTGTGAGGCCCTGGAACAGGCTGCCCAGGAAGGTGTTTGATTTGCCATCTCTGGACATGTTTAAAAGCAACATAGATCTGGTGTTTGGAGACATGACGTAGTAACAATCTTGGTGGAGTAGGCAAAATGGATGGACTTAATGATCTTGGAGGTCCTTTCCAGCCTGCATGATTCTGTGATTCTATTTCAACATAAAAATAAACCTGGTTGTTCTAAGCTAAAAAACAAATATTAGTTTGGTATCAGGTGTAAATCATGCTTCTTGCTTCCTTGGATTTGACCTGCTTACACTTAAGGCAACAGTGGTGAGACACAATGCAGTGGTGCAGCTTTGGTTAAAAAGATCACAGTGTAGAAACTGATGGAAAAAGAATCATCAGGGTGGACCTGCTTTGCTCCATCTGTAGCTCTCCTACTTTGTTGCAGCCCTGCCCTTGCCCAGTCATGTCCCTTGATCCCCTCCTGCTGACTTGACTTCTGATGTGAGCAGCCGTAAAAGTGATCTGGTTAGAAGGGGAAAATTACAGAGCAGAGGAAACATACTGGTAAAAAGTAGTGTCAGACTATCATATATGGTGGTGGGCCCTTGTCACAGATGCCACTGCCCTGCCATCCTGGCTGGCACCCCATATACCTAGTGCCCCTAGATACTCAGTCTTCCTGCTCCTAGACTATTTAGTTTGTCTATATTGGGTCAGAAGTTATTCTCATATTAATTTAACACTGCAGTGGGAAGAATGAAATAATGCAATTTAAGAATTTATCATTACCTTCAAGGTGTATGGATGTATTTGAATTCACTATCCTGGGGGAAACAAAACAAAAATCATAACCAAAACATAAACAAACTGACCAACCAAAACCCCACAAAACCACAAATCAATCAACCAGCTAAAACCAACTAAAAAACCCACCACAAACCAAGAAGAAAACATACTACACAAGCAAAGAAACAAACAAAACAAACAAGCAAAACCAAACTGACACTCTCCTGTAAGAATATTAATGTTATATTTTTTTATTATACATGTTGCTTGATGATAACTATGATTTAATAAATACATTCACAGTGTGTTCCTCAGAAATAGTTAATGAATGGTTAATAAAAAAATCATTTAATTAAATTACTTTCCAAGATGAACAACTAATAAATTAATACCACTGAGTCAACTTCAAATGATTGTAGTTAACTTCTATGAGAATTACAGGACTCTTCCTCCAATATATCAACTGTATCCACTGGGTTTTTGTCTTAAAGTTTGCTTCATCAGTTTTTAAATCTACATTTCTTTGATCATTGCTTACTAAATGAAGGTGGGTTTTTTTATGATACTGAAAGTGAAGTTATAGATAATAACCTCTCCTTTATCAGCAAAGTGTAAATAATCCTATTCTATGCTTTTGTCATACCACAAACTAATTGCTATGCCAAAGGTTTCCACTAGCTGGCAGGTTTAATAGTGCAAGTCCTGCCAGCTCTTATTTGTCAGCATATTGTGACTGTATTTTGCAGCTGAAAAAAAAAAATTGAATAAAAAAAAAGCTGAAAAAAATTAAATAAATTACAGCTTCCTATTGTCTGTCCTTGACTTCCTAATTTTTCAAACCCAAATAACTTCCTTGTAAAGTCTGATGCAGCACAATGGTTTTGAATAATTAGAAAATACATTTGAGGAGATAAAAACTAGAACATCAAAATATTGAATAACATAAGGAGTAGGAGAAAAACTTCACTGCCTTCTTTATACTCTATTCTCTCTCATCATTGATAGATACACATGTAATGAAAATATTTTATGAAATGTGATCACATGCCAAATATAAAATTTCTACCTTAAGGCCACAAGGGAGTAATGCCTGCCCCATGTAAGAGCAAGGTTCAAGTGCTGTGTGTTACAAGAGGTCTGCTCTGTGGAGGGAGCCCTTTGTGCTGTAGATGCAGACTTCTCTGCATCCCATAGCTGCTTTGAAGACTGGTTAATAAGACGGAGAATTCATTGAGAAAGAGTTTTTAAATTTATTTATACAGAATACTATATATTTTTTCTTAAGTTTTCTAGTGTCATAATCAGTCTCTTTGATGTTGTCTACCTGGTTCAGATTGTACTTCCTCTGCACCACTGACTGATGGTATAAATCACCTGGGGTTCTGTTTCTTGAAAGTGGAAGTTACTGACAGCAGAGATCGCAATTATATGGACTCTTTATTCATAGAATCATAGAATGGTCTGGATTGGAAAGTACCTCCAAAGGTCATCTAGTCCAACCCCTCTGCATTAAGAAGGGGCATCCTCAACTAGATCAGGTTCCTCAGAGACCTGTCAAGTCTAACCTTGAATATCTCCAGGGATAGGGTGTCAACTGTCCCCCTGAGCAACCTGTTCCAGTGTTCTACTACGCTCATGGTAAAGAACTTATTCCTAATACCCATTCTTTATGTCAAAATTAGTATATTTTCTTCATGAACACTTTCATATTAATTTTCATGAGGAGAAAAGTTATATTTAGTCTAATATTCTTTAAAAACAAGTACACATGGAACTGCAACCTAGGAACCAGTCTTCAGAGCCACAAACCCATTTATCAAATCACTGGTTTAACATAAAAGTCTTTAGTCAGTTAGCTGATCACTTAGTATGCAAGAAATGCTGATAGAAACAGTCTCTGGTATCAGGAGGAGGAGCTTAAACACGGTCATGAAGCCAAAATGTTTATGTCACTATGCATGTCAGATACCAAGGGAGGCAAAAAGGTGCCATTATGTGTTTCTATAAATAGTGTGGGGACTGGAATTATAGACACTATATTCCAATGCCATGCTGACAGAAATTATATGGGAAGCTGGGGCAGAGGTTAACTTTTATATAAGATAGATTAACAAGGGAGATAAGAATGAATTTTCATAAAGTTAATGTTTCTCCCAAGATATGACAGAGAACTGGAAAATAATTGGTCTGCATAAAGGAGAAATAGAAGTCAGAGAGAGCTAATAAATCAAAGAGAATGACACTTGTATTTTGAAAAACATAAATAAATGTAGTATTGAAATATTTAAGATAGTGAAGAAGTGAAAAAATATGTTCTCTGATTAATTTTAGACTGAATAGATCTCACTTGTATTGAATACATAATACCAGATGAAGACAAATTTACAGGTTTTGCTTCCCCTGGGTTTTGGACAATAATGTCCTACCTGATGAGCCTGATCTCCTTCTATGACCTGCCTGGTGGATGTGGAGGAGGCTGTGGATGTAGTCTATCTGGACTTCAGCAAGGCCTTTGATACTGTCCCCCACAGCAAACTCCTGGACAAGTTGTTAGCCTGTGGCTTGGACAGCAGCACTCTGTGCTGCATTAGGAAGTGGCTGGAGGGCCAAGCCCAGAGAGTGGTGGCGAATTGTGCCACATCCAGCTGGCAGCCAGTCACTAGTGGTGTACCCCACGGATCAGTGCTGGGCCCCATCCTGTTTGATATCTTTATTGATAATCTGGATGAGGGGATTGAGTCCATCATCAGTAAATTTGCAGATGACACCAAGTTGGGAGCAGGTGTTGACCTGTTAGAGGGTAGAAGGGTTCTCCAGAAGGACCTTGGCAGGTTGGATGGATGGGCAGAATGCAACATAATGGCATTCAACAAGTCCAAGTGACGGGTGCTGCACTTTGGCCACAACAACCCCATGCAGTGCTACAGGCTGGGATTGGAGTGGCTGGAAAGCAGCTAGACAGAAAGGGACCTGGGGGTACTGATTGACAGCCGGATAAACATGAACCAGCAGTGTGCCCAGGTGGCCAAGAAGGCCAATGGCATCCTGACCTGTATCAGGAATAGTGTGGCTAGCAGGAGCAGGGAGGACATTGTGCCCCTGTACTCAGCATCGGTTAGGCCACACCTTGAGTACTGTGTCCAGTTCTGGGCCCCTCAATTTAAGAAGGACATTGAGACTCTTGAATGTGTCCAGAGAAGGGCAACAAACAGAACAAGAGCACAGAGTCTCAAGCTGTGCCAGGGGAGGTTTAGGCTGGATGTTAGGAAGAAGTTCTTCATAGAAAGAGTGACTGGTCATTGGAATGGGCTGCCCAGGGATGTGGTGGAGTTACCATCACTGGAGGTGTTTAGGAAGAGACTGGATGAGGCACTTGGTGCCATGGTTTAGTTGATTAGATGGTGTTGGGTAATACGTTGGACTTGATGATCTTGAAGGTCTTTTCCAACCTGGTTGATTTCTATTCTATTCTATTCTATTCTATTCTATTCTATTCTATTCTATTCTATTCTATTCTACTCTATTCTACTCTATTCTACCCAAAACATAAAAACATTTCTGTTTTCAGTCCCAAGCAACTACAGAGGACTGTCATCTCATGCTTGTAAGTAATTTATGTCTTCATAATAAATTCATGCTTGCTCATTTACATAGAAACCTCCAATTCAAGAATGATCAGTTCTGTAGTTGTATTTTCTTCTGTTGGTATTTTGAACAAATGTTTGAAACCTGCCCAGTGTATGCCAAGTTATATAGGTCTTATCTCAGAGCTTCATGGATACAAAACTGCTGCTCTGATATTTATGTCTGTGAAAGATTCTTTCACCACAGCTGATTTAGTTCTATGTCTCTTTGCTGGACTAAACTATTTTTTACACTTATATTTTTTTAAATTAATATTTATTCAAGTCACCTCAAAGTATTGTGCCATTTCTGGAAGCTTATTCATTCTTGCATATAATTTCTCTACAAATTTCTGTACTTTATCTAAGAGTAGTTCTATAAATCTGAGTATATGTTACTACTGTGAAAATCAGGATTGAGTATTTTACCTATTTGCTTGCTGTTTCACAGAACCTGGTGTAGGTCTGTCTACAGATTGAAACTCATATAAGAAAGCATTGGCAAACATGTCATGAGATCAATTAACATCAGGATTCAACCCTCAAAAGTCACGGTAATTTACATAGAACTATAAATTCCTTTTTCAACAGTTCTTTTTCAATTCCAAAATTGGCATAACCAATGGACAATCTTCCAAAATGTATAGAATTTTGTTTATTCCCATATTGGTCTTCATTCTCTTCAATCTCCACAACAACAATCCAGTCAATATTATATAATGGGCAAAGCTCTGATACACATATGTCTTATATAGCTTTAGATGTCTATAATGTTGACATGCATATTTGAAGAAGTAACACTTAACAATTTACATATATTTTCAAAGAAACAAACACATTTAGAACATGGGTTGACTTATTTAAAAGTTTACTCTGCTTGGAAAAGGGGTTAATTGTGATCTATAAGAGGCTCTGTCTCTCCATTTCCTTTGAAGCAGCCTGACAGACTCATTCTGTCTCTGCAAAGCGAGACCAAGGAGTCATTTGTTTGTGTGATACTCACCCATCAAAAAGTCCTGGCTAGACAGAAGTGTTGTTATGTGGCTTCAGTGAAACAAATTAGACAAGGGACCCAGTAATTAATAGTTCTGTCATGGCTTACATCTTCCTCTAAATAAAAAAAAGAAAGCCTTTGAAATTACTGGCTATAAACAGGAATTGTCAAGCTACCTTCCTTCTCCTCATCTTCCGTTTGTTACAGTATGCTTAAAAGGATTCCTTAAAGGGAAGAAATTAATTGGGCTCACTAGTGAGTGGTGCACAGTAGTAAGAGGAATTGAAGAACAATCCATTGAAATAGAGGGAGAAGGACTTCAGAGGTTTTTGTCTGGCTCTTTTGCAAAGCATAAGTCTTTCATGAGTTTAGTAGTACAGTAGCTCTAGTTTGGTGCATTGACATAAAGGCTCTGAGGCTTGCAAGTCACTAAGTCATCATATCAGCTTGCTTACAAGATAGTGTTAAGAATCAGACTGTGGGTAGTTTTTGGTGGATCATTTATAACTCATTTGGAAAAAGTCCAATCCTTGATGGCAAAGTATACAGCCTCAGACTTCTAATTTACTGGGATGATGTGAACCAACAGCTACTGATTACTGACTAAGTTTGGTCTCTTAGTTGGACTTTTTTTCTCTCTAAATCAGAAAGAAAGATGAAGCTGTACATTATAATCAGATAAAAAACTTACTAGTAATAACATAAGACCAGTGGATCTAACAGGATTGATGTGATCTTACAATTATGCTGTTGAAACCATCCAAGAAATATTACTCTATTCCAGTTCTAGACAGCCAGTGAATAAAGATAACTGCAGTTGGTGGAAAAACAGGACCAAAAAGATATTTTTAAATTAATATTAGGTGTCCAAGTGTATTATTTTCTCCTTATCTTGAGAAATGATTTTAAGTAGATTAACTCCCATCAACTGCACCACTGTGTCCTGCCAGTAAGTAGTTTGCTTTATTGACATTGAGAGTGCACTTTCAGCTCATATTCAACCTGCTGTCTACTGTAACCCTCATAATCCTTTTTCAGCAAGACTGCTGCTCAGCCAGTTAGTTTTCTCTCTTCATGTACCATACATACAGCCCTTGTTTTCCGTTTTCCTTATGATACTATAACAACTTCCAAAATACATTTCTTCTCCATAATCTCAGTCATCTGTCTTTGTCCTTAGCTATGTCTTCGTAGTCTTTCTTCCCTAATCTCTTAGTTCATCTTAAAATAAAACTTATAGACAGAATGACCTCAGTTATAGTAAATATTCTGATTAATTCTCTGTCTACACTTTACCACTAGCATCTTGCCATATTCATCTATTCGTATTAAATACTGTTAATTTTACCTTTGCAAAATGTGGCTTAAATTCCAATGTTCATGTCAATTAGATCTGAATCGCACATTTGTTGTTTCAACAAAGTACAAGAAAGTTTTCTGTAGTGTTCTCTGCCTCTTCTTGTCTTCCACTTCTTTTTGCACTTAATACCTCCATTCACCTAAGATAAAAGATTTGTTGACATCCACACATCACATTTTTCTTGAGTTAAAACCCATATTCTCCTAGGTTTAAATAGCAAGTTTTCATTTCATTAAATAGTAGTCTTCATTTAGAAGACCTCATGACATTTTGGTTTTCAGTAGTGGGAAGATCAGAAGCTTTTCAGTTGTTTCTCTACAATTACTATAAACTAAGTCATACCTAATTAGCAGAGGCTGGCAATAGTTTCTTGCTTGTAGTTATTTTCTTCAGTTAAACAGAAGCTGCATGCTATTACAACATCAGAACAATATTATTATACATTCAGTAACTTTTCAGTAGCCATAAACTGTATGGATGCCAAGCGCTTGGAGCAGCACTGTTTTCTTTATTTTTCAGTGTCAACCAGCCCCTTTGATACTAGCCCAGGTTACATATCAGTTGTCAACGGAATAGCTGTGGCACATGATCCTATATAACACTAGTTGTAGAACACTTCCAACAGGCTGTAACAATCTAAAGGTCTGAAGTATTAAAGAGTAAAATCACAAGGTAGTATTCTCCACAGAACAGATCAGACCTACATGAGGCTTGACAAAGCAGATAGTTTGTGATGGGATGATCCTTAGAAGGAACCCTACCTCACAGAAGAGAAGATAGCAATAATGTCCAAGAATCTTTGTAAATATGAAAATTCCATGTTGATACCAAATTTGATTTTGCAGCTGAGCTAGCCCTCAGTACAAACTGATGAGGTGCATGAATGACTTTTCGTGCTTCTAGAAGCATGAGGTCACTTATTTACTTTCAAGTCTACCTTGTTTCTAGCTAGAAACAACTTCTAGTATTTCAGAGAATGATGTAAAAAACCCAAACTGTCCACTTTATGTCTTGGGGAAGGGGAATGCCATTCAGGACTTGACTCAAGTTTATTCTACCTGAAGGCTAGATTGTGATCCCAACTATCTTATTATATTCATATTGAGTTTCAGAGACAAAATGTCATAAATGTGGGCTCTTTCCACAAAATGTGTAGAATATAGGTCTATATTTTTCCTAAGAGGTATGTGGATAGTGTAGCACCCACACTTGATACCTGTTGTGTGTCTTTGAGAGGCATTAGAACATAATTTGGATTTCTAGAGGTTTTAATTGCTTCTCACAATACCAGGTCTGTATCAGATTATTATGCTGAAAAGAATTACTAAACACTGCAGAAAAAAACCCAAACGTTTTATTTCTTATATTTTATCCTCTTAAGAAGAAAATAAAATGTAAAATCTAGTATCCCAATTCCTGACTTTAAGATAAATATTCATTAATATAAATAGGAAAACAATGAAAAACATGAAAAAGAAGTTTTTGAATCTTATGCTTTTCATATATGATGCCACATGGTGTTGGACATTTGGTTTCCAAAATGTGTTTCTTATATATCCTACATTTCTTAGCCACTCCCCCCATTAAGTGATTATATTCAGTTTATGCCATATTCTGCTTGATTTTATGTAGGCTGCAAACAGGATTATAATAAATTAGGATGGCAAAAGTGAAAAACTCTTGAGTTGATATATAGACAGTTTGATAGGTAATGCAAAGTTGTGTGCACAGGAGCAAAGCAAAAAAAGAAATTCTGTCATTATGTTCTGTTAACAATCAAATATTCAGCCATTGCCTGGGACAATGCATAATGGTTTCTTGGGAAACAAACATCATCACCACAAGTATTCCCTGCTTCCTTATTCCTATACCCAGATAGCTGGGTACTGTTGTATTGTATGGGATATCCCCTTGGCATTCTGAGATCTACTGTCCCCTACCAACTTCTGAAACCTCAACCTACTTAATCATTGTACACAATGGGGAAAAAAAGACACTATGCAGTCATTTTCCAGTACTGGCTAAAACACTGGTATATTTTCAACATGATTTTCCACAAATCCAAACCAGCATCATACAGGCCACTATGAAGAAAATTCACTGCATCCCAGCCAGATCCAGTTCTGCTGCGTTCCAGGCCATGGAAATAATAATGCAGGAGAAGGCAGACACAGACCCACCTTCAGTGAATGAAGTGGGTGCATCGACTACTACAGGAGCTTGGGACTTACAATTTGGTGGACCCAGATGCCATCCACCTGAGGCTGCTAAGAGAGCTGGCTGAAGTTTGTTGCAAGGCTGCTCTCCATAATCTAAGAGAAGTCATGGACATCAAGAAACATCCTTGGAGACTGGAAGAAGGCTAATGCCACCCCCCCATCTATCAGAAGAGCTCTAAGGAGGACCCAGGTAATTATAGATCTGTTAGCGTCACTTCAATTCCTGTGAAAGTTATGTAACAAATGTCATAAGTCAAGTGAAGCATGTAAGTGAGAAAAACCAACATGGGCTCATTGGGGGCACATTGTACTTGACAAATCTATGACAAAGTAACTTGGTCAGTGTAAGGTGAGCAGTAGATACCTTCAACCTGAACTTTTCCAAGGCTTTTGACATGATACCCCACAACATCCTCTTAGAGAAACTGATATATTATGGCCTGGACAAGTGGTCTGTGCAGTGGGTAGGGAACTGGCTAATATGCCATACCTAGAAAGTGGCAGTACATATTTCATTCTCACACTGGCAGCCACTCGCAAGTGGGGTGCCCAGGAATAAGTAATGAGCACAAAACTGTTTAGTATTTTCATAAGTGATATGGATGTTGGGATCAAGAGCACCCTGATGAAGTTTGCAGACGACACAAAAGCAAGTGTGGAGGTTGACACTCCAGGAGGGAGCGTTACCCTCCAGGAAGACCTGGGCAGGCTGAATGAGTGGGCTAGGAAGAACCTGATGAAGTTCAATGTTGAAAAATGCAGGATCTTGCACCTGGGAATATATAATCCAGGAGTGCAGCTCAGACTAGAATCCACCTGTGGATTCTAGAACAGTCCTGTGGAAAGGGACCTGGGTGTCTTGCTGGACAACCAACTCAGCATGAGGGAATAGTGTGCTGCAGTGGCAAAGACAGACAACTGAATTTTGAGTTGCATCAACAAGAGCATTACCAGCAGAGATAAAGAAGTCATTATCTCTCTCTATTCAGCACATTTGCATGCAGTTTTGGTCCCTGCTGTACAAAAAAAGATGCAGAGAGGTTGGAAATTGTCCAGAGAAGGGACATGACAATGGTCAGGGGAATGGAAGGCCTGCCATATGAAGAAAGACTGAGAGAACTGGGTTTGCTCAGCCTTGAGAAGAGAAGGCTTAGGGGTGACCTTATTACCACATACCAGTGCATACCAGAATGATGGAGATTTCCTTTTAACGAGGAGTCAAATGGAAAAGACAATGGCTAAGATATACAGGTGTTGTGCTGTTTCTGGTACGTTTAGATAGATGCATTAGGAGAGAAACAAAGTAAGAGATTTTTTCATGTGTGTGAAGTGAATGTGCTTTGATGTAAGTCAATTTTCTTGTTGACCAGAAACATTATGACTTAATCACTTCCACAAGTGGAAATTTGAAAGTTGATGAACTTTTCTATTGCAAATGTAGGTATACACAGAATTCATGGGTCTTTAAGATTAGATCTGATGCTGAAGAGGGAATTTCATCCAGAAATTTGGAATCAAGGAACTCCAAACCTTGAAAATGTAGGCACTGAGACTATATGGTAAGAATCTGATCTCATGTGTAAAAGTACTACATTAGTAAATGAAACCATATTAACTTTGACCAGATAATTTTAAAAAATCATTAAGTAGTGAATTAGCATTTGTGAAGTGTTTTTATGGTTTTAATACAAGAGGACTACAGAGAGAAGAAAAAGAGGAAAATATTGTGGTTTTAACAAGGCAATTTGCAATTGTTAGCAAGGGAAAAAACACCTTCCTGTTGCTACAGCAATATTATCTAGGATGCATGTTAACATGAATAAAAGTAAAAACTAAAATTTCTTTACAGATAGAATTCTTATGGTGGTATAATGTACAGAGTCTAGTACTAAACAGCTGGGCTTGAATTCAAAATTGCTCTAAAAGCCCTTCACACTTCAACTGCTTGTGTGGTAGCAGTACTCATGCCAACTTTGCTCTGCAAGTTCTATGGAAATTAAAGTCTGAAAAAAAATATTGAAAGCTCTTCTATTTTTTAATCTAGAAATAATATTTTAGGTATAAAATTCATATACTACCACTCACATCATCCCATTCTGAAAAAGAAAGTTAGCTTTCCCCCCCCTTTTATAACACTATAATTTTCCAGTTTCCTGTACTGACTTGCATCCATGCTCATAATCTTTGTTTGCCAGTAAAACAAGATGACAGTGTTTTTCTGATAGACTTATACCGAGAGCAGGTGCTGATCCTGCTGGGGAAAGAATTCAATATGATTTAGGACAGTCAGGCACATGAGCTATTATTACCTCATTTTGTTAAAAAGAATTCAGTACTGACTTGTCTGACAGGTAAGACGGACAATTGGTTTGATAGCCCCTAAGGAGAAACTACATGGATTAGCCAAACATCAGAACGCGATTTTCCCAAGTTTAATGTTGAGTTTAATTACTTAGGGTGAGATCTGCTAAATTAATCTATGTAACTAATCTCTTGGCAACATCTCATGGGCATGGAAAGAATAATATATATATATATATACACACACACACATACATATATATATATACACACATATATACATATATATATATGAACCTAGTTACAAACTACTCCCCACCAGAGAGTTTTAAGCATCTTCAGGTGATGACGATCATAACAGTATTTACATACTGGTTCATTTTCTTTGATTCAAGGACCCAAATTTTAGCAAACTCCTGGCCAAGCTGTCAGCTCATGGATTAGACAGCAGCACTCTGCACTGGGTTAGGAACTGGCTGGAGGGCTGAGCCCAGAGAGTGGCGGTGAATGGTGCCACATCCAGGTGGCAGCCAGTCACTAGTGCTGTCCCTCAGGGATCAATACTGGGCCCCATGATCTTTATAACCTTTATTGATGATCTGGATGAAGGCATTCAGTCCATCATCAGTACGTATGCAGATGGCAGCAAGCTGGGGACAGGTGTTGATCTGTTAGAGGGTAGGAGAGCTCTGCAGAGACCTTGATAGGCTGGACAGATGGGCATAGTCTAACGTTATGAGATTTAACACATCTAAGTGCCAGGTTCTACACATTGGCCACAATAACCCCATGCAGTGCTACAGGCTGGGGTCAGAGTGGCTGGAGAGCAGCCAGGCAGAGAGGGGGTACTGGTTAACAATAGGCTGAACATGTGCCAGCAGTGTGCCCAGGTGGCCAAGAAGGCAAATAGCATGCCGGCCTGTATCTAGAATAGTGTGGCCAGCAGGTGCAGGGAAGTCATTGTGTCCCTGTACTCAGCACTGGTTAGGCCACACCTTGAGTACTGTTTCCATTTTAGGAAAGATGTTGAATTGCTGGAACGTGTCCAGAGAGGGCAAAAAAGCTGGTGAGGGGTTTGGAGCACAAGCCCTATGAGGAGAGGCTGAGGGAGCTTGGGTCACTTAGCCTGGAGAAGAGGAGGTTCAGGGGAGACCTTATTGCTGTCTACAAGTATCTGAATGGAGGTTGTAGCCAGGTGGGTGTTGGTCTCTTCTCCCAGACAACCACCAAAAGAACAAGAGGACACAGTCTCAAGCTGCACCAGGGGAGGTTTAGGCTGGATGTTTGGAGTTCTTCATAGCAAGAGTGACTTGTCATTGGAATGTGCTGCCCAGAGAGGTGGTGGAGTCACCATCACTGGAGCTGTTTAAGAAGAGACTGGATGAGGCACTTGGTGCCATGGTTTAGTTGATTAGATAGTGTTGGATGATATGTTGGACTTGATGATCTCAAAGGTCTTTTTTGCAATCTGTTTAATTCTATTCTATTCTAATGAAAACAAAATTATTTGTGATATTTTATGTAATTTTGATTTGATAATCAGAGTAATTTTCACCTATTTGTTTGTGTTTGGTTTTAAAAAAGCACCTAAAGAATGTCACTATGCTTTCTTTTGTATAAATTAATCACATTAAGTGTGAATCAGTTTCTGATTTGATGTTCCAGCACTAATATATGGGGAGCTAACCTTTTGGCCAATAAATTAAAAAAACTGAATAATAGTTGTGTTAATTTAAGTTTAATTATATTCTAGGTATCTAACATACAAGGGATAGAAATGTAAGGCTATTTTAATGACAACCTACATCTTTATGGAAGTATATACTTGTAGTTTATAGTGCATTTTGGTTTGGATTAACTTGTGATTAATACAGTGTTGCTAACACTGGAATATTTTAACTATTACTTAACAGGGCTTACACAGTGTCACAGTTTTCTGTTTAGCTGTGCTCTTCTGTCAGTGAATAGGTTGCAGGTTCACAAGTAGCTGGGAGAGGACACAACTAGGAATGCTGTCTCCAGTTGACAAAAAGGATACCATATGACATCATGTTCAGGAATAAAAGATGGAAGAAGAAAGAAGAAGGGAGATGTTTGGAGCAATGACATTTGTCTTCCCCAGAACCATTACATCTAATGGAGCCCTGCTTTGCTGGAGATGGCTGAACACCTGCCTGCTGACGGCAAATAGTAAATTAATGCCTCTTCTTGCATGAAGGGCTTTTGCTTTACCTATTGAACTCTCTTGTGTCAAGCCACAAGTTATCTCACATTTGTATTCTGATTCTCTTCCCCATCTCATTGAAGTGGGGAGTCAGTGAGCAGCAGGGTGGGGCCCCAGCTGCCTACCGAGGTTAACATATAGCAAATTATAAGATGCAGTTCCTGTCCTATTTTAGTTTTGCATTTGTGTGTGCATGATTTTGGTTTGGGTTTTATTTTTTCAGTTGGTTCATGTTTACTTGTTTTGTTGTGGTTTTTTGTTTGTTTGTTGGGTTTGATTTTGGTTGGTTGGTTGGGGTTTTTTGGTGTTTTTCTTGTGGAGAGGCTTAACATCTCCAAGCTGTCAAAATTCTGCACATTGACAGACAACTGACTCATTCCTGAACAAAATCTGATGCTCATGAAATCAAAAGAATTTAAATTGTTTGCATTTGGCTAAGTTATTTACTTCATCCAGACATCTGCACAGTCAAGAATGGCATTGTTTTGGCTCTGATTACATTTTATTTCCCTCCTTGCCCTTTGAATGTGTAGCCAACACAGAGATCAAAAAGTACATCACAGTTGTCATCCGAATTCATAAGAGTTTCTTTCACTGTTTGTACAATTCTGGGGCAATAGCAAACATTCCAGAAATGCCAAAATGGTGTCAGTGATGATGGTCTATGCTAGACCAGTTTTTGAATTCCAGTTAATTTAATTATTGCTTATATCCTCTGTTAACACCCTAAACCATGATTTTCCTTGATTAAGTATAGTTTTCAAAATTTCACACTTATTTTTTTGTTTGTTTTACACAAGATTGTGAGAATAACACAAACATTAAAATGGAAGAATACATAGGTGTGATGTAATTTTTCTGTGCTTTCTTAGGTTTTACTTATTAATGGGGTAAAAGTGGAGCACAAGACATTATGATTAGATTATCTGTGAAAAATGTGGACTTTTTCTTTATAATTGGACTTTCTACAAATTCCTTGTGAGGAAAAGATGATAAAATTAAGAAGAGAATTGTTTTCTAGTGGCAAACCTGATGTTATTGGTAGACCCATGCAATCTGATGTGATTTGAGTGTTTTATAAATCCAGGAACAGGTTTTGTGCGGTTTCTGAGGTATGGGGTGACAGAATATGATGTATTCGTGTAACATATCAGTATCAGAAAATAGTAGAATAACTCAGTGAGAAGTTAGAGAGGTTTGATGTAGAAGGCTTGCACAAAACAATGCCTCATTTTGCTAAAACATTCCCATCAAAAATATCTTTACTTGTCTTTAACCATGAAAACAGCATCCCATCCCATCTTTTGGCAACATTACGAGCATGTAAGAGTATGGCTGCAAACAATTACTACTGTCTGTCCCGAAATGCATATAATGCAAGTATAAGCAAATTATTGTTGTTGACTATATGGTGCTAAATGTAGAATATACATAATGTTAAATATTATGTATATTAAGCTTTAAATACATTCAGTTCTGTATTATCTATATTCTTCTAATTCCAGTAAAAGGACAAATGAAAATGCACAGCACTGAACACTACAGAATGCATGATAACATTAACACTTCCTTTTCAGTAACAGGCATCATACAGTTTGAGCAATATGTACATATTTTATAATTGTTTCTCAAAGAAACAATATCTATAATGGAAAACACAGTGAAATGTGATATTTTGCTTCTTTTGTGTTTCAGAAGTGCAGCAGATCACCAACAGATGTTGTCTTGGAAGTCAAAAGAAAGCAAACAGAAGCCCCCTTAATAAAGAGAGGAATATGAAAGTTTCTAACTCACTGCACCAAGTATTTTGAGAATTATTACCCAATCCCTTGTTACTAGCGTGTGTGTGCAAACTACATGAAGTGCACATGGATCTGAGAAACAAAAGACTGCATTTCAAGATAATGACTTCTGTTCAAGGAAGACAGAGAAAAGCTGGTCAATGAAAACTGAACATCTTTGGGGATATTTTTCAACTACTAGGAAAACTGCCTTATTGCTGCTGAGAAACAGAAAAGCAAAGTAAGTTTGCATAATGTTTTAATTTACAGACATCTTGAGGGTCACTATGGCAAGAAACTGAGCTGATGAAAATGGAAGTGACCTTTAAATTAAGAACCAATAGAAAATAACATTATTTTCATTGGAGAGATAAGAAATGAGAAATATCTATCTCATTGTCTTCTCAGCACTAGAACATTAGACAGTTTTAAGGCCCAGCTTGACAGGGTGCTGGGCCACCTCATTTAAACTATACCCTTATCCTGAAAGGTTGGACTTGAGGTCCTTTCCAATCTGGTATTCTATGAATCTATGAAGAGGCATTAAATGAAACTGAAGATGGCAGACTTAATAAAACTACACCAGCAAACAAAATCTTAGAATGTTTTTGTTTTTTTCATAGCTGTCATTTTTGTCTCATAAAAATAGTGGTACATACTGTCTGTTTCTCTCCCTCTGTACACTAAATGCACAGAGAATTATTCACTAGTGTAATAAAATAATCTGATATATTTCTTCTTGTATCAGATACACTGCATTATATAACTTTTTTTCTTTCTTATCATCTCAATGCCACTATCAGATAAATAGAAATCTTTATGTTAAATAAAGCAGTAGGGGAAATGAGCCACAGAGGGGCTTTGGTTCAAAGACATTTTATAAGCAGATGGGCATAATCTCCCTGTTACTCGTTGTACCTTTAAGCATTGAGACAGAAAATGTAATTAACAGACACACACAGTTTAACAATGCAATTGAATTACAGATATAAAAGGACACATTTCCTTCACATAAATTTAGGAATTTTAATGAGATATCAGTTCTAGTTTATATCTGTTGCCCCTTGTCCTATCACAGAGTGCAAGTGACACCCATCCCTCAGATGTTTATAAACATTTATTAAATCCCCTCTCAGTCTTTTCCTCTCCAGACTAAAAAGCCCCAGGGCTCTCAGCCCCTCCCCACAGGGCACATGCTCCAGTCCCTTGATCATCCTGGTGTTGTCTGCTGATATGCAGGGAAAAAATTCACTCTTGCAGAACTTTTTTTTTGTTAAAACTTGTTATCTTGATCTGAAAAGCACAGATTTTGCTGCCAAGCAAAATGATAATTATGGAAAGATTTCATTGTAATATCTACCATTGTGCTTTATTTTATGAAGTATTGGTAGGTTTGTTCTTTTTACATGGAGGCAAAACAAACTGTGAACTGCAGCTGTATGTTATGAAAGATGTATGAACAATAAAGTTATTTTAAATCCCCTTCTTTCACCACCACACCCCCTGTCCCATCATATCTGCCCCTTTCCCACCCCATTTTCCCTCTTTCCCCTCAAATCCCAGAGCACCTGGGCTCTGTTGGAGTCTCCTCCCACCCCAGGTGTGACCACTTGGCCCTCCCCGCCCACTCCCCTTTTTAATCTCGCCCAGGAAAGGCAGAAGCCCCAAGCTGAGCCCATCTGGGCTGAGGGATCCTCCTCTCATCGCTGGTGAGTCCTCACAGTGCACACTGGTGATGGTGGTGGTGACAACAAAGGCCGGGGGGCCTGGTGGCCCCCCGGTTAGGTAGGGCAGTGATTGATGACTTCTCCAATATCATCCACGGGTGCTGGCTGGGCCTCCTTACTGGGGTTGAGCTCGTCTGTGTGGTATCTTGGCTGGTTGAGGGTCTTGGCCCTGGCTCTGGGTGCAAAAATGGTAGTGGTGGAGCAGAAGCTGTTTAGGCAGGGTGGAAGGTGGTGTAGAGGGAGCAGGAGCCACTCTGGGAAGATGAAGTGGGGTGGTGGTGGGAGAGCAGGTTTTGTTGCTGCTTCTTCCCACTTCCCTGCACACTGAGAACTCAACCATCTCATGTTTGCTGCACCCCAGACAGCCCCCAACCGTCATGTCTCCCACTAATCCCTCTCCACTTGAGAACAGCAGCTGAAGCAGGGCTGTCATTCTGCCTCCCCATTTTGCTGTTGCAAAATGCAGTTTTCAGGCACTTTTGGGAATCCAGATTGAAGTGCTCATAGTTCCCTGCCAAAACAGGCAAACAGGCTTTCAAGACCAGGGGTTTGCCAGCTCTTTCCATTGCGCAATGCACTAAATGCAATAGTCTTATATTTTCTTTGGATGTGCCTGTGTCTCCTCATCTTCCCTTAACCTGGTGCACTTGCAGAGCAGGTAAATGCTGATTTACTAGCAGATCAGACTCGATGGTTGGAACTAGATGATCCTTGTGGTCCCCCCAACCCCGACTGATCCTATGATGTGGCCCTGGGCAGTCTGTTCTAGTTGGAGGTGTTCCTGCTTACTGCAGGAATGTTGGAGAAGATGACCCTTGAGGGTCCCTTCTAACCCTGTGCAATCTGGGAATCATCCCATTTCCACTTGAATAACCACCTGACCTCTAGATCCTGAAATACACTCCCCCACCTGAGCTTGGCACCCTTACTATCAGCCCTGCTCCTGCCTCCCCCTCCCCAGCCTGTGGAGTGGTGGGGGGTGAGTTGTGTCAGCACACTCACTGGCAGCACAGGATCCGGCAGTGAGCACACAATTTCCAATCAATATGGCCAGAGCTGCCAAGTTCCAGAAGAAGCACTGTAGCTGGGCATGTTCAAGATCCCTCCTCCCCAGCCCTGAGTCCAATTTCTTCACCATGAGCCAGGTTGTGAACATTTTGCTATTGGCTAGGGAAGATCTCCTTTAATGTAGCTCCCCTCCTTCACTTGTCTCTGGCAAATGTGTGCCTAGAGCCCACTCCAGATGAGGAGCAAGGGGAGACAGGGGATTAGAGGAGTTACTACAGGAAGCTCAGAAAGTATACGTAAGGAGGGATGAAGAGAAACAAAAAGCAGAGGCTAAACTCTTTGTATGGAGGATTGGTAAGACAGGGGGTTAGAGGAGTTACTATGGGAAGCTCAGAAAGTATATGTAAGTTAGAGAATGACTTCTCAATGTTTACATCATATTCAGTGGGAAAACTTAAGATCCAATAAAAACATCTTGTTGTTGTATATGTTTATCTCCTTTGACTTTAACTGCTGAGGGAAGGCTATAAAATAGTTAAGTTTTCAGACTTCAGTCTTGATTTGCAATAACTGGCTTGTTCTCATTCAATAACTAGCATATTTTCCAATTAAATAGTATAAAGCAAATAAAGTACCCCTTTTTGAATTTTTTTTTAATCAAGATAAAATATTACACCAGACTTCTAAATTTCCTGGATACTTGTATACCAAAGTGCATAGATAAGGAAATGTCATTCTGCTATGTAATTTACTTCACAGTGAGCAGAAGTTATGCTATTAGCAAGCAATTATCTAAAAGTATTTTTGTCAAACATCTTGGATCTTATTGTGAGAATATGAAACTGAGGCTATTACATGGGTGATAGAGTAAATTGATAATAAACTAGAATTTAAACTCTATTTTTTTAGCTACTTTGGCATATTACCAATGCTATGGTTTTTGGTTTTTTGTTTTGCCTTTTTTTTTTTAATTTGTGTAAAAAAAAAATAGAAAAAATGTGATTTAGAGTTGAGGAAAAACCCATATGAGCCTACAAGAAGCACTATGAAAAAGTGATAGCTGCTTCTCAGGGTTACAGAAGCCAAGTTGAGGGAAATGCAGGAAAAGGACAAAAGAACCAGCAACAAGTAAAATTGATAAACAAATGGATATGTCCTCCCTTCATGGTAAAAAGTATGTGCACTGTCCATGCTTCTCCTAGACCAGGCCTAAGTCTTTGCCTTTTGGTCATGGCCTGGCAAAATCCCATGTCATTGGTTAACTGTTTGCTGGCGTCAGTTGCCCTATTGGCCCAAACTGAATCCCAGGCAAGTGATAAATACAGGCCAAATTGTATTTGCCTTGCCTAAGATCTGGGAGAGAAGCCATTAGCCTTAACCTGCAACCCTGAGAAGCCAAGCCTTGCTTGCCTTGCAATTTGGAATATGTGCTGTGCCTCAGTTTACCCAGAAAGACACAAATGTCCTTCTCAGTAAGGTGTCGTAGAAGGCAGACAGATGTGTCTTGCCAGGCAGAGGGACAAACCCTGGGTGAGGCAGGACCCCAGGAACCATCCCCTTGCAGTGATAAGTCACTACCAGTATAAACATCCGCTTTGCAAAACCCCAAACAATAACAGTCCATGTGTGCCAAGAACAACATCCTTACATTGGCACCTTTTGATTGAAACAGGCTGCAGGAGCCACCTCCTTGACATGCTGGCACCGCTTATTGGGAAAGGATTTTGGCTTATACATGTAGTTGAGTTTTACTGGTAAAAGGATTGATAACAAAGAGTATAAAAGACAGCCACTCTGAGCAATAGTTACACATTCTTGGGTTAGGGACCTCTTACTGAGAAAAGATTTTAGTTTATGTGATTTGATTTTACTGGTCAGGGGATTTATAACAAAGGGTATAAACCCCAGCCATTCTGAGCAATAGATACTTCAATTAGGGACTTAGGTTAGGGATCTTCAGTTAGGGCTGCCAGGTCACTACTTCATCTGGCAAGGGCTTTAATGTTGGGATACCACAAGGGATATGTTGAAGTCTTCTGTTTCTGTTAGCTGCTTCATCTGTTAAGTGCTTCCAGGACTTCTGCTGTAAGTGGGACTCTCTGAAATGCTGGGGATTCTATAACACAGCAACAAAGGACTTCTAGGGAGGACTTTCGAGATTCTCTTCTCTCTGCATTTCTGGAATCTTGTGGCTATATGGCAATGGGGTTCGTGATTTCATTCATCACCTAATGGAGCCCATTTGGGATAGGAAAAAAGTAATTATTAACAGCTTGATTTCCAGATGAAAATTTGTGACAAACTCGTTCCATTAGAGGCCAGTACTGTTTAATATTTTCATCACTGACACACAGTAAGATTGAGTACACCTCCAGCAAGTTTGCAGGTGACTCAAAACTGAGTGATGTGGTTGGTATGCCTGAGGGTTTGCCTGGACAAGTGTCATGGTAGGGCCAAATGGCCCCAACACAAACCCAGACAGACTCTAAGGTGTCTAGACATGGCCCCACTATCCCCCCTCCTTCCTGCAGAAAGCCATGGTAATGTGGGAAAAGGAACAAAGAGGACAGGACCATGCATGTCTGGTAAACAACCCTGTATCTACAGTAAGGGCATGTGTTCTGGCCACAGCCTGGCAGAATCCCTTCCCATTGGGTAACTATACCTTGTTCAAGCCAAGTGTTGTCTGCTTGAACTTGCTTGGACCTTGTCTGGCATGAAGTTGCCTCAAGTTACATTGCTTTGAGTGTCCAGTACAGAGCCTGGAATATAACCATGAGCCTACACACCACAAGCTACAAGGGAATCCATGAGCTTAGGAGTTGGAGCCAAGCCTGCTTCCCCTGCCCCTTCCCCAGGATTTTTGCTGTGCCTCAGTTCACCCAGGACAAAGCAAGCGCGCATCACAAGAAGTGTCGTTAACAGACCGCTGTCTGCTGAAGCCAGGCCAGCTATTGATGACTGTGTGGCATTTTGCTGACAACTTGCCATGCTTGGCACATGAGCGCCCCAAAGCCTCTAATACACAGCAGCAGTGCTCCCTACCTGGGAACAACTAGCTGAGAGAAATTAACTCATCGCCTCTTTGGCATAAGGGTTCTTGTTGAGTCTTCATGCGCCGCCCCCCCCCAGTATCATAGTATTGCAGTATCAACAAGGTTGGAAGAGACCTTGAAGATCGAGTCCAACCTGTCACCACAGACCCCATGACTACACCATGGCACCAAGTGCCACGTCCAATCCCCTCTTGAACACCTCCAGGGACGGTGACTCCACCACCTCCCCGGACAGCCCATTTCAATGGCAAATGACTCGGTCAAGAACTTTCTCCTCACCTCGAGCCTAAACTTCCCCTGGCGCAGCTTGAGACTGTGTCCCCTTGTTCTGGTGCTGGTTGCTAGAGAGAAGAGGTCAACCCCTTCCTGGCTACAACCACCCTTCAGGTAGTTGTAGAGAGCAATGTGGTCTCCCCTGAGCCTCCTCTTCTCCAGGCTAAACAACCCCAGCTCCCTCAGCCTTCCTCATAGAGCTTGTGCTCAAGGCCTCTCCCCAGCCTTGTTGCCCTTCTCTGGACACGTTCAAGTGTCTCAATGTCCTTCTTAATGGCACTTTACTGTGGTAAAGTGCCATTTCACTCCTGGGGTATTCTCTTTCTGCTATATTCCTCCTGTATTACATAAAATAGTTAAATTGTTATAGTTGCCCAAATACTGTACATTCCCATTGTAAATATATTCTAACCATACATAGAACCTTTTGATATGTTTTGGCAATTTTTATATTCATAAAAGGTTATTAATATTTTGATTAATATTGCCATATAATTTATAAATAAAGGAAATATTATATCCTTTCACAACAAGTTGAGAGTGAGCCTCTATGAGACTTATGAGGTTCAACAAGGTAAAGTTCAAGGTTGTTCACCCAGCTCAGGGCAATATGCAGTATTGGTACAGATGGATGCATGAGGAAGGGATTAAGAGCAGCCCTGCAGAGAAGAATTTAGGGATACTGGCAGATGTAAAGCTGGACATGAGACTGCAATGTGCACTCATAAACCAGGATGTCAACCATATCTCAGGCTGCATGAAAAAGAATGGTCAGGAGGTTGAGGGAGGTGATTCTACTCCTCTACATTTTCCTGGTTAAACCTCACCTGGAGTATTGTATTCAGATCTGGAGTCCTCAGCACAAGAAAGACATGAACCTGTTGGAATGTGTCCAGAGGAAAGCCACAAAAAATATTACATGGCTGTAGCACTTCACCTATGAAGAAAGACAGAGTTGGGATTTTACAGCCTGGGGAAGAGAAGGCTCCAGGAGACCTTTTGTGGCTTTTCAGTAATTAAAGGAAGCCTATAAGAAATGAGGACAGTCTCTTTATCAGGAGTTGTTGTGACAGGACAAAGGCTAGTGATTTTAAACTAAAACAGGGGAGATTTAGATTGGATCTAAGGAAGAAATTTTTTTACAGAGAGGGTGGTGGAAAACTGGAAGTTGCCTAGAGATGTGGTAGATGCGCCACCCTTGAACACGTTCGAGGTCAGGTTGGACAGGGCTTTGAGAAATCTTGTCTAGTCAAAGATATCTCATTGCATTGCAGGGTGGTTGGACTAGATTACCTTTAAAGGTTCCTTTTGTCCACCCAAGATTTACACAATGTGGTTGGCTATAGTTTGGATAAGAGGTTTTGAGATAATCTCACACTTTGTACATATCCTGTCACCTATATTTTAACAGCTCCAAGAACTCAAAGACTTTTGTGTAACACTCCAGCTTTGACTTTTTTTCACTTAAAAAAGGGAACATGCACACAGCCAGATTTAATTAATAGTACTGAATTAAATGCTGAGTATTTTCTACTGAGTGATTATATTCTGTGATTAAATATTGAAAGACTAGTTACTTTTCTGCTTTTAATGTTGTAGAGAAAGATGTATCTCTCATTTAGACTCTGCATTATCTGCATGGATGATAATTGTCTTTATTGTCTCTATTTTTCACAGGAAATACCAGGAAAAATAGTAATTGTGAATTAACTTCTTGTGATTATATCAATATTGTTTTTTCTTGCTACTTATATTAAATTCTGTTCTGCTTAGAAATATTTTACACAGGAAGATGCAAAATCATGACAGGAAAGATTTGGAGTATAAGCTGTTTGAGAATAAGCAAATTTATTCTTTTATGTTGCTGATATAGGCTGGGCAGCGACTGGCTTGAGCGTCCTGAAGAAAAGGACCTGGGGGTGCTGGTGGATGAGAAACTCAACATGAGCTATCAGTGGGCACATGCAGCCCAGAAAGCTAATCACATCCTGGGCTGCATCAAGAGAACCATAGTCAGCAGGTCAAGGGAGATAATTCTCCCCCTCTACTCTGCTCTGGTGAGACCTCACCTGGAGTACTGTGTCCAGTATGGAGCTCCTATTACTGGAAGGATCTAGAGGTGCTGGAGCGTGTCCAGAGGAGGGCCACAGGGATGATAAGAGGGCTGGAGCACCTCTCCTATGAGGACAGACTGAGGGAGTTGGGGCTATTCAGTCTGGAGAAGAGAAGGCTCTGATGTCAGCTTATTGTGGCCTTCTGGTATCTCGAGGGGGCCTAGAAGAAAGCTGGTGAGGGACTTCTTAGGGTGTCTCAGGGAATGCTAGAACTAGGGGTAATGGGAAAAAAAAACATAGAAATGGGTAGATTCAGATTGGATGTTAGGAAGAGGCTCTTCACCATAAGGGTAGTGAGACACTGGAACAGGTTGCCCAGGGAGGTTGTAAAAGCCCCATCCCTGCAGATTTTTAAAGCCAGGCTGGATGTGGCTCTGGGCAACCTGATCTAGTGTGAGGGATCCTTTCCCATGGCAGGGGGGTTTGAACTAGATGATCCTTGAGGTCCCTTCCAACCCTAATCATTCTGATTCTATAATTCTATCATCTTCCATTATAGATCATGTTTTCTAGGCTACTGGTATTTTTGCACTTTTTACAACTAAGCAAATACAGCTAAACATTGAATATTTGAGCAGGCCAGTTCTACTCTCCACTTTAAACTTCCATTGCAGATCAGTTAGAAGCCAGTCAAAAGAGTATAATCGAGAAACCTTAAGCTCCCTCTGTACAGGAAGCTTCAGAATTTGTTCAAAATACCAAAGTAACTTCTTTGAAGTTTGAAGGTCTGAATATCTCTCCAAATGAAATAGCATGACACCATTCATCAAATGTCTCTGCTCACTGCAGGGGGATTGGACTAGATGACCTTTAAAGGTCCCTTCCAAACCATTCTATGATGTAATTCTATGAAACACTATCACAATACAGATATACAATGACACAGGAGTCCTTCTATAACTTCTAGTTTAGGAAGGAGGATGACTTTTTTCCTTTTTTTTCTAGTCCTTACTTTAATCTGCATTTCATTTGTGTAATAATTGCAGTATTCAACTCTTTAAAATTCTTCTGAGCAATTATTTAGCATTCTAAAGTGCCTATTCCTTTACCTTTTTCAGTATATTGCCTATCTGACTGAGAAGAGTTATATATCAAAGGGAAAGAAAGGAAAGGTATGTACAATAAGAGTAATTCAAGAATCTGAGTTAGTTACAGATAGAGGGAGGGGAAGAGGTGAGAGGAAAAATGACACAAATAAGAAAAAGACTGTCCCTTTCATAAGTGGGTAAGACTTCCAGTGTGTTTGCTTTTAAAAGAGAGACCCAGTATAATGGACTATTGATTTTTACACCATAAGATCAGTTCAGTTGCCTACACATAGAGGCCCATAGATACCCTTCAGTGTTTGAAATATTCAGTGAAGGTCTAGCAAATACGGCACAAAACCTGTAGGAGACTGGTGTGCCTTGGGAAGGCAGCTGAAGAACAGATGGCAGACAGACATCTAATGGTGTTGAATCGAGTCTATTCTGTTATCCTGTGATTAAACACTTTATGCAAAAGGAAAGTGGGCCAATAGTTTCACTCTAAGAGCCTAGAAAATAGTAAAGAATAATTATTCAAGTTATGAGTTTTTCTAAAATGTGCATTTCTTCACTTTCCTCTTAGGACAGTTGAAGTAATGTAAAATCTCACCACTATGAGATTTATTTTTGGGTTTCTTTTATGTAATTGTGTGTGAGCCATGGACAGGCTAAAGATTTTGGTGCAGATGAACTTTATGAAGTTCAACAAGGGCAAATGTAGGGTCCTGCACTTGGGGAGGAATAATCCCATGCATCAGTACAGATTATGGGTTGACCTGATGAAAGCAGCTCTGAGAAGAAGAACCTGGGAGTCCTGATGGACAAGAAGTTAATCATGATCCAGCAACATGTCTTTGTGGACAAGCAGGCCAATGGTATCCTTGCATGCATTAATAAGTGTGTGGCCTGCAAGTCAAACGATGTTCTCATTCCCCTCTACACTGCCCTAGTGAGGCCTCATCTTGAGTATTGTGTCCAGTTCTGGGCTCATCAGTGCAAAAAAGACAAAGAATTCCTGCAAAAGGCTATGAAGATGATTCAGTGACTGGAGTATTTCTCTTACAAGGAGAGGCTGAGAGACTGGAAGCTGTTCAGACTGGAGAAGACTGAGATGGGATCTTATCAATGTTCATAAATATCTAAAGGGCTGATTGTCAACTAGATGGGTCCAAACTCTTCAGTGGTGCCCAGTGACAGGAGAGGGGACAACAGGCACAAACTGGAACACAGGAGGTTCCATGAGGACTTGAGGAAAAGATTCTTTCCTGTAAGTAGGACAGAGTACTAGAACAGGCTCTGTGTGTGATGCACTGCAGACTTCTCTGTAGATGAACCTCCTTTAGCAGAAAGGGTTGGATTGGATGATCTACAAAGTCCCTTCCAACATTGACCGTTCTGTGATTCTGCAATTCCAGTGTATACACAGTATGCATGAGCAGTTTTTCTGTTTTCAGAACATAAAGAATATGTATGAATATGATGAATTATTACCTAGCAATCATGTATACCTAGAACAGTCCTGTGTTGATTCTTGCCTTGATTCTGTTTTTGATGTAGTGTCAACAAAGTCGTCATAGTCTAAAAAAACCAAACCTTAACAAATCAAAATGTAAATAGAAGTTACCTATAGTTTCTTTAAAATATCTAAAAAGAGAGTATTGACTTAGAATAGACTTAACCAGGTTGGAAAAGACCTTCAGACACCAAGTCCAACCTATCATCCAACACTATCTAATCAACTAAACCATGGTGCCAAGCACCCCATTCAGTCTCTTCCTAAACACCTCCAGTGATGGTGACTCCACCACCTCCCTGGGCAGCCCATTCCAATGGCAAATCACTGTTTCTATGAAGAGCTTCCTAACATGCATCCTAAACCTCCCCTGGCACAGCTATTGTCTCAAAGATGTCAGTGCTACTGTGAGGATTTAAATGTACTTTTAAAATTATTTTTACTATGAAAGACCACAAGAGAATTCCTTTTACAAGAGTAGTTCTGGTCATAAATAGGGAAACTATACATAATGTTGAAGTAGTAAACCATCGGGACCAGGCAGCAGACACATACTGAAGCTATGAAGGAAATATTCAAAGAAAGCTATATTTTAATGGATAGGTACTTTTTTTATGTGCAAGGTATAGGCCCTTGTATAGTGCTTTATTACTCACATTAATTTTTTTAGGTCAGTTCACATTTTGTTTGTTATCTTAACATACCTTTAGTCATGAGATGTTCTTCATATATATGTAATAGAAGTTGTCTGTACATGTGTGAAACACATTCAATAACTTTTCCTTTTATCTCTGCTGTTTTAAACAACGTAAAAAAAACATAAATCCTAATTTTCATCCCAGCTATATTGGTTCTTAAAACTTTTCCAACAAGTGCTATTTATCTCTGCCCTTAAATTGCAATACTCTCCTAAGATTTTAAGTAATCTTTCTCTTTGGGATTGACAAAACAAATTAACAGTATGTCTTATGTTTATCTAATGTGTCACATGAGTAGGACAACATTTTTCCTTTTGCCAGGATTTTTATGGGACTGTCATAATATTCTTCCATTTCAAGGCAACTAAGAAGGAAGATAGATTCACACAGGTCAGGATCTCAAAAGTAAGGAACAGCTAAACATAATTTAGCTATCGTATCACCATGTAGATTATGCTTAACAATTGGGATTCAGTCCCTGAGTCAGAAGATGAAATATCATATAAACTACTTTTATAAATACTTGCATGTTCTATGGTTCTCCTCTTAAAGTAATTTGAATAGTTTGTTCCTGAAGATCATGATGGACAACTTCTTTCTGCATTGTCATGCCTTTTATTTTGTGAAAAAGATAAAATATTATCTTAGTCACTGTAAAAGATAGCATGGCAAAGCAATTATAGAATTTTTACACACAGAACAGGAACTAACATAAGAACGTATGACTAAAGCTGTGAAAGTGTGGTAAACCAAGATTGATCTCTTAATGACTAATTACTTTTTAAGTAAATATTCTTACAGGAATTTTCTTCAGGCTACAACATGATGTTAGGAAAAGGCATTTTTCTTCCATGAAATTTCTTAAGTTAATTCTATTTTTAATCTTTAATAAATATGTGGATTTTCAACGTTCTTACTGATTAGCACTCAGTGGCTTGATTTTTAAACGAGAAATTTGGCAACTGAGTCATGAATATATACTGACTGATTGTAATCAGAGTTTAAAAAAAGGATGTTACACCTTCAGAACGAGTAAAAAGTTTCTGAAAATAATTTGGGGATTTTATCTTTTTCAGTAAGATCTGAGATCATTTTCTCTCTCTATTCACATATTTTCACATGTTCTTTACAATGAGAGTAGTGAAATATTGAAACAGGTTGCACATAGATGAGGTGGAGGCCCCATCACTGGAGACATTCAATATCAAATTTGGTGGGCCCCTGATCAACTTGATCCAGTTGGAGATGTTCCTGCTTACTGCAGGGTGATTGTACAAGACCAGAACAAGAGGACAGAGTCTCAAGCTGTGCCAGGGGAAGTTTAGGCTTGAGGTGAGGAGAAAGTTCTTCACTGATAGAGTTGTTAGCCATTGGAATGGGCTGCCAAGGAAGGTGGTGGTGTCACCATCCCTGGAGGTGTTCAAGAGGGGATTGGATGTGGCACTTGGTGCCATGGTTTAGTCATGGGGTGTGGTGACATGTTGGACTTGATGATCTTTGAGGTCTCTTCCAACCATGGTGATTCTGTGATTGTTTCCTTCCAACCCAATGAATTCTATGACTTCTTGAGTCTATGATTTCTTGTTAGGAAAAAAATAGTGATTTGTGTCCGTCTGCACACCATCTGATCATTCCAACAAGGCAATGAAAACCTCCTGACATAATCCAGGAGTTTACTCTTTCATCAGTATCAGTGTTGCTGTTGTCGGAGTTGACTTGTACAGATAGATGCAGATATAGAAATGAAGATTTTTTTTTTCCAAAGTACTGTGCAGCTGAAAGGGTACAATCCTTGATTTCTGGCAGATGTATCATTATGTGCCAGAACAGTGCATTTGTAGAGTCTGTTTTCATTGAAAATATGCAATATGTCTTTACATTTGGATTTTTATAATGGTCTGACTCCTATATTTATTTTACATTAAAAAGGGTACATAGTTCAAAGGGAAGTATTTAAAAAAGGAAATCTTTATATCCATGGAGAGCACAGAATATATAGTGCAACAGAAAGTATTGAAGGTGAATTTGGCAACCACAAAATGAAGGGCCATCCTCATGACTAATAGATGCAGTGGTGCCTGCTGAGAACTTGACTCTAACCCTTTCTCTGCAGGTGTCCTATATAATACTTAAAAATTCAGCAGAACTAAATATTTCCCACCCATGAGAGAGCTCATTGGAGTCTAGTCTAATTTGCACTTAAGAACTGTTACAGAACTCTAGAAGATCTTAACGATTTATCTGAAAAATCAGATCCATATCTTGAATAGCTGAATGATGAGATCAGTGGAAATTAAGTCTATTTATTGGACAGGCTGTTCATAAAAATTCAAATGAGATATTTTCCAGGAGAAAATCCAGTCCTGCCAAGATTAATCTGATAATTAGCAAGAATCCAGTGGAATCCCTTGAGCTTTTTTTACAATAGATTAGCCTTTGGTAGGCTGTCTGTTAGAATAGCAGGAGTCCTGTCTGCCATGATCATAGCTCCTCATTAGTGTGCATTCTAAAGAATTGTAGGAACACATTTGTTGCGGAATTAAGGAGCATATACATTTTCCCACAGAACATTCAACAGTTTGTTTTTGCTGTAGAAGAGAAATTAGATTGAAGGAATAGGTGGTTTAGGGAGAAATAAGATGTTAAAATTCTTCATGAAACAAAATGATTCTACTTGTCATTAAATTCCTGTGAAAGCTACTAATTTAACTCTCAATATCACTAAAATCTTACTCATAATGTCTCTTCTGCTTAAATAAACTTCTATGCATATCAGTTCATCAATAGTTTTAAAGCATTCAAATAACATAGATACAGTGATGAGCACCACAGACAAGTCCTCTGAGAACATAACAAGTTTGCTGCTCAGAACAGGGCTAGAATAATACAGGCAAAGCAAATAAGACAATACATAAATATGGAATAGCTACTTATGAAGGAAATACAACTTCTTTGTATTAACTAAGGCAATGGGGGAAAATACTAATAACAATTAAAAGACTAGTTCATAATGTGCCTATAGAGGTTATCACATGAACACCTAAAATGAGACTGTGTAATCCTACATATGCTATTGCAATGAGACAATAAAGTGCTAGCTTCTCCAAGTGGTTTCAACCAAAATTGAAACTTTGGAAATCTCAAACATCTCTCTAGATTTTCTGAGGTGAAGAACTGCACATATTTGCAGCTGATTCACATGAACAACAAAAATTATCTGTGGTGCGTTGAACAAGGGGGTAAGTGTCAGGGCAGTGGAATGACTTCCATGGTCTCTGACCCGGGGGGGGGGGGGGGTGTGTGTGTGTTCATGTTTGCTAATTGTAAATATCTGTGTAATATTGTAATGACTGTATGTTTTGTACATATTCATTGCATTCCATTGTAGAGTGTAGATTTTGATTGTAAATACAGCTTCATTTGTTTCTAACTGAGTTGGTCTGGTAAAGTTAATGCTGAGGGGGAAACTTCAACCCACCACATTACAAAAAAAAATAATAATTGGCACTTACTCAGCGTGGGGAAATTGCTTGATTGATTAATTCCTGCTCAGATTAAGGAAGTGAAATGAAGCTGGCTTGGGTTTTGTGGCATTTGATATATTCTGCTCTAACAATGACTCTATATTAGTGGTGCATGGCTCTGATGTTAGATAAGCTGGGAAGACATTCGGCATATAAACTGTTCCTTTGGTTTAAATAGAAGCTAAAAATGCTGTATGACCACCACTTGAGATTTCTTTGGTTGAAGAGATATGATAATGTCACTGTAACTGTTCCTGCAAAGATATATGAATTCAGCATTCCTGTTGTAGACAGTTATATGAGCAGCTGGGATCCCAAAATTATTTATTTGCTCTGTGTGATTCTGTTATCAGTAATAATTAATGTGTTCTTGTTAGAAAAGGTACCTCAAATAAATGTTTCAGGAATCTACTGGAAAATACTAAGGCAAAGAAACACTATGATACTATTTTTCATGAAACTATTCAAGACAAGCATTTCTACTCACACCATAGCTAATTAAATGTATGAAGTTAGAAGTTCATTATGTCAGTATTTTTAAAGACTAATCAGTCTGGACAACCAAAGCACGCTGTCTCTTGTTCAAGGAACAACACAAATCCAATGCCAAAGCCTTGAGACCTGACTGTCTAGGAAATAAATGCTCTGATTTATCTCATTACATTTATAATTCTCCATTCTCTTTGTTTTGTATATGAGAAAAGGAATCATCACAAATAAAGCTTCTTCAACCTCCAAAGGAATTTTTGCATTTCTCATCATTATTGACTATAGTCAGCTTTAGACTGAATAGAATTTTCAATGACAGCCTAGTTGCAGCCATTACCTGCACAACTCGAGGTGAGGAGAAAGCTCTTCACTGAGAGGGTCATTTGCCATTGGAATGGGCTGCCGGGGAGGTGGTGGAGTCACCATCCCTGGAGGTGTTCAAGAGGGGATTGGATGTGGCACTTGGTGCCATGGTCTAGTCATGGGGTCTGTGGTGACAGGTTGGACTTGATGATCTTCGAGGTCTTTTCCAACCTTAGCGATACTGTGATACTGTAATTCAGGAGAACAATTTCGTTCCTCTCAAACAATATTCACAAAACTGGCATGAAAGTAATCTAAACCAGCAAACAATGTCAAAGCTGTAGAAAGAAAGAATACGAAATTGTCTGTTTTAAAACAAGAGCAGAAAAAATGTCATTGGCCCTGTGGTTTGGTCATGTCAGCTTTAACCTAAAAGTAGAGTGGTCCTAAGCTCTAGTCTTACTCACAGTCATGGAATTTATAATGAGGATTTCACACAAAGTATCACAGATTGGAATGAAATGCAGTCCAAAGTCCATGGAAGGCCTGATTAGAATTCTTCAAGAAACTTCACTGTTGTAGGGAGTGTTCCAACAAACTAATACTATAGCTCCAGCATATGCTATCTCCTCCTTTTCTTAGAGCTCATGTCCAATTATAGCATGTTATGAAATGCTTCTGATGATAGACACAAGTAACTGTTGCAAATTCTGGCGAACATGAATTGGTTTTACATTGTTTGTCTCTTAAGATGATGATGATCGTGTCTGAGACAAAAAGTTATTTATTCTTCCTCTTTGTAAGGAGATAGATTTTAAGACACTTAACTCAAGACGTAGATGTTTAACATATAGACTCCTAAGGTTAGAAATGGCACAATAGAACATATATTTTCCATATTTTAAAAAGCACTCTTCACATTAATTGACAATACTGAAAATTTTCAAATCTGCCCAAATAAGTGTATGCCAAAAAAACCCATGAAACAACTATAAAAAGGTGTTGCTCTTGTTATATGAACACTGCTTTTAAAGATAAACACATTGTTTCTGTGCAATGCTACAAATGATGATTGAGTAAATACAAAACATTTTTAATACTAGTGTTTGTGATGCATCTCTTTTAGCCCTCAAAATGTAATCTCAGCCTGATAACTTGCTACATAATTAAAGAAAATAAGAGAAAGAAAAAAAAAAAGAAACCCATCATCAGAAAATTAAGCCCCACAACTCCTCCTTGTGCTACTGTTTTGGGTACTGTTTTGTAGACACAGAGATTAAATAACACCTTGTCAAGATAGGATTGTGTGACATGAATATTTTAAGGAACACAAATTAGTTACGTAAAATTATTCCCATGTTGCCTTCAAATGGCAACTTGTACCACTTGTCAGTAAAAAGGATGTGAAAAGCAACGCTGTGATAATACTCCATAGATTAATCTACCCTTATGTGCTCTGATTTAGCTGTTGTAATTTCCCCATGGAAATACGATAACTGCAAACAAAACAAAGTGCATGTAGATGTTTTGGTTTCCTCCAAGCAGATGATTTAATTGCCACTCAGGATGTTATTCTGCATAATTTATTTTCTGAATAGTCCAGGAACAGATGCAGAAATTAATAAAGAGGGGAACTTCTGTTTTCATGCTGAATGGTAATGCCAAGACAGATTTCAGATGCAAACTAAATAACAATAGGGTGAAGTATGTGTCTTTTCTCAGGGTCATAAAGGAGGGGGTGTGATATTGTGCTTATACTTCCGTTAAGCAAGTATGATATTTTGTATTTTACTCTGTGATGGATGGACACTTTTTCCAAATTCCATGAAAAAATGTGATTCTTAATGTTATTTTTGTGGTTCATATAATTAAAAAAGAAATAATCACAGAACCTTGATGCTTTTCATATAGTGGACAGAGATATTGTTATAGGAGGGAGGGAAATAAACCTCAACACCACTCAGATTACTCACTCGTGTGTAGAGAGAATATGAAAGCCAGCAGAAGGAGATATGGAGATTTCTGTATTATAAGTGGCATGATTCGCCAGATGTGCTCTGTTCTGGTGAGACCTCACATGGAGTACTGCATCTAGCTCTGGGGTCCTCAACACAAGAAGGACATGGATCTGATGGAGAGGGTCCAGAGAAGGGTCACAAAAGTGGACATTTGGCTGGAGCACCCCTCCTAAAAAGAAGAGAAGCAAATATTAAACTGACCCTTTTAACTCAGGTAATTTAAAAGCACTAGAGTAAATCAGAAAACTTCCTTTGTTTATAGTGCCACATGTTGAAAAGCCAGAAGTGGTGGTTACAAAAGACTAAGTGTTTGTCTTCTTTTGCTGACATTTTAAAATCACCTTTTAAAAAATATTCTTTAGTGAAAAACTATCCCATGGGCCCTCAATGGCAAAAATCTCTATATTGCTTTAAGATAACCCCACAACTCAAGCAGGTTCAGTCATCTTGAGGTTCTGCAAATTTTTGCTTCCTGCCTCATGAAATTTGAAAAAAAGTGCTGAACAGTCATCTGGCATAGTGTCCATGAGGATAGATAAATTCAATTGTAAAAGATGCCTACTTTTACACTATATATAGCTGCCAGCATCACATGTTACTAACACACTGGAAGGAATGGGGAAAAAATAATCTTAGCCATTTTTTCCTATTATTTTGGGGTTTTTTTTGTTTGGTTGGTTGGGTTTTTTTCTTAAAATTTTTATTTTCTACCTGAATGTTGCACAGGAAACTATCAGTAACAGTTTTTGACACCTGTTTTCTGGAATAATTGATTGAGCTGCCTTGGAAATGCATTGTTTATAAAAATTAAAGTATATCATAATTTAAAACCATAAGGCACGGATCACACCTAAACCAAAACCTTTAGTATCCATGCTATCAGAAGTAACAGTTTAAAAAAAAAAGGTAAGTGAATTAAAAAACAAACAAACAAAAAAGCCCAACAACCAACAACAAAAAAAACCACACCCCAAACCAAAACCAACCAAACACACAAAAATCTGCAGTTTTTCTGCCTAGACTTAGAATGGCATATTGCTGCACAATAAATTGAATGTTTTGTATGTTCTGTATTTACTTTTCCTTGAAAATATCTGAGGAGATTTCAAAATTCTGCAGATTGTGGTTTCTACCAATGAACAGGGTTAAATATGGTGACTTTAACACTAACCCACTATGCATGAATCATAGTTAAGAAAACAAACAAACAAACAAAAAACAAGGTTAGGCAAAGTTCTGGATACAAACCACTTTTGTTTTGGGATTTGAGCATAAATATTGTACTTCACGGTCTGCACATTTTTCATAAAAATAACTCTGACAGCTTACTATTGTATGCAAAGTCTTAGGTTAATTAGTCCTGACTTAAATAATTGTTTCAAAGTTTGTGTTCTAGACACTTAATAGTTACTTGAAAGATGCAATCATAGGATAATTATTGTTCACTCAAAAATAGACAATTAAGGTTAGGGAAATAATCCTTTGGAAATGCTCTTTTATTAAGTTTATGCGAGGTGGCCACTCCTGATTCAAGCAGAAAACCTGTGGACACTTCAATATTGAACTAGATTATTTACTTCTTCAGACCACTAGCTCTACAGCTATGTGGCATTACAGAGACAGAAGATGCCAAGAATTAATGCATTAAATAATTCAGTGATAAGTAATCCTAGTATACACTAATTTATGCTATTTAACAAAATGTATAGCAAACACTATGTTTATGAGTTGTTCAGTATACTCATTATTACTTTGATCTCTTGTTACAATGGAGACAGAATAATTGTTTATAGGCAGTGTGATTCTGGTATCTAGGGATTTGTCTTTTCACCAGCTGTCAGACAAAATCTATAGATAGCACAATGTAACCTTAGATGTTCATGGAGTGTTTCTCATTAAACTAAAAATTACTGCAAATATGATTATATTCCATTGCTCCCAACATAGACAGTTAAACCAACTGGAATGTAAATAATTGGTGTCATGTACCTATATTCTGGATTTCCTTACTATTTTTGATTCTCACGTATTTAATTAGTTGCAAATGAAAATATACAAATCTTGATTTTGTATTTTTTTATTTACTAGGAAATTTATCACTACAATCAAGATGCCTAATACTCTTATATTTCCTTCATGCGAGTTACTTATTTGAATGTCTTAAGAGTTGTATCTTGGAGAAAGCAAAATGAACCATGAAAATCCTTATTTCCCCATGGAATTTCATATTTAGAATAGAATAAACCAGGTTGGAAAATACCTCAGACATCATAAAGTCCAACCTATCATCCAACACTATCTAATCAACTAACTCATGGCACGAAGCACCCCATCAAGTCTCTTCCTAAACACCTCCAGTGATGGTGACTCCACCACCTCCCTGGGCAGCCCATTCCAATGGGCAATCACTCTTTCTATGAAGTACTTTTTCCTAACATCCAGCCTAAATCTCCCCTGGCACAGCTTGAGACTGTTCTCTTGTTCTGTTGGTGGTTGCCTGGGAGAAGAGACGAACCTCCACCTGGCTACAACCACCCTTCAGGTAGTTGTAGAGAGTAAGAAGGTCTCCCTGAGCCTCCTCTTCTCCAGGCTAAACAACCCCAGCTCCCTCATCCTCTCCTCAAAGGGCTTTGGAGCTCATAGGGTTCCAAAACCCTCACCAGCTTTGTTGCCTTTCTCTGGACATGTTCCAGCAACTCAACATCTTTCCTAAACCAAGAGGCCCAGAACTGGGCATAGTACTCAAGGTGTGACCTAACCAGGGCTGACTACAGGGGCAGAATGACTTCCCTGCTCCTGCTTGCCACGCTATTCCTGATACAGGCCTGGATGCCATTGACATCCATTGCCATTTAGATTTTTTGCTCTCCTTCCATCTACCTTTGAGCAATTTTCTTTTCTTCAAGCATGAGCAAGCAATATTAATACAATTTGTAGTTTCTGTGAGATGCATTAAGTTAGATCAAATGTACCTCAACTCAACTTTTCAGGAACTCTGCATTTATTTAACTGCTTCATTGTCTCAATCCTATCAAATCTGTGCAAAGAACTGAGCTATATAATGTGAAAAACATGCTTGGTTGGTTGTTGTTTTTTTTCTGAATAGATGTGGAGATAAAAAGCAAAAGGTAACAAGTAAGCACTTTATTGCTTTTTGCCAAAGGAAAGATTCTTCTCTGATTTCCAGACTAGTGATCACTCAAAACTACTGTATTTTTAAACTATAATTCTGTTAACATTCAATTTTCTCACCAGGTAAGATACAATAGCAGTACAGCTAGTATCTATTCTTAAAGAATCATTTCAAAGAATATGAAGCAAAAAATGCAAACAGTTTTTCCTCTACATTTCAGTCAGTTATAGCAAAAAGAAATAGGAGTATTGGCCTTTTCCTCCTCCTCATTCACAGGGCAAAGAGATATTATCTTCTGCATTCAGGAGCAGAAACAAGGTTAACTACAGCATTTCTCACTTTACCTTGCTTCTATTAACCGAAAAATTACATACCATTTTGATTACACCATTATTATTCAGATAATTTGCATCATTTTTTTTCTTTTAATTGCAGTTAGTAAATATTATGAAGGAATAGGTGAAGATGCCACTTAATCTGCATTAAGATTGTCCTTCAACATACTTGCATTTTAATAGCTGTTACTAATAAGCCTTTATAGTTAGCCTTTCTTCAATATTACATTTACACAATATGCATATGCATAACAACCCCATGCAGTGCTGCAGGCTGGGGTCAGAGTGGCTGAAGAGCAGCCAGACAGAAAGGGACCTGGAGGTACTGGTTGATAGTAGGCTGAACATGAGCCAGCAGTGTGCCCAGCTGGCCAAGAAGGCCGATGGCATCCTGGCCTGTATCAGGAATAGTGTGGCCAGCAGGAGCAGGGAGGTCGTTGTGCCCGTGTACTCAGCACTGGTTAGGCCACACCTTGAGTACTGTGTCCAGTTCTGGGCCCCTCAGTTTAGGAAAGTTTTTGACTTGCTGGAGCATGTCCAGAGAAGGGCAACAAAGCTGGTGAGGGGTTTGGAGCACAAGCCCTATGAGGAGAGACTGAGGGAGCTGGGGTTGCTTAGCCTGGAGAAGAGAAGGCTCAGGGGAGACCTTATTGCTCTCTACAACTGCCTGAAGGGAGGCTGTAGACAGGCAGAGGTTCACCTCTTCTCCCAGGCAACCACCCACAGAACAAGGGGTCACAGTCTCAATCTGTGCCAGGGGAGGCTTAGCCTAGATGCTAGGAAGAAGTGAGAAAGAGTGATTGGTCATTGGAATGGGCTGCCCAGAAAGGTGGTGGAGTCACCATCACTGGAGGTGTTTAGGAGGAGACTGGATGGGGTACTGGGTGCCATGGTTTAGTTGATTAGATAGCATTGGATGATAGGTTGGACTCGATGATCTCACAGGTCTTTTCCACCCTGGTTAATTCTATTCTATCCTATTCTATTCTATGCTATGCTATGCTATGCTATGCTATGCTATGCTATTCTATTCAACAGACTAAATACTGTCTGATGGTTCTTCTGATACAATCTAGATGGATAAATGATATAGCCCCAATAGTACTTACTCCAAAATTATGATGTTGTTCCTTCCAAATCATTCTAAGTTTAATGTTAGCAATTCAGAGTTTAATTTTGTGTTTAGAAATGGTAAAATTATCTTTAAAGAGGAAGGAAGGAGGGAATAATTGAAACTGCTGAGAATGGAATTGGTTTCTGTGTTCATGGTAATTTTATATCTTGCCAAGACAGATATTCCATTTTTGCAATAGCTGTGAATCGAGCCTTTCTAAAAAACTTTGCATTGATATCTCAGAGAATGAACAAAGTAGGTAACTTACTGGGTTTCTGAACAATAGGGGGATTAAGCTCTAAATTTTATCTCTAATTGTATTATCCTGTAACAGAGAATTTCAGTTATCTAAATTTCCTTTAACATGTTTCATTTCATACCCATTCAAACCAGTGACATAGCTCCCACTGGAGAGCCAGAATCAGCTTCCTGAAGAATAAAAATTAATTTTTGAGAAATTCTACCACTACGACTAATTCTGGTGTTTGATGTCTTTCTGCAGTCATTTGACAAAAATGAGACATTCACAGCAGTTCAAACCCCAGAAAATATTAAATTATAAGAGATGTATTCTATTTTATTTATACTACTTACTCTTTAAGAAAGGGAAAAATACAATCACTGTGACAAAGGAAAGTTCATTTTCTGTAACCAAAAGGAGTCAACAAGTTGGACAATAGCACATCTCTAGATAGGAATGGTTTCCTATTTTAGATAGAAAAATCTAGAAGTGTTTTCTGTAGTCAAAAATATGTCATGGCCAATTAACAAATTGTGGAAACAAAAATTGTTCATCAAACTAAATTAAAATTTATTTGCTATTTTCTGTTTACACTAATTTCTTACTGTGTCTAGTATGTAGATTCATAGAATGGTTTAGGCTGGAAAGGACCTTGAAGTTCATCTAGTTCCAATCCCTATGTACATGCCTTGTAAGCTGTTTATATAATTTTTATGCTAAGAACTTGGTGAAATATCTGCACTATTTATTATATTGAATAATTAATCACTTCTCTGATAAACTAAAATGTGCAATACCACCTGTGGCTTTCAAAAATTATTGACCATGATAGACCAAAACTATAACAACATTTTCTTTGTGTTTGTCCGTGGTACACCAATTTCTGATTGTACATAAACTTTTCTGTGCTTTTACATAGTTCTAAAGGGAGGGGATTTTCTGTTTTGCTTACTGAGTAGGAGATACCACTGAATGGAACAGTTAAAATACATGGTTACATCCCATGTCTTCAAGCATTCAGCAAGAACACAACTGCATTACTCAAAGACATAAAATCAAACTTACTTTAGTGAGCAGAATGGTTGTTGGGGATGGATAGCAAGTTCTTTTCAACACAGATGTACATACAGGCTCGTGTCCAGTATGGGGGGGGAGGGGGAAATACACACCAGACATATTCTTCAGTTCAGATGTGACTGGGAACATGGACTCAGGAGAATAGGACACTATTTCACCCAGCTGGTCAAGGTGTCAAAATCCCAGCTGGCAGACTGTTTTTTTATGTAATATTTTGCATTGCATTTTCTGCACCCTTTGGTACAGTGTTGGAAGTTTAGTTATATGTTTCCCTCACCTTTTGTGTGATTATTGTTTTCTATTTCAGTTTTCTACTTCCATTTATTGCTTTCAGCTTAGATGATCTACCTATGCTGTCATAGGTCTCTCTGATCAATTAAGATGAGGTCAAACTGTCTGACTTTCTCTACATCTAAAGCCAATTAGAGATCATTGCCTGGGTCACTACCACCTTCTGACATCCTGCCCTAAATGCCTTAAAAGAATATAAAGCTCTTAAGAGTTCACTTCTGTTTCTTTGTCAGAAAGAAGTAATTTCTTTGTTTTGTCTGAGCTTACAGTAAACTTCCCTCACCTGTGCTTGTGTGGTTTTCTCATGGCATATCACATTCAACTAATGACTTAGGGCAGATGTCATCAATATTTTACATACCTGAGTAGCTCTCTGTGGGAGTCTTCACCCTCAAATATATTAATGCTTGTTCTGAAAGAGAATATTTTCAAACAACTTGTAGAAAAATTATTCAGATCTGACTGTTGTAAAAGCAAATTAATATAGAGATAATATTATTTCTTAATATTTCAGTCAAACAAGCTATGCAAATACTTTCATTAGTGGAACACACTAAAAATAAATCATCCTAAACCCCGCAATGACACCCTTCCCACACCCAGAAAACACCTTTTTGATGGTGTTTATGTAATGAATCAGTTGCTCTAGAACTTCACTGCTGTAAACAATTGAAAGGATTTATATACATTCTGTATTTCTTGTCTTTGGGTGGGGAGAAACAAATAATCATCTCCCAGTAAGAATTACTTCCTTATTTATTCATATTAGGATCATAGGACAATTCAGGTGTGGACCTCAGGACATCTGAGTCCAGCCACTTGCTCCAAATAGTGTCACCTGTGAGGTCAGACTGGAGGCTCAGGGTTTTGTTCATCTTGAAAATTTCTGAAGACTACACACCCTCTCTGAGCAACTGCTCCACTGACTCCCTGTCTTCACAGGACAAAGACTTTTCACCTTATAACCAATCTGAATCTGACTGGGTTCAGCCTCAGGCATATGCTCCAGTGCCCATTATCACCTTGGTGACACTTTGCTGAACTTCCTGAATTTTGGTATCTTCCTTGTATTATGAGCCCCAAACAGGATGAAGCATGAGTGCTGAGTAGAGGAGGATAATAACTTCCCTTGATCTACTAGTTGTGCCCCTATTAATACAGCACAGGATAGTACTGTCTATCTTTGTTGTAAAAGCACACTTGGTTCATATTCAGCTCACTGTCCAGCAGAACCTCCAATGCCTTTTCTATTTAGCAGCTTTCTAGTCATCAGCCCTCTACTTGTGTCACTACCTAGGGGCTCTTACACCCTAGAGGCAGAACTTTGAGCTTGTCCTTGTTGAACTACATGATGTTCCTGTCAACCTATTCCCTCAACCTTTCTATTTCTCTCTGAATGACAATGCTGCTCTCAAGAATATTAGCTGTTTTCTGTGGCTGTTGATCTGAACATGCCATCCTGCTAGACATGAGTTAAACCTAATAGTCTTTCAAATAAGTCACTGGTTTGAACAATGGAATTAGACCATTTTTAATTCTGTTGAACATGCCTAACATGATTTATCCTAAAATTATATTCACTGTTTGTGTTTACATTATCCTTAGGACTGAAACACTGCAATCCCATGGCAGGGCGGGTTGGAACTAGATGATTCTTGAGGTCCCTTCCATTCCTAACAATTCTATGATCCTATGAATCCAGATTTTTGAATTTTCATTTCTACTTGCGACTTTAACTTAGACATTCCTTGTTACCATTAATAATCCTTTATGGTATGACATGATTTACCATTCCAGTTTTCAAGAAAGGTAAGAAGGAAACCCTGATAATTACAGGCCTACCAGTCCCACCTCAGTACATGGTAAAACTGTGGGAGTTAATAAAAAACATCCATAAAATGCAGTCACTGGTCATAGCCAGAACAGGCTCATGAGAGGGAAGTCCTGCTTAAATAACTTAATTATATAGTTACGTAACTACTTACATAGTTGACTTGGGAAAGCAGTATACTAGATGTGTTTTTCAAGATTTTTAGCAAAGTTTTTGATATCATCTCTCATACTGTCCTTCTGGACAAAATGTCCAAGTAACAGCTACGCAAGGATATGATATGTTTAGTAAAAAATTAGCAGAGGCAGAGGTGCTGATCTCCTTTCTCTTATGACCAGTGATAGGACATGAGGAAATGCCATGAAGCTACTTCAGAAGAAGTTTAAACTGGTCATTAGGAAAAGGTTCTTCACTGAGAGGGTGGTCAGTCACTGGAATGATTAGTTTTAGGCAGTCATGCAAGAAGGAGGGAAATAGAATGGAATTTGTTAGAAGTGAGCACATTTGTAATGCATTTGCAAACAATGCCTTGAAACACCTTTCAGAAATTCAGGAGGAAAACCAGGAAGAGAATGAAATTATGATATTAAATTCACAGACATTCCCATCACTCAGAATATGTTTTCTGTACACAACATTATTCAACATGAGTTTTTACAGTCAGGCAATTAACATTTTTTAAAATATCAGTAGTAATTTTGTGCATTGTTTCATAATAATGTTGCAGAGTTCTAAAAACTGAATATTTCATATTTTGTGAAATAAGTAGGTCTAGAAAACCTTCTTACTAATGTCAGTAACAATAAAAAGTTGTAAATTTTAATGAATTGTTCCTACATTAAGGTAACAGCTATTTAAATTTTATAGTGCAATCTTTAGCTGTTATAACTATTTTTTACCTATATTCAGCAGATCAAAAATGCTTGATGGGATTCACTAAGATAAATTGAAAGCAGTATGTTGAGATTATGCCTTTATTTAAATATTTTACAATGAAGACAATATATATTCTATGAGGGGATAAAAAGAAAAAAAAATAGATTAATATAAGATGTTAACACAAAGACAAGCTAACATAACAAATTCATAAATGCATCTAGCGATAAGCCCCAATAATAAATCTTAAGTACCCTAATGGTCTGTCAAGGCAACTTGTGGTAACACCGTTGATCAAATCCAATTTAATTTTCTTTATCTGATTTTTCAAAAGTTAAGATTGCCTGGATTACTGTGAAAAAAAGATGCAATGGATATGTAGTAAATAAATGGTCTTGAAGAGGTAAAAACAGATGTCAAGTTTAAGAGATACTTTATTTCCAGTTTCACATACTGCATTGTGACTACCTCTGGGATATGCAACCCTACTGTTGTCTTGAAACTGGAAAATGGGCAGAAAAGTCAAATACGGCTCAACCTTTACTGATTGATGCACACTTCTCAAGCTATTGGAAGCAATCAGCTAATAAATTATTTAAATTGCCCTGGGAAACATTATCGATGCATTTGATGATCTACACTGAGTCCTTTAACTCATCACACAAGTAGAGCTCTACATGAAGCTTTCCAGCTATCAGTTCTGTCTTATGCATGTCTGCATGATTGATGAGCGAGTTATGTAAAATTAGGCACATCAAATGCCTTTAGATCTCTGTCTCTGAAAAAGAAGTAGATTCTGATTCCTAACTAGCCTCCCACTTCATAGAAAAGTGTTCTAAAAATGTGAAATTCTGTAAAGGGAAGAACACCAGTTCTTGTGTAGTCAGAGATTCTTAAGTGTCTTTACAGCAGAACATGAATTGCAATGTGTTGTACATAATGAGTGGAAGATATTATTATACAAATACTGAATAAACTATAACCATATTGTAGATATAAATCCCTGGTTAGATAATTGCCAGGCAGGAAACTAGCAAAAAGAGTGTTTTTTAAATAAAGAATATGCTATTTGTGTTTTATGTAACTCTATGTTAATACAAACTATCAGGCAGTTTTGAGTCTGCAGCAAGTAGGAAGAAACATTGAATGTTGACTGGGCATGTCAGGCATAGAAGATAGATGAAAGAAATTAGCTCTGCACATCACCTGAGAGTCTGTAGAGTGGATGATAGACAGGGCTCATACCAAAACAACACAGGAGTTTTTTTGTGGTTAAAAATAAGGTCCAGTTGAGTCCTATTTCATTGTGAGTATTTATTTGTTGTAGTCATAATTAGCAGCTGTTTGTAATAAAGACACACTGCAGATATGTGCCTTTAAAAATCTAATTGAGTTTTTCTGAATCATGGTGGATTGGCATGATTTGCCATTTACTGTATGAGTGGCCTTAACAACATCCTGTATATATCACTTAATAAGCAGGTAAGGTATTCCTTCAATCACCTCATCATGCAACCCACCTCATGAGTGACAGTGAATATCACTGCATACGTAACAATTTCTCCCATTTTTCCATTAAAAAAAAGCTTTGTTTCTGACCAAGGAATTTGGAGAAAGAAGAACACTAAGTCTTAAATGAAAAAATAATTTAAAAAAGACCTTCAATGAAATAAAAGTAAGCTCAGGACTTTAAGTAGTTTCCTAAGGATCTCTACAAAAATTAAATGGCTTGGTGTGAAATATTATATTCTTAATTACTGGTTTTATTTTTTTGTGGTGTTTTTTTTGTTGTTGTTGTTTATTTGTTATTGTTTGTTATTTAATGAGCTTATAAAAAGAGAAGAAAGAGAAATAAAAGAGATAAAGAGAAAGTCTAAAGATTATTTTGTATTATTGTTTTTACTGTTATTTTTAGTAAGTCATGTTCTTGATTTCATGTTTACAAGTTAACAGTGCTAGGACACAAAAGATATGAGTTGTAAAATGAAAAAAATAAGAAGTGGTTTGTAGGTATTAATACTTCCATTAAATTATTACTACATGAAAAATTAGATTAAAATATCTATTTCATTTCACTGACAAGTATGAACAAGTACTCTGATGTCCTGATATAGTTTAATGGTCTCTAGTATCTTTTTTTGATCAACCATCCGTAACAGTGCAGCATTAATGGATAAGGAAAGCGTGGACATCTGTAAAGCATTTGACACCATCCCGCAGGACATCCTGGTCACTAAATAGGAAAAACATGGACTTGAGGGGTGGATCGCTCACTGGATAAAAAATTGGCTGGATGGTGACACTCTAAGAGTTGTGGTCAAAGGCTCAGTGTCCAAATGGATAGCAGTGATCAGTGATGTCCGTCAGGGGTCAGTACTGGGACCGGTGTTGTTACCACATTTACCTGTGATATTGACAAAGGAATTGAGTGTACCCTGAGCAAGTTTATGGATAATACTGAGCTGTGGTGGCCTGGGTGACATGCCAGAGGGAAGGGATGCCATCTGGAGGGACCTCAACAGGCTGGAGAGTTGGGCCAAAGCCAACCTCATGAAGTTCAACACAGCCAAGTGCAAGATCCTATGCCTGGTTCAAGGGAATTCTAAGCAGTGATATAGGCTGGGTATGGCTCAAGAATAGTCTTGAGGAGAAGAACTTGGGGGTGTTAGTTGAAGAAAACATGAGCCAGAAATGTGTAACTGCACCCCAGAAAGCCAAAAATATCATCTACAGAATCAAAAGAAGTGTAACCAGCAGTATGAGGGAGGTGATTCTTCCTCTCTGCTCTCATGTGAACCCACCTGGAGCACTGCATCCAGTTCTGGTGCCCCCAGCATAACAGGGACATCGAGATGCCAGAGCAGGTCCAGAGAAGGGACACAAAGATTATCAGAGTCTGGAGAATCTCCCCTATGAGGACAGGCTGCAAGGGTTGAAGTTGTCTGGTGAAAAAAAGGTTCTAGGGAGACCTTATATCAGGCTTCCAGTATATGTAGGGGGCCTACAAGACAGCTGGGAAGAGAACTTTTAGAATAACTTGTTGTGAAAGGATGAGAGGGAATGGATTTAAGCTTGAGGATGGTAGATTTAGACTGAATATTAGGAAGAAATTCTTTACAGTAAGGGTGGTGAGACAGTGGAACATGTTGCCCAGGGAGATTGTGGATGTCCCTGCCCTGGAGGTGTTTAAGTTCTTCAAACTTTTTCCTTCAGTTACACTTAATCTTCGTAATTCATCTGTCTAAATATTTAGGTGTATTTGATAAAAAATGGAAATCCAGGCTTCTTTTACAGTGAAGAACTAGGTCCTTAACACCATGCTTCATGCTTAGGTTTTTATTCAACTATCAGAATAGGGTAAAATACCTTCTGAAGGTACAACTTTCTCTGCTAACTGGAGAGCTGGGACTTCTTGATACTGGCTGTATTTGTATGCCGGAAAGAGATGAAGATGAATTGTATTCCTCATGTATTAGAATCTCATATGTTTGTTTCAAATAATTCTTGTACCGTATATTTTGGATGAGCAGCAAAGCCATAAATGTAAGCTGATATTTCAACAGTTTAAGCAATATTTATAGAAAGTTGTAGTATATTAATTTTGACTATATGAGTATTATTGCTTCTTCTAGCTTTTCTCCATCTTTACTTCAGACATGATTAGCCCTTGGTGAAGCCATGGTCGTTATCCTCAATCACCCGTTCTTCATTTTCCATGTGCCTTAGCAAGGATTTATGGAAGATCTTCTCCATGATCTTGCCAGGCACAGAGGTGAGGCTTACTGTCCTAAAGTTTTGGGGGCTTCCTTTTTTCTCTTTTCAAAGATGGGAATTATGTTCCCCTTTTTCAGTCAGTAGGTAATTCACCAGACTGCCATGACCTTTCAAATATGATGTATAGCAGCTTTGAAACTTCATCTGCTAGTTCCCCAGAAACTGCAAGAGGCTCTCATTGGGCCCCATGGACTTATGTATCTTCAGGTTCTTCAGATGGTCTTGGAACTGATCTTCACTTATAGTGATCAAATCTTCCTTTTCCCAGTCCCTACCTCAGCCTTCTCTGTATCCCTCATGATCTGTTCTCCATTTTCATTCTGGAGAGGCCCCACATCTACCCTAGCCTTCCTTACCTGGAGAAATCCTTCTTTTTCCCGTTTATGTCCCTAGCCAAATGGAATTTTATGTAGGCTTTTGACTTCTTAACCTGATCTCTTGCTGCCCAGACAACTTCTATGTAATCCTCTCATGTAGACAGTTGTTTCTTCCACCATGATTTTGAGTAAGTACCGATTTTTTTTCTAGCAGAGAGAGTGCATTTCATTTTGTCCATCCCTTCTTCTGCCCTGAGTTCTGTCTCCCCTTACCTTCCTCCCTCTCCCTTCCTTTCTCTGTACATCCCTCCATCCCACCCCTACTTCCTTTCTAGACATCCTAAATAGATTATATTGTAGAAAAGTCACCACACTACCTCTATTTTGTGGTGTTGTTTTTTTTTTTCCAGTTCAGACAAAGCAGAATGTTATAAGTGTTAAGGACATTTATTATGAAATCTGTAGTTGGTGCATTTTTATATCCTTTTCTCTTTGAGCCCAGACAAGGAATAGAATTTTAACAGAAAATAGTGAAGTCTGATAAATCAAGGTAGAATCTTTATCAATATATTTCAGTATTTAATCCATTATCAACAAGCTGATACACCAATTTTCTTCCCCTTGACTGATCCAACAGAAGAATTCATGCAAAACACAGAACATAAATTTTACTCTACTGATATTCTCCAGGTGTCCAGGGTTTTGCAGTCTGCTAAAACAATATATTTTACAGAGAAAGAAATGCTTCCTGTAAAGAATGCAGAATCTTCCAATGTAATCATTTTATTGACCAAAGCACTTTTACTTCATTAGTTGCATTAGTTAATAAGCCACTTTTAGAAAATTTGAGTGTGTGCTCATGTACATGTGAACAAAGCTTCTAGCTGTATTTTCAGCAACATAGGAGAAAATATAATAATAAATAGTAATGAACATACAAAACATATCAGGTACTAGGAATATAACTGTGAAATGTCTCTATTATCTCTGCTAGTACAAAGACAAAGTCAAACTGATTTTCAGAGCTGATTCCAAGGGAGTATTTACAATACAATACAATACAATACAATACAATACAATACAATACAATACAATACAAACCATGTCTAATATACTCTGATAAAACTGATCATAAAATTCATTTGTGAAATGTATATTTTAAAGCACCATTGCTACCAGTCCCACATAATGACATCATGCTCAGTACAGCTTAAACAGATCTGAATTCTGAGAAACAGCTATAATGTAGATTGACCATGTGTTGGCATCTATGAAAAACAGCCATGGTAATGTTCCAGATACTACCTTGCATTAAACCATACACACTGATTTGTGAAATCACAACTAAGTAACTGAAAAAAATGTTGCATTAGTTATACAGGATATATATCTTATAGGATGCAATCACTGCCTCATATCCTTAAGTGATAGAAATTGTCTTGTATTGCATACTTTTTAATTAATCTGTGAGAATCAGCTTTTTTTTTTTCTATTATTCCAAGAAGTTATTTCTCCACATTCTATAAGGAAAGAAGTTGTAACACAGAAGCAGTGCAATTCTAGAGTAGTTAACATTTTTCCCCCTTCTTTCGTGATCCTTTTGGTGCCTTCAAAACATTGACTTTCCTTAAGTTTCTGGTATTTTTGAGGCAGCTATGTAATGAAACTGATGACAAGAGTGTTCTAGCATATGTCTATTTACTAGCAAGGCTGTTTACAAAGGCATGTAACACTAGGGCAAGGGGCAATGGTTTTAAACTACAGAAGGCTGGATTTAGGTTGGATATATGGAAGAATGGACCAGTGTGCCCAGGGAGATGGTAGAAGCCCATCCTTGAATACATTAAAGGTCATGCTTGATTGGGCTCTGAGCAATCTGATCTAGTTGGGGATGTCCCTGATGATTCCATGATTTTTCATCACAGTATTCAGCAGGGATACATATTGATGTCTGTCTTGTTTCTACTATTTTATGCAATGGTACAGTCTGCAATTTTAAAATACATAGCTGGATTGGTTCTTGAAAAAGCTTTAAAAACTCATCTTTTAATTTTGTGCTGTTGTGGCATAAATACATTTCTGTCTTTCACAGCTCAAATATAAGATTGAAAATATCCTCATGTGAATATTTTGATCATTCAAATCTATTATATTCTATGTTTTGTAATTCAGTACAGGTGCTATGTAAATTTTCTCAGTAGCTTAAATGATCAGTGCAGTTATGTTAGCATTTAAGTATCCTGTATTTTCACCAGAAATTATTAGCATATCAATATGATAATGCATAATTAACAATTCACATTTTCACATTTAATGCCTTTCACGTATTTAGCATTGTCATTTACTGTTGCAGCACCTATGTTTTAATTAAAAATAAACAAAAGTGAAAATATGTAGCATTTTCAGATAAAATATTAATTAGTTTGCTATGAATTACAATATCTAGTGGGACATACAGAATTTACTAAGCCACTCTAACTGTCCTATGTAATCTTTGTCTTTAAAAAAAAAAGTTTCATAAAAGTCTTTTCAGTTTTACCAGCATCTATTGAATTCGTTTATTCAGAATAGAAATTTTTAGCAGTCTAACAAAAAAACTAATGGGATCGTTAAAACTAAATTCTTCTCTTGGGTCTGCATAATGGAGCATTTATTATCTCCTCTGCTCTTCTTCCTTGAAAGAACTCTCGTTGCTGGCACTGGCATTTCTACCATGGGCAAGAAGATCAGAATAGTTCTATGAATCTGTTCTGTTAACATGAAAGAGGAAAATTTAGTCAGAAGACTCTAACAAAAGCTTGGCACTCCATTTTTCTTTGAGCTACTAGATGGAATGCCAGCTGACACCTATGGGAAATTCATACAAAGATAGAGAATAAACAATGGGGACCATATGTCCCTAATTTCCATGAAAAAGAAAAATCAATCTGACCAAGAGGTTTTTGGTGTGTCACATTGTACTTTGTGATGCTTAGATACTTTATGAACCTTAACTCAGACTATTATCATGAAATACTAAAACCAGGGTGAAGCTCAGGACAGGAAGTACTGTCCTAGTTTCTCAAATGATGTATGTCTGAACTGAGGGACTGGATGGTATCTCCATTTCTTGATACATCACTGAAAACCTCCAGCGCATATGTCACCTGGAAGCACAGATCTTTTCTGTTGTTCACATTTTTACTGAGAAGAAACTGTGTATGAACAGGAAAAAAACCTGTGGTGCTTTCCAGCAGCTTGCCTGTGATTGTCCATCAGAAGGTTAGTTTAGACATAGAACATAGGTCCTGATTTCTAAAATGAACATGAACGTAGATTGCTGAGATATTGCAATACCTAACAACAGCTAAACTTTCCAGAAAACAGGTAAGGCTCATCTGTATAAATAGTACTGCACTATGTGGTTAGCATTGGATGTTTCTTGCAAAGTATAAACCCTACAGAACAGGGTTTATAATAGATGAAGACAAAACTTACACTAAAACTTTTGTTTGAAACTTGAATTACAGCATCTACTTTGGGATCACTGTTCATTCCTTTCAGCAAATAATGACTCATAAAAGCAAAGACTACTTCATTAATAAACATGAATGTTGTGATTTACTTAGCACCTCAAGGTTAATTTCTTTAAGCATTAAATAGTCTCAGAGATATTGCTTCTTTTATGTGATATGATAAATACTGTTTATTTTCCTGAAATTTTCATGGCTGTCTTCACTTACTCATGTAGCTTTTTGTATATGACTTTAAGAATAATTAAAAAATAATAATACAACAAACTAATTTAAATACTCCCCTCCATATTTCTTTGTATATAATGCTATATTTTGTGTAGATGTGTGTATTTGTACACTTAAAACTTTACACTAACAGCACAAAAAAAAAATTTTGTTGTAAACAATTTGTTTCAATCAGATAAATATGTCAATCTTAAAATATTCATACATGTTTAAGTATTTATAATGTATGTCTACTACATGTTTATACATACTTGTACAGAAGCATATTGAAAAGTATTACCTACAGGGAGTAAACCTGTCATAGATTATGCACATAGAAAGCAAAAGACAATAAATAGCCCTATCTAGTACTGATCCCTGGGGGACACCATGAGCCACAGGCCTTCAACTGGACTTTGCGCCACTGAGAACAGCTCAGTTCCCAATCCATCTCACCATCTAGTCATCCAGCCTGCACTTCTTAAGCTTGGCCATGGGAGAAAGTGTTGCATGCCTTGCTGAAGTTGATGTAAGCAACATCTGTTGCCTTCCTCTCATCTATCCATCTAGCTTTGCTACCAGAAAAGGTTATCAGATTGGTCAAGTGTGACTTCACCTTGGTGAATCCATGCTAAATACTCTTTTCCTCAACATGCTTTTAGATGCTGCCAAGAGCAAGCTGCTCCATCATCTTTCCCGAGGTGAAGGTAAGGCTAACCAGCCTATAGTTACCCAGGTCCTCCTTCTTGCCTTTTTTGAAGATTGGAGAGACATTGGCCTTCCTTCTGTGGTCAGGGACTTCTCTTGTTTTCCAGGACTTTTCCAAGATTATTGAGAATGCTCTGACAATGGTTACTGCCAGCTGCCTCAACGCTGGTAGGTGCATCCCATCAGGGCTCATGAATTTTCATGCTACTTGAAATGTAATATTAAGTTCTACACTGGTAACTTTTCTGAAATTTTGGTGATCATTTCAGTTTCTTTTTCTTATCCATGTTATCTTTTTGTTATAAATTTCCCATGTAAGAATTTTCTCTAAGTGTTTTCCTAATTTTAATATACTAATAACAAATGAGAAACACAAATCCTTTCAAAATTATCATCCTGCAGTTTTTATGATTAATCCAAAATTATGCTATATTAATCTTATAATATAAAAACAAGATTGCAGATTTTGTATAAAACTGTAGACTACATCATCTGTACAAATACCAAGATTTTACATCATTTCTTACGTAGAATACTTCACCTTCTAAAGCCATTTAACACTATTAGGAAACAAAAATTGAAGATTTTATATTACTTTGAAATTGGATAAGTTAAAGAATAATTAACTGACACAATATTTTTTAATTTTTGTTTGTTTGTTTTGTTTTGTCTTCATTTTAAGGAGTGAGACAGATGCCCTTCACTCCTTCCCAAAGCAGTAAAGAAAACACTCCACACTGGATTGGAAAGAATTAGAAGTTTAAATGGAAGTACTATTCATAACTATGTACAGCAGTACAAAAAGCATATAAAATACATAAAGCTTCCTCCTCCACCTTGGCCACCATTCTCCAAAAAATTCCTTACACCAAAGTTTTCTGCAAAACTCCCTCCAAACCAGGCCAAAACCCCAGGTCTCAAATGCCAACCCCCCCCCTCCCACCCCTGCCCTTCCCCTATCGCCATGCCTCTCTATCCCCTCATACCAAACCCAAGAGACACAGTCTAAAATTCAGCTTGCCAGCTCAAGGCCCTGCTCCCCTACATCACAAAGATAAGGCAACCCGCACCAGGAAGGGAGCCAGAAGAGGACAAGGAAGAGGTAGGACATCCTACATTGTTCCCTTATAAAGGGAAGATGCAGGCATTATGGGAATGGAATAACAAAAGATTACCCTTTCTGGTGTGCATCTTCTGTACTGTCTAGTCCTCCTGGAAGTCTTCTTTATGGTTCTTAAATGCATCCAGCCTCAAACCATAACAATTTTGTTTATTTGTTTGTTTATTTTGGGGTTTTGTTTGTTTGTTTTGTGTGGGTTGTTGTTTTTTTTTTTTTTTGGGGGGGGGAGGGGTTGTTTGGTTGGTTGGTTTTTTATCTTACATATGAATTATTCACTCAAGATTCTCTGATTTTACCTGGCCAATTTGGGTCACATGACACAGTCATAACAGGACATTCAAAAATGGTACTAGATAGCATGTTGCTGAAGTACTTACTTACAATACATCAGCTCTGGACTCAGTTGCCTTCTGGTGAACCAAACAAGGAAGAAAGATGTCTATCTTTCTAGGCAAGGATTTGTACACAATTGTACAATATGAGTAATGCTATTTCTTCCCTGCTTCTGTGTGTGTCCTAATTAGGAAAGCTATGAATACTTAGACATAGGGATGCCAATTTCCAGACCTCAGTCTTAGTGATGATGCAGAACAATGTTTATGTAATGACTAATTTCTGAGATCTGTGTGTTTACCAGAAAATGTAATTTATACATGAGGAACAATCCTTTCTTCCTCAGTTCTGATCATCACTAAAATAGATCAGATATGTTTCACACACACACACAAAAACCCAACACTTATTTCACCATGAAATAAAATGCACATTTTAATTAACTAATTCAGATTAAAATATCTACTGCTGACTTATAAAATTAGGTGAAATCAATTCTACTTACCTTATGTTTGGTAGAATTCTGGCTTGCACTTAGAAATACAATTTCTTCTCTTGTCCATTAGAAACAGCATGTAGTGTAACTTAGCTGGGTTCCTTCTATACTCACTAGGGAGGACATCTCAAAAATTTTCTTGTCTTAAAACATGATTGATTAAGTTTCTAGATCCATCTTCTTTTATCTAGAACAGGAGAACCATACATAGCTATGTTTGATGGCAATGATTAATCATAAAACTTTCAGAAAATTAAAGTTAAGTGAGCTGAATCCCACATTGGGAGTGAAAGGACTAGATAATTTCTTACATTTAAATACTATGTAGTGGTAGGCATTAACAAAAAACACAGAGACAAGCGTGCACAAAAACTTTACAAATGTACTTTCTCACCATACACATGTACACACATGCTGTGATACATATGTTATCTTTCTGGTTATATTTTTTGGTTGTTGTTTGGTTATGTTAATCTTAAGATGTAATGTTCTGTAACTCTTTTGTTCTCTGGCAAATTAATCAGATTTTAAAATCTTGTGGAATTTTCTGTTCTGATGGCTTCCTATATGATCCAGTCTCACAAATCTTTGCAACTAGGCAATTCCACTGAAAATGGGGTTTTTGAGATTTTTAGTTTGGGAAGATTGTTTTTTTTTTTTTCCCCTAAAATTATAACTAGGTCATATGTGACAAAAGAAATAAAATGAAGCACTCCTGCTTTATTTTAGAATCTGGCCTCCTAGAGATGCTGAGTCTGACCTGCTATAAATCATTATAGCAATTTCCCACAGGCAGTAAAAGGGAACAAAATGATAGTCATTCCCACTTACATTTCACCACTTGTAATACTACATATGTCCTGCCACAATTGAAAAAAAAAAACAAAAAAAAAACTATGAACCAAATCAACTTAAAAATAACATCAGAGCCCAGGGCAATCCATATATTTATGTATGTTGTATGGAAATGTTAGCACGTTATTTTACCTAATAACTGATTATACAGTGAAGATTTCAGATATAAAATGTGCAACATCATTTACCACAGAAGAAAGAAAAAATGTCAAAATTACAATTGTTTGTCTTACTGATTTATCTCCTTTCAGATTTCATTTTTTGCTTCCACCAGTTTTTTTGTAGGAAGAGGTACTGAATGTCTTCTTTGTCCATACTACTGCAGATTGTCCTCAGGAGCACCAGACCCCTGAGGGCCCAGAGTAAGTCAGGATAAAGGAGGAGTTTGCATTTGTTGATGAGGACTGGGTTAGTAATCAGATAAGCAATCTGCACATCCATAAATCCCTGGGTCCTGATGGATGTTGAAGGAACTAACAGAAGTCATTGATATGCCAATTTTCATCATCTTTAGGAAGTCATGGGGAGCAGGATAGGTGCCTGAGGAAAGCAAATGTTACTCCAGTCTTAAAAAAGGGAAACAAGCAGGACCCAAGTAACTATAGACTGGTCAGCCTCACATTCATCCCTGGAAAGGTGATGGAACAGGTTATCTTCAGTGCTGTCCTTAGGCATATCAAGGATAAGAAGGTAATTTGGAGCAGTCAGCATGGTTTTACCAAAAGGAAGTCATGTTTAAACAACCTGATAGCCAGATGGATAGATGACAACAGTGCAGTAGATGTGGTTTATCTTGATTTCAGTAAAGCATTTGACACTGTCTCCCACAGCATCCTGGCAGCTAAACTGAGGCAGTGAGGTCTGGATGATTGGGTAGGGAGGTGGATTGTGAACTGGTTGAAGGAAAGTCAGCATTGTGGTTAAGGAGAAAGAGTCTAGTTGGAGGCCTGTATCTAGTGGAGTCCCTCAGAGGTCTATACTAGGACCAGTACTATTCAATATATTCATCAACAATGTCTGAGGGAATAGTGCACTGTCCTGGTAGGCAGCAGGATGACCGTGAGCCCCCAGTATGCCATTGTGGCCAGGAAAGCCAGTGGAATCCTGGGGTGTATTAGAATGGATGGGACAAGGATGTCAAGAGAGGTTCTCTTGCCCCTCTAATCTGTCCTGGTGAGGTCACATCAGCAATATTGTGTCCAATTCTGGACCCTTCAGGTCAAGAATCACAGGGAACTGCTTGAAAGCATCCAATGTAGAGCCACAAAGATAATTAAGTGAGCGGAACGTCTCCCTTATGAGGAAAGGCTGAGGGAGTTTGGTCTCCGGAGGCTGGAGAAGCGAAGACTGAGGGGTGACCTCATTAATGTTTATAAATACATGAAGGGTGAGTGTTGGGAGGATGGAGCCAGGCTCTTCTCAGTGATGTCCAATGACAGGACAAGGGACAACAGGTGCAAGATGCAGTATAGGAAGTTTCACGAAAACATAAGGAAAAGTTTTTTCACTGTGAAGGTGGAAGAACACTAACAGGCTACCCAGAGAGTTTGTGCAGTCTTCTTCACTGAAGATGCTTAAAGTTCATCTGGATGTGTTCCTGTGTAACCTGCTCTAGGTGATCCTGCTCTAGCAGAGGGATTGATTAGATAACCTTTCAGGGTCACTTCTAATCTCTAACATGCTGTGGTTCTATGTGATTCTATCATAGAATCATAGAACGAATAAGGTTGGAAAAGACCTCAGAGATCATTAAGTTCAACCTATCACCCAGCACCTCATGACTAACTAAACCATAGCTTGAAGTGCCACATTTAATCCTTTTTTGAGCACCTCCAGGGATGGTGACTCTACCACCTTCCTGGGCAGCACATTCCAATGGACAATAATTCTTTCTGTGAAGAATTTTCTCCTCACCTCAAGCCTAAACTTCGCCTGGCATAGATTGAGACTGTGTCCTCTTGTTCTGGTGCTGGTTGCCTGGGAGAAGAGACCAACCTCCACCTGTCCACAACCTCCCTTCAGGTAGTTGTAGAGAGCAAGAAGGTCTCCCCTGAGCCTCCTCTTCTCCAGGCTAAGCAACCCCAGCTCCCTCAGTCTCTCCTCATAGGGCTTGCACTCCAAACCCCTCACCAGCTTTGTTGCCCTCCTCTAGACACGTTCTAACAATTCCTTATCTTTCCCAAACTGAGGGACCCAGAACTGGACACAGGACTCAAGGTGTGGCCTAACCAGTGCTGAGTGCAGAGGCAGAATGACCTCCCTGCTCCTGCTGGCCACACTGTTCCTGATACAGGTCAGGATGCCATTGGCCCTCTTGGCTGCCTGGACACACTGCAGGCTCATGTTCAGCCTACCATCGACCAGTACCCCCAGGTCCCTCTCTGCCTGGCCACTCTCCAGCCACTCTGACCCCAGCCTATAGCACTGCATGGGGTTGCTGTGACCAATGTGCAGAACCTGGCACTTGGATGTGTTCAATCTCATGCCGTTGGATTCTGCCCATCTATCCAGACTGTCGAGGTCCCTCAGCAAAGCCTCTCTACCCTCCAGCAGATCAACTCCTGCCCCCAGCTTGGTGTTGTCCACAAACCCTCAGCAAAGCCTCTCTACCCTCCAGCAGATCAACTCCTGCCCCCAGCTTGGTGTTGTCCACAAACCCTCAGCAAAGCCTCTCTACCCTCCAGCAGATCAACTCCTGCCCCCAGCTTGGTGTTGTCCACAAATTTACTGATGATGGACTCAATGCCCTCATCCAGATCATCAATAAAGATGTTGAAGAGCATGGGGCCCAGCACTGATCCTTGGGGCACACCACTAGTGACTGGCTGCCAGCTGGATGTGGCACCATTCACCACCACTCTCTGGCCTCGGCCCTCCAGCCAGTTCCTAACCCAATGCAGTGTGCTCCTCTCCAAGCCATGGGCTGACAGCATGGCCAGGAGTTTGCTGTGGGAGACGGTGTCAGAGGCCTTGCTGAAGCCCAGGTGGACTACATTCACAGCCTTCCCCACATCAACCAGGCGGGTCACCTGATCACAGAAGAAGATCAGGTTGGTCAGGCAGGACCTGCCCTTCCTGAAACCATGCTGGCTGGGCCTGATCCCTCGGCCATCCTCTAAGTGCTGTGTGATTGCACTCAAGATCCTCAGCAAGGCCTTTGACACCATCCCCCACAACAAACTCCTGGCCAAGCTGGCAGCCCATGGCTTGGACAGGAGCACACTGCATTGGGTTAGGAACTGGCTGGAGGGCTGAGCCCAGAGAGTGGTGGTGAGTGGTGCCACATCCAGCTGGCGGCCAGTCACTAGTGGTGTGCCCCAGGGATCAGTGCTGGGTCCCATGCTCTTCAACGCCTTTATTGATGATCTGGATGAGGGCATTGAGTCCATCATCAGTAAATTTGTGGACGACACCAAGCTGGGGGCAGGAGTTGATCTGCTGGAGGGTAGAGAGGCTTTGCTGAGGGACCTTGACAGTCTGGATAGATGGGCAGAATCCAACGGCATGAGATTGAACACATCCAAGTGCCGGGTTCTGCACATTGGCCACAGCAACCCCATGCAGTGCTACAGGCTGGGGTCAGAGTGGCTGGAGAGCGGCCAGGCAGAGAGGGATCTGGGGGTACCCGTCGATAGTAGGCTGAACATGAGCCTGCAGTGTGTCCAGGCAGCCAAGAGGGCCAATGGCATCCTGGCCTGCATCAGGAACAGTGTGGCCAGCAGGAGCAGGGAGGTCATTCTGCCCCTGTACACTGCACTGGTTAGGCCACACCTTGCGTACTGTGTCCAGTTCTGGGCCCCTCAGTTTAGGAAGGATGTTGTCTTGCTGGAGCGTGTCCAGAGAAGGGCAACAAAGTTGGTGAGGGGTTTGGAACACAAGCCCTACAAGGAAAGCAGATGAAGTTGCTAAGCCCCTCTCTATTATATTCCAAAAGTCATGGCAGACTGGGGAAGTCCCCACAGATTGAAAAGGGCAAATATTGCTCCCATTTTCAAAAAGGGTAAGGAGGAGGAACCAGGGAACTACAGGCCGGTCAGTCTCACCTCTGTGCCCGGAAAGATCATGGAGCAGATCCTCCTGGAGGCACTACTGACTCAGAAGAGTAGTGAAGAGGTGATTTGGAGCAGTCAGCATGGCTTTGCCAAGGGCAAATCCTGCCTGACAAACCTGGTGGCCTTCTATGAACAAGTGACAGCATTAATAGATGAGGGGCGAGCAACTGATGTAATTTACCTGGACCTGAGCAAAGCCTTTGACACTGTCCCACACCACATCCTGGTCTCCAAGCTGGTGACACACGGGTTTGATGGGTGGACCACCAGATGGATAAAGAACTGGCTTGATGGCCGCACCCAAAGAGTGGCTGTCAACGGGTCCATGTCCCAGTGGAGGCCAGTGACAAGCGGAGTCCCTCAGGGATCAGTCCTGGGACCAGTCTTGTTCAACATCTTTGTGGGTGCCACGGACAGTGGCATTGAGTGCACCCTCAGCAATTTGCTGATGACACCAAGCTGTGTGGTGCAGCAGACACGCTGGAGGGAAGGGATGCCATCCAGAGGGACCTTGACAGGCTGGAGAGGTGGGCACAAGCCAACCTCATGAGCTTCAACAAGACCAAGTGCAGGGTCCTGCATCTGGGTCGAGGCAATCCCAGGCACAAATACAGGCTGGGCAGTGACTGGCTGGGGAGCAGCCCTGAGGAGAGAGACTTGGGGGTGCTGGTGGACGAGAAGCTCAACATGAGCTCTCAATGTGCACTTGCAGCCTGGAAAGCAAATCAGATCCTGGGCTGCATCAGGAGAAGTGTGGCCAGCAGGTCAAGGGAGGTGATTCTCCCCCTCTACTCAGCTCTGGTGAGACCCCACCTGGAGTACTGCATCCAGTTCTGGAGCCCCTATTACAAGAGGGATCTGGAGGTGCTGGAACGTGTCCAGAGAAGGGCCATGAGGATGATCGGAGGGCTGGAGCACCTCTCCTATGAGGACAGACTGAAGGAGTTGGGGCTGTTCAGTTTGGAGAAGAGAAGGCTCCGAGGTGACCTCATTGTGGCCTTCCAGTATCTGAAGGGGGCCTACAAGAAGGCTGGGGAGGGACTTTTCAGACTATCAGGGAGTGATAGGACTAGGGGGAATGGGATGAAGCTGGAGGTGGGGAGATTCAGGCTGGACATGAGGAGGAAGTTCTTCACCGTGAGGGTGGTGAAGGCCTGGAATGGGTTGTCCAGGGAGGTGGTTGAGGCCCCATCCCTTGAGGTGTTTAAGATCAGGGTGGACAAGGCTCTGTCCAGCCTGATCTAGGGTAGAGTGTCCCTGCCCATGGCAGGGGGGTTGGAACTAGATGATCCTTGTGGTCCCTTCCAACCCTAACTGAAACTATGAAACTAAACTATGAAAGGCTGAGGCAGCTAGAGTTGCTTAGACTGGAGAAGAGGAGACTGAGGGGTGACCTTATTGCTCTCTACAACTACCTGAAGGGAGGTTGTAGACAGGCAGAGGTTGGTCTCTTCCCCCAGGCAGCCAGCACCAGAACAAGAGGACACAGTCTCAGGGGAGGTTTAGACTGCATGTTAGGAAGAAGTTCTATACAGAGAGAGTGATTGCCCATTGGAATCGGCTGCCCGTGGAGGTGGTGGAGTCACCTTCATTGGAGGTGTTCAGAAAGAAGCTTGATGGGGTGCTTGCTGCCACGGTTTAGTTGTTTGGGTGGGTTGTATTGTATTGTATTGTATTGTATTGTATTGTATTGTATTTAGGTGGGTTGGATTGGTTGATGGGTTGGACGCGGTGATCTTGAAGGTCTCTTCCAACCTGGTGGTGTCTTGTATTGTATTGTAAGATGACCTGTTCCATAATCGTGCCTGGCACTGAGGTCAAGCTGACCGGCCTTTAATTCCCTGGCTCATCCAACTGGCCCTTCCTGTGGATGGGCACCACGTTGGCCAGCTTCCAGTCTTCTGGGACCTCTCCAGTGAGCCAGGACTGCTGAAAAACGGTGGAGAGTGGCCCAACCAGCTTATCTGCCAGCTCTCTCAGCACTCTAGGATGCATCCCATCTGGTCCCATGGACTTGTGGGGATCCAAGCGGCTGAGGAGATCTCTAACTTCCTCCTCCTGGAACAGCGAGAAACTATGCTGTTCCCTGGCTCCATCTGCCAGCTCTGCAGGCCAGCTATCTGAAGACATTCTGTCCTGCTATTAAAATTTGAGGCAAAGAAGGTGTTAAGTACCTCTGCCTTTTCCTCATCTATTGTTACTATGTTCCCCTCCATGTCCGCTAAGGAGTGGAGGTTGTCCTTGCCCTTCCTCTTGCTATTAGTATATTTATAGAAAGACTTTTTGTTGTCCTTCACAGCAGAGGCCAGTCTAAACTCTAAATGGGCTTTTGCCTCCCTAATTTTCTTCCTGCATGACCTGGCAACATCCTTAAACATTCCATGGGTTGCGTCACCTTTCTTCCAAAGATGGTACACCCTCTTTTTTTTCCCCTTTGTTCTTTTAGAAGTTTGTTGCCCATCCAGGCTGGCCGTCTACCCCGGCGGCTCATCTTCTGTCACATTGGCACAGCCTGTTCCTGCATCTTCAAGGGTTCTTTCTTGAAGTAGGACCAGCTCTCCTGGACCCCTTTGTGTTTAAGTGCTGTTTCCCAAGGAACCTTCTGAGTTAGTTCCTTGAATAACCTGAAGTCTGCCCTCCGGAAGTCCAGAGAGGAGGTTTTGTTGCTGCCCCTCTTAGCTTGACTGAGTACTGAAAATTCATCTATTTTATGGTCACTGAACCCTAGACATTCTCCGACCACCACATCACCCACCAGCCCTTCCCCATTTGTGAAGAAGAGGTGAAGCAGAGCCTTACCCCTGCGTGGTAGGGTGAGAAAGTTCCACACACACACACAAAGAAACCACAGCTAACTCAGTCAGAAAAGCAGATGAAAGCTATATTTACAGGCATAAATGGAATGCAATGAATATGTACACAAATATACAATATTTACTATATATATACAGAAATACACAGCAATGAACGTAATGCAGAAAAGCCTTTTCCCTCCAGCCGGCCAGGGGGGTTCCCTGAACCCCCCTCTCTCCCTCCCTACCTCCCCTTTTTCCCAAAAAGGGTTAGAGAGAGAGAGAAAGGCAATTAAGGAAGAAAAATTCTGTTAGCTCAAAGCATATGCAAGAATTAGTTTTCTTATCTGCTTAGCTTTGTTAATTCAAGGCCGCTCCTGTCCAGCAAAGCTGCTGCTTCAGAGAGAGAGAAGCCATCCAGCCCACAGGACAGAGAAGAACAGACTGAACTCAGCCAGAGCCCAGACAGAACTGACAAAACCTAAACCTACCAATGAAATTAGTTTAGACTCTCATGTTTTTGTTTAAATATCAAAAACATTCAGCCAGAGTGCTCAGCAACTGTCTCTTTCTTAAAGGCACAGCCTAAACTGGTCACACCCTGGTAGGCTTGTGCAGCACCTGGGATAAGAAGCTGTCCTCCATATATTCTAAGAACCTCCTAGACTGCCTCCCCTCTGCTGTGCTGAGATCCCAGCAGATAGCAGGCAGGTTGAAGTCACCCATGAGAAGAAAGTCTGGCGACCTTGAGACAGCCTTAAGCTGCCTATAGAATGCTTCATCAACATCTTCCTCCTGGTTGGGTGGTCTATAACAGACTACAACCAGGATGTCTGCCCTGCTGGTCTTCCCTCTAATTCTTGCCCACAAGCATTTAACCTGATCATCCCTGATCTCTAGCTCAATGGCATTTAGTATCTCCCTGACTTACAGGGCCACCCCTCCACCCTTCTCCCTTGTCTGTCTCTCCTGAAGAGCCTGTATCCGTCAATTGCTGTGCTCCAGTCATGTGAGTCGTCCCACCACGTCTGTGATGGCAACTGCATCATAACTTTCCTGCTGTAACAAGGCTTCCAGCTCATCTTGTTTGTTGCCCATACTTTGTGCATTAGTGTACATGCACTTCATCTGGATATGTGATTTTTTTGGGGGCAGTGAACACAGGCAGCGAACATGGTAAAGGGCTTCCAGGAAACTCAGACCTTTTTGCAGTATAACCTGTGTGCCAACAAGGACAACAAGAGCAAGCAATTGAACAGGCTACTACAATGTTTAACTTTGGAAGCCAGGATATAGACAAAGCAAGTAGTTTACATTTACTTAGTGATGAATGCTGAAGAACAGTATTGGATTTTTAACAATCATTCATTAGTCTCTGAGCACAAGTAATTTTTCAATATTTATAGAGACTGGAAATAAATAGTTTGTGTCCTTTTTTTTTATATGAAGAAAAAGCTTTAAAAGAGGGTGATGCAAACTTAGTATTCTCTTTGAGTTTCAATAAAAACTTCTGAGATTGGGCATCTACATATAAAAATTTGGTGAGGAAACACTGCATGTAAAACTGTATCTGTATATAAACTCTGGTGCATATGAAAAAAAACTGCAGTAAGAATCAGGTTAGCATTTATTAGTGACTAGATAATTACACCATAAGAAGTTTTATTATCAGGTATTCTTATCCAGATGTTATGCTTTCTGGCTTAGGTGACAGGAAGTATCCTTTAAAGAACAGATAACAGATTCATTCCTTTTATATCCCACAGAGAAAAATTGTAATGATTTTTGTAAGACCTTGATGTAATCACTATGTATGTGGAACAACTTGTTAATATGTTCTAGATATGCTGATAAACTCTCACACAAGTATATTACATTTCTAAACTATGTGAGATATTCTCAGCAGATTGTGTATTTCAATATTACTACCCATCAAAGTTGTCTATCTTTACTAAAGCAGCACAAAGTAAAATTTCAAACCCATGCAATCAAGCTTCTGTCTTGGAGGAAAGACAAGTGCAAAGTGACCCAAAACTGCACTTAAGCCAGAAAAAAAAACAAAAGCAATCATAAGTAAACCAGAATTTAAGAACAAATAAAGAAATGTGCCTACTGTGCTTCTTGGTGGGGTGAGATGTTAAGGAATATGTTTACTGTATAATAATATTAGTAAATCATTAGAGACTAATTTTCTGGGTTTAATTCTATTCTTCCTATGAGATTCTGCATCTGCTACACATTTCCACTTAGTTTTCTCAGTATGTCTGAAATGTTAAAATGCCATACCTAACACCTCTTGTAACAAGAGGTAATACACCTCAGTCATGCTTTCTATAAAAGTCCTCATGAAATACAGTGACTCTGGGGAAACACCACGCTGTTATAATTAAATTGAGCTAACAGGGCTATTAAGCAGAACACTAGAAATTAATTCACTGCCTATTAGCTAAAAGCCTCTCAATCTGAACATAAAATATCATAGACGAGGGATATAAAATTACTTTATATACATCTACATAAAGACTAGACCATTGCACTTGGTATATTCTTTGCCTTTATGGATACCTCTGTACCAGAAAAATAGTCAATAATTGGAAAGACTTCAGAAGAAGTCCTCTGGACAATTCACTCATGAGCAAGTCTTAAGTATGCACCGCTTGGCTGGAAGATTAAAAAGAAAATGACAATATGGGTACTGAAGAATAAGAAGGTATCTTAATCAGGTACAAAGAAAATAAGAAATATTTTTCTAAAAAAGTAGCATATAGAAGAATTTTCGTAATAAAATATAAAATGGCTTTGTGTGGGAATAAATGGAATTTTCAGTTCCTTATTGCAAATAAGACAAATTATTGCACAGTGTACCGCTTTGACAGAGAGAAACAATAATCTAATTACTTGTTACTGTGTATAGAAATATGGGGAGTTCACAAAATATTACAGTTACACATGTAACTGCTCATTAGCATGGTTTCTAATGTAAACAGAAAAATAATTCAGGCTACCAGCTACTAGAGTTAGCATTCTAGGCTATTATCCATTTCAGGTACCACAGTAAATTGCAAGCAAGGACTAAATGGAGCCTTATGCTGGCATTTAGACTTTTTTTCAGAAACACATCTTCCAACCTCTCCAATAAAAAGGGCAGATTAAAAAAAAATTTGAAACTTTGTATTTTATGTCATTTTTCCATCTGAAAAATGAAGAGTGTCTGTAAGAGCTTTGTTCCAGTTATAGTCCCACTTTCACTCCCATTTCAAATAGCCTTAGCACTAGATTCAAATCCCACTTTTCAAAATATTTTGTTATACTAAATGTGCATTTCATGGCTCTGTTTATCTCTTACAGCACGGAAGGAAGATTTTTTTTTCCTCTGTCCTTCATAGACAATGTTTAAATATTATTTTTTCCCACTCTCCTAACATTAGATAATGATCACAGAAAGATAGTGTGCATAGAAGAATGTATAGAGGTTTTCACTGTTCTAGGTTTTTTCACTGCTCTTAATCTTGAATTAGCTTATTGATATCTTCTCAAATACTCAGTGCCTAGCTGTGTTGATGTGTCAGATTTTGGCACAGGAAGAAATTCTCAAAATAAACCATTTGGGTTTATTCTCCTTTCACCCTTTGGCATGTAGACCATCAAATTTCATACTGCTGAAAGTAGAATACTTGAAGCAACTTTGATGTTTCTCAGTCCCTTGTCACAGAACTTCACAGCTGTGACTCCTAGTCTTTCTTTGACTGTATTTATATATTTTCTTAGTTTGTAGGACTGGAAAGTTCTTAATGAGTATGGTAGAACCTGCAGTGGATTCAAAAACATTTAAAGTGCTTGGGTGTATGTGGCTGCAAGAGACAAAATTCAATGATAAACCCAGTCTGCACATTTGAAAACATTTCTTACTAAAAATATTTTTCACTGTAAAAAATCTGTATTTTTTATTAAAAAATACATCACTCCAAGTATTTTCTTCTTCTTCTTGTTCCATATTCTTCCTTTAGCTTTAACTTCCATCCACTTTAACTTCCATCATCTACTTTTCCCTGTCTATCCACATTTCTCATATTCCATTTTGGTGTTTTCAATTAAAAAAAAAAAAAAAGCATATAAACCTGTCACTATGTCATTGTTTATTTTCTTGTATATCCATTTTAGAATCTGGCTTTGTCTAATGTCTCTACATATTCCTCCTTTTCCATCTTCTTTGATGGTTTCGAATCCACCTATGTCATGGACACTTTTCACTACCATAACACAATTTTCCTTCCCCGTTTCCTTTTTGCTAATTTTATTTTATAATTAGAGAATTTTATTTCTGGGACAATTATAAAAATATATGTTGCTGGTTTTCTTCCCTATTTCTGCTTCAATTTATTAAGCTATCTCTGCGTACATGTGGCTGTTTCGATAGCTCTGTGCGACCAAGTTCCTTGGGCAAGGCGGTACAACATCCAGAGGTTGGTCCCAGCCTAGTTATTCAAACCAGCCAAGATTAGAATTAGAATAAACCAGGTTGGAAGAGACCTTCAAGATCATCGCGTCCAACCTATCAACCAATCCAACCCACCTAATCAACTAAACCATGGCACCAAGCACCCCATCAAGTCTCCTCCTGAACACCTCCAATGATGGTGACTCTACCACCTCCCCAGGCAGCCCATTCCAATGGGCAGATGAAAGCATACTCCCATGATGAGCTAGAGATGGGCCAGAGGGAAAAGCAACATCACAAAAATCCTACAAAATGGTGCTTTTAGACAACTATGCCAAACTACTAAGTACCAAGGAAAAGAAAAAAGCAAACAAATAAACAAAACAAAAAAACCCACCACAAACAAAAACTTATTTTACCTTGGAGCATCTGGTAGAACAAGCCATTGTCTAACTTGCTTACAGAAACAAAGCTGACACAGATACATGTCCTCAGGTCCAATCTGAACACATATTCCTACTAGGCACAGAGATCTACATACACACGTATAAACATATTCAGTCACACATCACAGACAGAGCATTCACATGGACACAGTAACAATGTCCTCAACCTCTACTCTCTGAGGAAGTCCACTAGTGCAGTTTATCCATATGTGTAATACTAATTGCCCCCAGTAACTGGGGAAATTCAGTCTCTGTATCTGCCACTGGATCTCTGTCTCCACAGTTGCTGGGACCTGGACATACGAGCCCCCAAGAACACATCACCACTTCAGACCCACCTTTCTAACTCACATGAGCACATAAAAACACATTCCTTAGGAGCTAGCCTTGAGCACATCAAGTAAGATGTCCCAAATCCTTGTTCTTCCCAGCTGCATTGCCCTAGACACAAACATACACAGATCCCATAGTCCCTCCATCAGATGGCCTTCGGTACCTCTGATAACCAAATCCCACAGTGGTCCTACTTTTGGAGGCACATCTCTTCATCTTCCAGGCCACTTCACCTGCTTGCCAGGTATTCTGGCTTAATTTTTCCTAGTGAACCTACTATTGGCAGAGCTTTAGCCAGCTTTTTCTTTAGCATTTATTAAGGCTCAAAAAGACTCTGTCATATAGGCATGACAACTGACACTTTTTCACATTACAGACCTCTGGCCTTAAAGCCAGATGAGTTCCTGTCATTTTCCACATTGGATAAAGTTTGCATTTTTTTTTCTCTCTCTCTCCCCCTTCTTTTTTTTTTTTTTTAATTGAAAGTGCTCCAACAAGAGGTAGGACATAAAAAGCACATGTGGGAGTCTTTTGAGCTAAGGAAAAATCTGAGACTAAAGATTTGGGTATGCACATAAAATATTCTGACATTCAGCAAATGAAAAAAGAGTATATGAAAGCAAAACCCTGGAGCTTTATGTTTATTTCTTCTTCTTTCCCTACTTCTTTCATTTACTTCTTTACTAATATGAAAACCAGTAAATTTCACTCCAGCAAAGACATGTTAAGAATACAGTCCTTTAGATATTATGAAATCTAAACATCTTTTGATGTTGTGAGCTTCAAATTGCATAAAGATTCCTCAGACTACCTTAGTGAATTCAAACTGTATAAGCTGGGGAAAGTTAAATGCATTAGAATAATTTTTTTAACCCTGTCCTTTGAATGTATTAAAATTTAAGTCATCTGTAGGATACACTCAAAAGAAGGACTTCTGGAAAGTAAGAGGTTCTCTTCCACCTTTGAAAAACATCTTCATAGCTAGAGCAATGGGAGTCACAGAAAACAGGCTGTCAGTTTCCTGGAGAAATACATAACCACATTTCTCACCTTTCAAGAATTCTCCCTGATGTCACAGGGGAAAGAGGACTGTACTTACTCAGTCTATAACTTTTCAAAAGATTAAAAGCAGCACAACTGAGAAACTGTTCTGTAAATCTGACTTGAGCTGTAGGGCTGAAATAAGTTTTCATAAAGACTACGACCTTTTCTTACAACTCAGCATGCGTATATCTGCTAAAGTGTGCATAAATGGTACTGAAATATGCAGCATGAGTTCCTTTATGCTACTATAATAAGGCCAAAAAAAGCAACAGAATATCTTTCACTATGAAGATTACAATAATTCCAGAAAACTCAGAGTTTTTTTCTTTTCTTTAAAAGATAAAAATAGGATTTTATTCATACTTTCATGCTTTTATATATGCAGCCATCAGTTTCAATGCAGTACTTTTGTTTTTCATGTTTCTTTTACCTTTGAATTTGATGAACTAGATTTTGCTAAGTAATAGTATGATTTAATACAGAAATTTATGTAACTGTTTGGGTTTATCATGTTGTTTTTCTGTGTATGAACATCCAAAAAAGAAAAAAAGGGCAAGCAAGATGATAGTTTTGATAATTGGTTCATCAGTTTATTTCTTAGTGCAGACACTATTCAATCAAGTATGGTTTAGTAATAAAAATAATAGCCACAGTAAATAATGATGGAAAATATTATGGAATACTTGCAGGAAAATAATTTATGAATGTCACACAGGTTTAAATACTAGTTTGTGTCATAAATGCACAGCCTGATTTGTAGGTTTTATGGAACCTGTAAAAGTTGTCATGTTGGTCACTGCCTATGGTTTCCTTTTTTACTTAGCAGATGCATCAGCCAGCATGGTTTCAGGAAGGACAGGTCCTGCCTGAACAACCTGATCTCCTTCTATGATCAGGTGACCCACCTGGTGGATGTGGGGAAGGCTGTGGATGTAGTCCACCTGGACTTCAGCAAGGCCTTTGACACCGTCTCCCACAGCAAACTCCTGGCCATGCTGTCAGCCCCTGGTTTGGAGAGGAGCACACTGCACCGGGTTAGGAACTGGCTGGAGGGTCGAGCCCAGAGAGTGGTGGTGAATGGTGCCACATCCAGCTGGCAGCCAGTCACTAGTGGGGTGCCCCAAGGATCAGTTCTGGGCCCCATGCTCTTCAACATCTTTTTTGATGATCTGGATAAGGGCATTGAGTCCATCATCAGTAAATTTGCGGACGACACCAAGCTGGGGGCAGGAGTTGATCTGCTGGAGGGCAGAGAGGCTTTGCAGAGGGACCTCGACAGTCTGCACAGATGGGCAGAATCCAACGGCATGAGATTGAACACATCCAAGTGCCGGGTTCTGCACATTGGTCACAACAACCCCATGCAGTGCTATAGGCTGGTGTCAGAGTGGCTGGAGAGTGGCCAGGCAGAGAGGGACCTGGGGGTACTGGTCGATGGTAGGTTGGACGTGAGTCTGCAGTGTGCCCAGGCAGCCTGGATGGCCAATGGCATCCTGGCCTGTATCAGGAACAGTGTGGCCAGCAGGAGCGGGGAGGTCATTCTGCCCCTGTCCTCAGCACTGGTTAGGCCACACCTTGAGTACTGTGTCCAGTTCTGGGTCCCTCAGTTTGGGAAAGATAAGGAGTTGTTGGAACGTGTCTAGAGAAGGGCAACAAAGCTGGTGAGGGGTTTAGAGCGCAAGCCCTATGAGGAGAGACTGAGGGAGCTGGGGTTGCTTAGCCTGGAGAAGAGGAGGCTCAGGGGAGACCTTCTTGCTCTCTACAACTACCTGAAGGGAGGTTGTGGACAGGTGGAGGTTGGTCTCTTCTCCCAGGCAACCAGCACCAGAACAAGAGGACACAGTCTCAAGCTGTACCAGGGGAGGGTCAGACTGGATCTTAGGAAGAAATTCTTCACAGAGAGAGTGATTGGCCATTGGAATGGGCTGTCCAGGGTGGTGGTGGGAGTCACCATCATTGGAGGTGTTTAGGAGGAGACTTGATAGGGTGCTTGGTTGCATGGTTTAGTTGATTATGTGGTGTTGGATGATGGGTTGGACTTGATGATCTTGAAGGTCTCTTCCAACCTGGTCTGGTCTATTCTATTCTATTCTATTCTATTCTATTCTATTCTATTCTATTCTATTCTATTCTATTCTATTCTATTCCTTTCCAGAAACAGTACCGTTCTTCAACAAACTCAACAGTGTTTTTTAAGATTTATTTAATTTTTTTTCTAAGTAAGTGTGTTACATGTTAAATTAGAATGTGTAATTGTAAAACTCTACATGAAGATGTCTACATAGTTAGATCTGAAATTTCCAATGCTTGTGTTACTTCACTTAACTTGGCATATAGGTGTCTTTCCAGATTCATACACACTTCCAGCAGTAAAAATAATTCCAGTAAAAGGAAAGCTGTATTTACAGTAAACAAGGCTTGTATAATAATATATAAGCTTTTATATCCATTCTTTTATAAGCTTGGATAAAAGAGGTCAAGATGAGCTGAAACTGGGCCAGGGACAGCTACTGTAAAAATCTAGAAAGCATTTTTACAGGAAGAAATAAGATGTTCTCTTTTCTTAACCTGGTAAAATGAAATGGATATGCATGACGAAAAAAACCCACCTTCTTGTCTGGCTTTTTGAGGACTTCCAGAGGACCTCTAATATATCATGATGCATGGCGTAACCCTTTGGAAGACACTGAAAAGTCATATTTCACATCCTAATAGAAAAAATGTCATTTTTTATGTATAGAAGGGCAGCCACGCTACATCACAGTTCGGCACATACCAAAAGCACAGCGGCACTGTTAATGAGAAGCAAAGCTCAATTTTATAGACCTTATTGGAGGAAATGATTCATTAACTCAAGGGGTATATACTTTGTTTTGATTTGTTGTTTTGTTTATTTTTTTCTTTGCTAAGAGTCCCAGTCTTTGGTCATCTCACAACTTAAGCAAAGCAAATGCACATATGATAAGAGCTAAGGAAAAGCAAATTTTTCACAATATATCAAGAAATACTATATATTCAGATAATCTCAGATATATGTATACATATATAAACATTACAGTGCTATCACTCTGAACATCATATCCCTTCTTCCTTCTTCCCCCAGCTTTATAGGCTGAGCACTATATGATAGGGTACAGGATATCCCTTTAAGCAGTTGGGAGTTATCTCTCCTGGCTGTTTCCCCTTCCAGCTTCTTGTGCACATGCAGCCTACTTATTGCCAGGGTAAACTGAGAAGCAGAAAAGGATTCGGTGTTGTGTAAACACTGCACAGCAACAGTTAAAACATTCCTGTATTATTAATGCTGTATTAGTCACAAATCTAAAACATAGCCTCACACTAGCTTCTGTGAAGAAAATTAAATATATACAGCCAAAACCAGTACAAGCTTCAGTTAAGAATATACAGTTTAGCTCATTGCCCTGGTGAAGTCACATCTGGAATATTATGTCTAGTTCTGGGCCTCTCAGTTCAAGAAGGACAGGGAACTTCTTGAGGGAGTCTAGTGAAGAGCCACGAAAATGATTAAGGGAGTGGAATATCTTCCTTATGAGGAGAGACTGAGGGAGCTGTGGCTCTTTAGTTTGGAGAAGAGGAGGCTAAGGGGTGACCTCAGTAGTGTTTATAAATATGTAAAGGGTGAGTGCCAAGAACTCAACTGCAACTCAACTGCCTCCATGGGCAGTCCATTTTAGTGTCTAATTACCCTTTCTGTGAGGAAGTGCTTCCTAACATTGAGGCATAGGAAGTTCCATGGAAACAGGAGGAAGAATTATTTCACTGTGAGGGTGACAGAACACTGGAATAGGCTGCTCAGAGGCATTGTGGAGACCCACCTGGATGAGTTCCTATGTGACCTGGTATAGGTGATCCTGCTTTGGCAGGGGGGTTGGACTAGATGATCTCTCAAGGTCCCTTCCAGCCCCTGACATTCTGCGATTCTGTGATCTTAGGTAGAAAGATATTAATAGATCTAACACAAATAACATCCACACTAATGCTGAAGTTTTGAAAGAACAACAGCATGGTTTACAAGTAAAGGATAGGATATTTTAACATGGAAATATTTTATTCCAAAATATTTTCTTCTTATAAGAGTTCTTTTGTTGTAATTTCAAAGCACATGTATTTTTGGAAGATCCTTTTTTTGGTGCATTTTATGTTATGCATAAACGTATATAAACTCTACACATAAGTGCAATCTCATCTGAATTTCTTTGAGGTGACGTAGCAGCACTAGTTTGAACCCATGGAAATAGCAAACAGCTTCCAGCAAGTGCAAAGCAGTAAGCTGATTATTATAATCATGTCTTAGGATTTCAGGAGAAGCTATGCAGTCTATGTGTTCTGATATGATGTCCTTGGAAATACTAGCTATTTAGGCTGGCCCATCAAAATAACATGTGAATAACTATGACTGTCCATCACATCATATTATTAGCTTCTATGTTCTATTAGTATTGTTCAATCACATCAAATTATTGTTGCATTACACCACGATGATATTAAGGCTTATAATGTCTTGCTTATAAAGCAAAACCTTTACATTCTAAAATATTGCAAAGATTTTTTTGTTGTTGCTGTTGTTGACCTTGCCATTAGAATTAGTACTGGAAAAACATGCACTCCTCCTTTTTTATTTTTTGGTATTGCTGACTACTTTGTACAAGTAACAGGTTTGAAATTCTCATGTGGTTTGAAAGAAACAACAAGAAGTAAATAAAACCCTTCTGTATCTTCACAGACAACGGAGAAATTACTGAGGCACATTGCAGCAGAGCTGGTTCTCTCCATACCAACAGGATGAGAGAGTGGCCATGATGCTATTCCTGTGTGAATCAATGAGATGTATTTTGAGAAAACCCCATTGTGAAGGTAAATACTAAAGCACCAGGGGAAAAAGAAAAAACCAAACAAACAAAACCACAAACCAAAAAAACCTACCCCAAACAAAACAAAACACAACACAAACCCCAAACAACAGAAATCAGAAAAGCAACAGAGCAGATGTAACAGTCAAGGAATGATGTTTCCATGGCAATATAGAGATGTTGAGAGAATAATATCCCTTCCCTACAACAATAAAAGAGAAACAATATGAAGAACTATTATAGGAAATTGAAATAGAATTTATTACTTTTTTAAAATACTTTGAGGAAAATGTATAGAAAATTTTTTAAAAAAAGACATTTTTTATAAATACTTGATCATTTTGTTAATACAGTAGAAAGTTGTATTTCCTAGCATGAGTTTGGGGGGAATTATTTATAAAGCTTGTATAAAAACACTATCACTCTCTATTAAATTAGACAGTTTTTCTAGAGCAATTTCTTCAGATATGTCATAAATGTCAATAAATTCTAACAGCTTCTATGAAATTCTATGCAAATTTTCATTAAAGCTTTGTATGTACATCTCATTGAAACACTATGTGTTTAGAAAATGTTGACTCATGTACTAGATTCAACAGCAAAAACATACAAAACACATGGAGCACTTGGTTATAAGGGAAAGTTAAATCTTATCCAGATCAATGAAAAATTGACCAAGACCTGATTTTCTATGTACATTTTGTCTTCCTGTCTCCTATAATTCTGTCACTTGAAGACAGATGACAGAAATGTAGTGTGCTTGTCATACAGGTAATTGATTCATTATTTTGATGCTCACAGATGTGAAGAATTTCATTCAAAGCACCATATTATTCAGTGAAACAGAAAAGAAACATAGTAGCTTTCCAGACTCTGCCTTCTTTTGCCTTGCTCACACAATTTCAAGTTATTTTCTTATAAAGGTTATGATGACCCTTTAGTTCACATGAAAATAAAATCACAAACAAAAGACCCAAACAAAAAACCAAACTTGTTTCCCTTTTCATTAAACTGAAAGTTTCTGTTTCATTTCAGATTCACTTGAAAAAGAGGCTATGAATGAGATTAATGATCACTTTCAGTCTTTGAAAGAAAACAAGCTTCTATTGGTTTGATATAACAGACTGAAAGAAAAAAAATGCAATTATGAGTTTCTTATCCTTTAGCACAGCTACTCTCAGTCCTGCTTTCAAAGGAGCAAGGAAGACACCACCCATGAATTTAAATATCTCTTAGCTGCTTTTTGCATCCAAATAATCGACGCAGCTTTTAGAAAATAACTGGTAGTTGCATGCCAAAGATTAATATTGTTCAAAGTTGTTTAATTTTCTTCATTAATAAGTTTTCTTATTCATTAATATCACTGCTTCCAATTCATATTTTATCTACTAAACCCCAAAACACATGGAGTAAAAACTTTCTAGAGAAAAAAAGAATAAAATTCATTTCACCTAACTTTATGTCTCCTGAAATCTTCCTCTAGTTATTCAAATTTCTTCTACAGTGAGTAGAGAAATGTGGTAACACTTCAGGGAGTGACTTCTTGCACCTACATGTGTTACAAGGATGAACAACTTGATGGAGATGCCTCTCTTTTGGAAGCCTTTCTAAGATTTCAATAACCTTTTACTAGAAAAGAAATATCTATCAGGAGACTTAAAAAACAGTACATGAAAAGTAAAAGACAGTAAGTACTCTGTAGCTCAGAAGTGCCAAAGTTATTCTTCAAAGACAGAAACCACTTGGTGTACAGTTTATACCTTAGACAGAATATCTCATGCAACAAAGGAAAGTCAAATCATTGGATCATTCTCATTTAATACACATTGCATAAACTGTGAAATATTTCCATGTGTGAGTTAAGAAGTCTGTATAACGAACAGTATCTATTGTCAGAAGATGCACGTTTGACAGAGCAGTTGATATACTATGAATACAACATAAAGAAAGAAGGAAAGTGTGGAACAGCATAGAAGGTCAGTGTATTGGATGTAGGTGTCAGGTAGCTTCAGGATGTAGCTTCAGGTCTGACCTTTGTAAGGAGATCACATAAGCTATCCCACTCTAGTTCTAGCAGGCTCTAATGGCACCACCACAGAACATGGTTGAGCCCCTCAGTCAAGATGGTGGTGCTTCTAGAAAACTAAGAAAAGGCAAAATGCTTCCAAGGATAGACGAGTGAGGGGGCAAATAAAATTTATAAATAGTATGAGAAACAGCCCTGCAGACATCAAGGAAGGAGAGGAAGGAGGTGCACCTGCAGCCTGTGGAGAGGACCATGTCAGCACAGATATCCATGATGCAGCCCATGGAGTTTTCCATAGCAGAGCAAGTGGGTATTTCCTAAGGAAACTGCAGCCCATGGAGAGGACTTATGCTGGAGTAGGGAAAAGGGTTATCTGAAATATTCACACATAGCTGGTGTCCAGAGAGGCACTAAAGACAACAGAGCACAAGACAGAATGTGATGCAGAACCTTAAGGAGACTCAAGTCCTTTGCAGTAGCAACTTAAGGATTCACAGTAAATCCTGACTCTCTAAATTCATCACTGTCCTGAGTTAACACAGCCCTCTCACACAAGTTCCTCTCTCTCAATAAAGATGGAAGAGAAAGTAACACACCAAAAAAACCCACACCCAACCACAAAAAAACCAAACCAAACCAAAAAAAACAAACCAAAACCAACACCGGAAAAGCCCCAACAAATTTTGTGTTGAGATAGAGTTTTGCTGGGAATTAGAGACAAAATTGCCTTAATAAACACAATTTCCTTAGCCTATTTGCATAAAAGTGCAACAAAATGTAGAAGGAGCAGCAGAAGTCAGTGATGTCTCCCCACCCCCAACCCACAGCCCAGCCAGAAAAAAAGACCAACAGCCAACAACCCAGAAACCAAAAGCAGCAACTAGAAACCAGAAGCTTCTCATGTTATAATCTGAACTTCAAGTCCAATGTTGCATTGCTCCAGCCAGCACTTTCATTTTGAAGCTGGCGTGACAGTAGCATGGTATTGAATGTCAGCAGCAGATTCAACTAAACTCACAGGATCACAGGATGTTAGGGGGTGGAAAGGACCTCCAAAGATCATTAAGTCCAACCCCCATTACCAGAGCAACTCATGACAATCACATTAAATGTAACTTCTGGTGGTACAATAATAGACAATTAGCAGCAATTTTATTGTTAGAGAAGGATAGTCTGTGATAAATTGATATCAGATTTGAGCTTTGAAGTCCTAGATGCAAGCCAGAATCAAAGGCACTTCACTGTCTAAAACAGGATTTCTACAATCTTGATCAAACTGAAACTATTTGCTACGTGAATAGACCTGGAAGAAAAATATGTGTGAAATTAAATCCACCTGACAAGTTCTAAGGTCACCCGGAAAGTCAATAATATACTGTAGTGATCCTACCGTTCTGCAGAAAATATGCAAATTTAGCCACAATTTTTGCATTTACAGCTATTAAAAGTCTTATTTAAATATCACCGATCTGTAATTTATCAGTGAATAACTAAACAGACTTTCCTGACTATTTTCTAGGCTTTGGGCTTTTTTATCTTTTTTTTCTTTTTTCTTTTCTTTTTTTTTTTTTGGTGGGGGGTATGTGTCTTTTCACTAGAGATATATACCTCTCAGAGCACAAGTACTTAAAAAATTACTGTTGGTAGAAAGCATACCATTAAAGGTGCAAGTAGATGTCAAGCTAAAGTGGAATAGTTAGTCATGCTAACTGCTCATGTACCTCATTTCTACCAAAAATTTCTAGCATGATTATTACTCATGATTGATTCTGTGCACTTTTCTGGCAGAAATGAAAGCAGTCATGAATTCACACATGAAACTTATGAGCTTATGCTAGATTCCCCTCCACCACAAAAAGTTTGTATTACTTTTTTTTTAATATTGAAAAAGAGCGATAAATTGACAATGACATCCTTTGCCTTATTGCCATCTTTTTTCTTCTTCTGTCATTTCCAGCAGTACAGCAGTTCTCAACACAGTTTTCAACCGTAAGCTGTTACTGAATGAATATGGATTTAGTCAAATAAACATAGACTGATTTTTATATAGTATTCTACAAATAAAGAAATGCAGACATGAAATCCTAGAAATAAGTAATAATCAATGCAGAAGGATAATTACATATTTTGTTTCTTCCACAATTTAATTATGTACACCTTTAGCTGTTCGTGTATTCCCTTAAATACTGATCACACTGCTTTTATGAAGATTGTGTTTATAAATTATTTTGTTATTTTACAACAAATACTGATTTCCTAAATGAAATTTGCTGTAGGATTTCCATTAGGTTTTGTTCTTACTATCTGTAATATAGTGTGTTGATCTTTGGAGAAATGAAGGAATAGGGATATGAAAAAAAAAAAGAATTATGAATGAATCCTAACACTGTGCAGCAATAATGCAGGGAAGAAAAAAATTTAAATAGAAACTTCTAACTCTCAAGCCCTGTTGGAAGCAGAAATGTTGGAAATAAGAAAGCATAACTGCCAATAAGCTTCAAGTTCTAAACCAGTCACTTTGACTGGGTGAAGTCCCAGCTGTCCCTGTTTGTGATAGGATCAAAAACCATAATATTGACTGGGGCCAGGTGTGGCCCTGTCATTCTTTTTGTCCTGCTTATCGAAGCAGTTAACTATTTCCATCTGCAGTTTTTAATAGCAGAAGTTGATTTTTTCAGGCAGAAGACATCAAGTCAGAAAGGTCCATAAAGAAATGTTTGCGTAACTGAAAAGCCATTTAATGATATGGCTACAGATCCATCCTCACACTTCACACAATGGAAAACCAAGGTATAAATATTAGCCCTTTTGAAAACCCAATGTATGGATGAGAATTAAACAACAAAGCCCTAGGGACACATTGACAGCCTTTGTCCTCCTCACCCTCTGAAAGGAAGACCTTTTGGTAAGTTCTGTCCCCAGCTTGCTACTCAGTGTATTTTGCTCTGGGTAATTGAATGTGTAATTACAATTGCATTTTCTTAAAGCTATATCATGGTTTCTGCAGTGACGTTCTTATCTCAGGAAATTGTAAATAATCTGTGTATATGTTGCAAGTATAAATAAATTGTGTTATTCGTGCATCTGTCTGCTGAAATGCAATGGAGTCTACAGCAAAATGGGCTTTTTGTGCATCTGGTGTCAGACCTATAATCACTGGAAAATTGTGTTATTATTTGTGCATCCCACTGCTCCCTTTGTAGGGAACCGAAACTACAGCAAAACTGGTCTGTTAGCATGTCTGGTGTTGGACCTACAGAGACCGATGCTGATTGGCTCCCTTATTAAGAGATAAGTTTGGCCACACCTAGCCCCTCTAACTTCTGAGGACTTGGCTAGTATGCAATGAGATTCATTTGTTTCTGCTAGAGCTGCCTGATATGTTATGAAGTTTTGTGACTTACATAGAATCTCATTTTCATCAGTGCCATTTAGCTTGTATTCAGTACTCATGGCAGAAGGCCATGAGCCAAGACATACTCAGTTTTTGGTTTGATTGGTTCATAGTTTATCAGAACTTAGATTTCTTCCTATTAGGAAAAAACCTAAGACTAAATTGTTTTGCATTTCACTTTATTAAAATAATAATACTAATATTAAAGTAGTATCTCTGCTCTGGTCCCATTTACAGCTAAACATTCTGCAATAATAGTCTTTTTGTCAGTATTTTATAGTTTTTTGGATCTTGGTTGCAGATACAATGCTTAACAGGAAATTAAAAGGAAAGGCAACAAATTAAAAATCTCCAGACTGCCCACTGATTCAGAATTAACTCAAGTATTGGTTCAATCTTCATTTACCCTATTGCACTATGTTATATCCAGTATCTAAAAGAAACTTCAACACACATTCAATTTTTAAATGTACTCACAATATTATAGAATAGAGTAGAGTAGAATAGAATAGAATAGAATAGAATAGAATAGAATAGAATAGAATAGAATAGAATAGAATAGAATAGAATAGAATTAACCAGGTTGGAAAAGACCTTTGGGATCATCGAGTCCAACTTATCATCCAACTCTGTCTGGTCTTGTGGAAAAGGATTCATGTCTTTTATCTATCTTGAGTTGCCTCAGAGGCAGCCATCTAGGTTCTGTCTGCAATCAATAGAAGAAGACAGAAACTGCCAAGATGACAGTGATCTTATTCTGTGCTCTGACTCACTTTCTTATCTAATCCATAACTGATCTAAATTTGATGTGCTGAATCTTGAATCATTGTTGTGATATACATGTGATATGTAACATATTTAGCTATATGTAAGTCTGTAATACCAAGTTGGAAGGGACCTCAAGGATCATCAACCATTAGAAAATGCTCATGTAAGCAAGATGGTCCACCACCACCTTCCTGGGGAAATTATTTCAATGCCTGATTTCTCTTTGTGAAAAAATATCTGTCTCCCCAGGAATAACTTATACCCATTACCCCTCATCTTTTTCATGTGTCTCCTTGTATAAAGGGAGTATCTTCTTTGTATGCACCCTTTACATTCTGGAATATAGTCATAATATCTCCCCTAAGCCTTCATTTTTCAAGACTGAACAAACCCTGTTTTCTCAGCCTTTCCTCTTAAGGCACACTTCTCAGTCTTTTTTGTGGCTGTTCTCTGGACCCTCTTTAGCCTGTCCACAATTTTTTTTTTGTATAGCAGGTCCAAAACTGAACACACTATTGTAAGTGTGGCATGACAAGCACTGAATAGAGTGTTTGCTTATCTCTGATGATGATGCTTCTGCTTATGCATCCTAGAACTCCGTTGGCTTTCTTTGCTGCAGCAACACATTGTTCACTCACACTGAGATTATTGAACACCAAGGCCTTCAGGTCCCTTTCCACACAACTACTCCCCAGACAGGTAGATGCTGGTCTGTGCTGCACTCTGGATTGTATTTTCCTCTGTGCAAGACCTTACACTTTTTCTTGTTGAACTTCATAAGGCTCTTGTAATCCCATTCTTCCAGCCTATCCACATCTTTGTGCAGTGTGGCTCTCCCTTCCTGAGTGTCCACATCCTCACTCAGTTTGCTATCATCAGCAAAGTTCATCAGGCTATACTTGTTCCCACCAGCCAGATCACTTATGAAGATATTAAACCATGTTGAGCCCAGTATCAATCCCTGGGGGGACTTGTGACAGACAGCCAGTTTGAAAAAGAGCTGTTTACTGTCACCCTGCAAGTATGGCCTCTCAACCGGTTTAACTCCCACCACACATATCACTTGTCTACACAACAACACATCAGTTGTTTTAGGAGGACGCTGTGGGGAACCATATCAAAAGCCTTGGAGAAATTCAGGCAGAAAACTTTCAATTCTCACCCTGTATCACATGGAATCACTCACTCTTCACATATTCATAAACATTAATGAGGTCACCCCTCAATCTCTTCTTCTCCAAACTAAAGAGACCCAGTTTGCTAAGTCTTTCCCCATAAGTGAGGTGTTCCACTCCCTTAATCATCTTTGTGACTCTGTGCTAGACTCTTTCAAGCAGCTCCCTGTCCTTCTTGAACTGAAGGATCCAGAACTGGACACAATATTCCAGATGCAGCCCCAGCAGGGCAGAGGGGGAGGAGACCCTCTCTTAACCTACTAACCATGCTCCTCCTAATATACCCCAGGATGCCATTGGCCTTCCTGGCTATGAGGGCACATTGCTGGCTCATGGTCATACTGTTGTGCACCAGGACTCCCAGGTCCTTTCCCCCTACTCGGCTTTTCAAGAGACTAGTCCCCAACCCATATTGGTATGTGGAATTGTTTGTACCCAGGTTCAACCCAACAGGTTAGATTGTTAGGAATGGGGAACCTATATACTGGCTTGGGCTTCTTTACAATAGGAACCATAAGACTCAGAGCAATATTCTGTGAGTCTTGTACAGATTCAAGGTATCTATATGTCTATCCAGGGACAGGTATGAATTCTGCATCGCTGTCAGGATTACCTCCACCTTTTTGAAATGCACATTAAGATTTAAGTAGTCAAATTTTATGGCTATTAAATTTCCTAAGACACATTGCAGTTAAAAATGTTGGGCATTAAATGCATAAGCACATTTTCACTAACTAAGAATCAAGTTGCTTAACAAAGAAATATCTTAGAAATATCTTCCTATAGGAACTCTAAATACAAAGGCTCTCTAATTCTTTGGCTAAAATAGGACTAATGATTTATCATTTCAGTGTTAAAACTGCTTAGACAAAGGATACTATACACACAAAATGAAAATGTTCTGACTGAATTAAAATATAATGCAAGAGAGAGCCCTACTGGCAGAGCTTAATAAATACAATTGCTATTTTAGTAGCCTAATTTAATAATTTACCTTATAATAAATAGGAGTGAAACATGCATCCTGGAATGTCTGCCTCTTCCTCCTTCTCTTTAAATAATTCATTGAGAAATCCAAAATTGTATTCATATGTTATGGATACTTTATTATCCCATTTCCTACAGTAGTAGTACTGTGATATAAAATCCTCTTCAATAGAATAAATGGGCTATGAAATACTTTGCTAGGCAAACACAGACAAGCCAGCTTGCCTGCTGATTTTGGGTGCGCTAAAAATGTGAGGGTAAATGTTAACTTTTGAGTTGCTAGTCACTCTGTATTGAAATTCCACAAAGTTTTAGGAAAGAGAATTTTTGATGCTTATATGGACAGCAAGTAATGTAAAATTTATCTACTTAGTTTGACTAAAGCACCTAAACCATAGCTTTTTGCAGCACATTTCTTTCATATGCGGATGATACTGGGGGTGGCAGGTGTTCCAGCAGACTTTACATGTGCTTAAACTGGCTACTCTTTGTAATAACAAGGAAAATATCAAGAGCATTTGTATTTGACTACATCTGCGGCAATCAGGACAGCATGAAATTTAAATGAAAGTGGGTGCAAGCATGGTACAACACATATACAAGAAAGAATTTGTTACTTTGGGGAAGGAGGGTGAGAAAAACCAAATCTGTCTCACTTTATGCTGAGTTGTGGAGATATATGAATTTTGCTCACCATTTTATGAAACAATTGCTACAAGCAATGAATTTGAGCTGGAGTAGAAGTAAAAATATTTATACTTACGCATGGTTTATTTTTCTTAATCTTTCATTCAAAGCATTTGTGATAGCCTACTATAAAACAAGGGCAGCACTAAATCCTCTAAGTTGTATGGAATATTAATTTCCCAACATAATCAATTTGGTAGTTAAAACTAGGCATAATGCAATATAGGACACTGCAAGAAATCTGTAGTACATACACAAGGTTGGCACAAGTGACACAGAACTTACAGGAGAACCACAACCATCTGGAGCACCAGGTGGAAGGTACATAAAGTGCCTAACAGCATCCCAAATCACCCTAAAAATCACTGATTAAGGTTTAAGATGCTTGTGTGTAGAGATGTCTCAGCTTTTATTAAAATTCAGTGGGAGAGCTAAGGGAAGAATCAGTTGTTTAATTGTAAACAACTCCATGAAATGATGCCTCAGGGCATTTTGTCTGTCATCTGGCTGCTGGTTTGTAAGATGCAGACCTCCCTGAGTCATATCTTCAGGCTTGCTGTAGATGTCCCAGACACCCTAAGACACCCCACCACACACTAGAGGCATACATTTAGGCAAGTGAATTGAGATCCTTCTTGTTATTGATGGTGGACACCAGACAGCAATCCTGCTCATCTGGCAAGCGACATTTACATCTGGACAAGAAAACAAGCCCTCAGTATCAACAACTGTATTGCTGTAGTGCATCTGATTACAATGTACGATTAAATGAATTAATGGCTGGTTGTTCTGTTTGTTCATGAGTAAAATACATTTAAAGTTCCTACTGAATGCCGTTCTACCCTGGGAAAATATAAGGCAAGTAAGTTACAAGTCATTCTTGGAAATGTTTATTTTGGGAGAAGATGAAGAATAAGAAATTAAGAAATTTAATTTAATTATGACTTAAAGAAGTAAAGCTCAGATTGACATTAATGGAATGATTTGGCTCATGCCAAGATTATGCATACATTTTTTTTTTTCACATATATGGCTTTATGATGGAGAGTAGGAATAACTAGGCACCTAGAGCAAGAATAAAGATGAAAAAACATACTTTGGGGCAAGACAGGAAGCAGCCATTCTATACAGTTTGTATCACAAGCCTGGGTAACAGGTTTTGTAGTGGTATGCCAAGAACTTGAAAAGGTGACATGCTGTGGTCCTGTGCAACATATACAGGAACTGAAAAAAATTATTAACATTTACAAATACACTTATCAGAGGGACATTCAGTGCTATCTTCTGCCTTTCAGCAAGCTATTGATGGATTCAATCCAACTGTTTGATGCACAGAATTGTACAGATACACAGCCTGCCCATGACAACTGCTTTCGTAATGATCTATCTATTCCACTGTCTTCACCAGCAAGTCATGTATCTGCACATTTCCAGGAGAAATTTATATATATATATGCATATATATAGATATAGTTTCTCATTTCTGCGTCTTTTGAAGTAGCAGGACCCAAAGAGAGAAGTGCAAGCAAGTTCTGAGTGTACCTTATACATAAAATGGCATAATGATGTTCTTACTATCACTTCCCAAACTCTGGTTTCTTCTTTTTAATTTAATTTCCATTAGGCAGTAAGGTAGTATCTTCACAATGCTACACATTATAAATTCAAGAACTTTCTCTCCAGTCACAGTGGTCAGATCAGAGCCCATTTGTTACTTTATAAAGTAGTGAAAAGTTGCAAATCTGGACTAGATCAAGTCATTCATACACAGCTGATTTCCATATATCAATGAACAGCTAAGATCTGACTCAGGGTTGCTCATCTGTGTAAGCCAAAGTAAATTTTGTTGCACCAAAAGGAACAGAAGCCATATTGGTTTTGAAAAGCATTGAAAGAAAAAGGGAAAAAATGAAAAGAGAATAAAAAGAAAAATATAACAGAGAGTCTGCAACTTTTTTTGCTTTTGTGCAAGCAAAATGCACAACTGATCTGTGTTCACTTTGTTACCTTGGCAGTCTGCTATTCTAGCTAAATGCCTCACATTTCCCATGACAGAAGCCAACACTGAATGAATACAGCACTGAATAAGATGCAGAAATAACAGAAATGAGGGCAACCAAATTATCTGGCATTCAGGACATTCAAATTAAGAAGGATTTTGGAAGGTGACTATTTAAAAATCAATTTCTTGGTGAGTGAGTATGCATTTTTTCCCTAAGTTATTCCACAAGGTTCTTTTTTGCTTGTGAAAACCTTTTTACCTAACAAATGTTTGTACAAATTAAACCTAAGATCCAAGAAACTTGGTGTTTTGTTTCATCACCTACGTCAAAGAATCTTCAGATCAAGTTATCTTATAGGTTGTCATTATAGCTGGGAAGCCTGCCAAGTAAGGAAAGGCTGAAACAACAATTTGTTCAGCCTTAACACAAGAAGGTTTAGGGTAGATAGGGAGACCTTGCTGAAATATTCTAGTATTTAAAGGGTGTCTACAAAGATGGAAACTTCATATTTACAAGAAGATACATGGAAAAGACAAGGGTCAATGGGTACAGGTAACTCCTGAGGAAATGGCTTGATGGCCACACCCAAAGAGTGGCTGTCAATGGGTCCATGTCCAAGCAGAGGCCAGTGACAAGTGGAGTGCCTCAAGGATCAGTACTGGGACTGTTCTTGTTTAGCATTTTCATCGGTGACCTGGGCAGCGGCATTAAGTGCACCCTTGGCAAATTTGCCAACACCAAACAGTGTAGTGTGGCAGACACGCTGGAGGGAATGGATGCCATCCAGAGGGATCTTGACAAGCTGGAAAGGTGGGCCCCTCATGAACTTCAACGAGACCAAATTCAGGGGCCTGCATCTGGGTTGGGGCAATGCCAAACACTGATATAGACTGGGCAGTGACTGGCTTAAGAGCAGCCCTGAAGAAAAGGACCTGGGGATGCTGGTGGATGAGAAGCTCAATATGAGCCTCCAGCATACACTGGCATCCCAGAAAGCCAATCATATCCTGGGCTGCATCAAGAGAACTGTTGCCAGCAGGTCAAGAGAGGTGATTCTCCCCCTCTACTCCCCCACCTGGAGTACTGTGTCCAGTTCTGGAACCCCTATTATGAGAAAGATATGTACATGCTGGAGTATGTCCAGAGAAGGACCCCAAGGATGATCAGAGAGCTGGAGCTCCTCTCCTATGAGGAAAAGTTGAAAGAGTTGAATTTTTCAATTTGGAGAAGAGAAGGCTCTGAGGAGACCTTATTGTGACCTTCCAGTATCTTAAAGGGGCCTAGAAGAAAGTTGGTGAGAGACTTTTTAGGGTATCAGGTATTGATATGACTAGGGGAAATGGAAAAAAACTGGAAATGGGTAGATTCAGATTGGGTGTTAGGAAGAATTTCTTCACCATGAGGGTCATGAGGCACTGGAACAGGTTGCCCAGGGAGGGGGTAGAAGCCCCATCCCTGGAGATTTTTAAGGCCAGGCTGGATGTGGCTCTGGGCAACCTGATCTAGCATGAGGGATCCCTTCCCACGGCAAGGGGATTTGAACTAGATGATCCTTGAGATCCCTTCCAATCCTGACAATTCTGTGATTGTGAAATTCCAGTTGAACACAAGAAGACAATATTTCACTATGAGAACAGTTAGGCACTGGAATAATCTCCCTAGGAAGTAGTGGATTCCCCAACACTGGACACTTCAGTTTCAGCTAGACATCATGCTGGACAATCTTGTCCAGATCATGCTTTTACCAAGAATTTTTGAGAAGGCAATCCTTAAGGTCCCTTCCAATATGGTGGTTTATATTATATAATTAAACTATTCAAATTACATTGCAAGAAACAGCTTTTCAATATGATCATCTCTGGTGGGACACAGTATAAAGTTAGGGTAGAAACTGCAGACAATAGGGTAGTACAAATATGCCTTTTACAGCACAATCTAGTTAAGAATTCTGTGGATCATGAGCATTTCATTTCCCTCTTCCTATTACTCAGAACTTTTTTTTTTCAGTAAAATGACAACACACATCCTGATAAGTGACACTTCCAGATACTCTTTTACATGAAGAGTATGCTTCAGAGTGAAACAGTTTAATACAAATAGGTCAAATATTCGTTATCTAAAATTGTATTTAGTTGGGTCTTTAATCTATGTGTCATTGATTTTATATAGTTCAAGGCAACGGTGACCTCCAAACCGCTAAAAACTGCCAGATGTAAAATAAACAATATGTTTTAAAAAGATTTACCAGTTAATTTCTTCAATGTGCGTCCTCGACATGAGTGTATAGGATAAAGCACTAGAGATTTTTGACAAAGATTAGTTACTTGACACATCTATAGCTGATCTGTTTTTTCTTCTCATGTTTATAAACTTTTAGGAGTCTCTCAGTGAGGACATCTGAGTTGGGTATTATTTTTTATCACTTGTATGTCTGCTTGGAAAAGAGGCACCATGCAAGGCACAGGAGAAATACCTTACTCTCTTGAACAGTTTCAGTAGAATGAATTATTTAATTTCAAGCATCTAGCAACAAAGGTTTCTGGATGAAGCTTAACTGTGAGAGCAACACTTCTTTTATTCTGCAATCACGAACCACTATCCTTCTATAAACTTTCACCTCTATTATGAACACATCTATTCTTCAATATTTCTATGTATTCATGAAGCCTGTCCCTCAAGTGCTTCTTAGTAACTAAAAGATAACGAGCACGCTGTCATCTTAGTCAGTGAGGTATGAAAAAATATTACAGTGTTTTAAAGAGAGTGCTGGGGAAAATTTGCTTTTCTTAAATGCATTTTGAGCATTACATATTAACTCAGTTTCATATTCATTAGACTAGACAAGACTAGACTAGACTAGACTAGAATAGAATAGACCAGGCTGGAAGAGACCTTCAAGATCATCGCACCCAACCTATTATCCAACCCACCTAATCAACTAAACCATGCAACCAAACACCCTATCAAGTCTCCTCCTGAACACCTCCAATGATGGTGACTCCACCACCTCCTTGGGCAGCCCATTCCAATGGGCAATCACTCTCTCTGTATAGAACTTCCTCCTAACATCCAGTCTAAACCTCCCCTGGCGCAGCCTGAGACTGTGTCCTCTTGTTCTGGTGTTGCCTGCCTGGGAGAAGAGACCAACCTCCACCTGTCTACAACCTCCCTTAAGGTAGTTGTAGAGAGCAATAAAGTCTCTGCTGAGCCTCCTCTGTCCTGTTCAGACTTTATCACTGTTGTCCCTGACATCTTCTTTATGAATTATGTAGCTAAGTACTTTTCTTAATATGCAAAGTTCTCTTTAATTTTGAAAGACCTGTGAAAAGAAAGAATTGTGTTATTGCAAAATTATTATTCTAATTTATTTAAATTCCTTAGGTTTTGAAACTATGTTTTAAGAAAACATTTCAATTTTTGACTTCTTTTAATACAGAACTTCATATGATCATTTTCAGCAAAGTTTGAAAATCTATAAGGCTCACAGTGACTTCTCAAAGTTGCATATGTCAACATGCAGATGTTTTGATATATTCTGAAAAAAACCCAAACCAACATTTTTTTATTTCCTGCATTTTTTCAGTTTTTTAAAAAATTATTTAACTTTATTTTATTTCTTTAAAATGTCTTTTTACATATAATATTCTGTGACAATGACAGACAGTGGGATTGAGTGCACCATTAGCAGGTTTGTAGATTAAACCAATCTGAATGGTGCTGTTGATATGCCAGAGGGGTGAGATGTCATCCAGAGGGACCTGGACAAGCTTGAGAGGTGAGCTCAGGTGAACCTCATGAGGTTCAACAAGAGCAAGTGCAGGGTTCTGCACCTGGGCCAGAACAGTCCTCAGTATCAATACAGGCTTGGGGATGAGGTGATAGAAAGCATCTCTGTGGAAAAGGACTTTGGGGTGCTGATGGATGAGAAGCTGGACATGAGCAGGCAATGTCTTCTTGCAGCCCAGAAGGCAAATCACATCTTGGGCTGCAACAAGAGAACTGTTGCCAGCAGATCAAGAGAGGTGATTCTGCCACTTTACTCTGTGTGGTGAGACCTCACCTGGAGTAGTGCACCCAGGTCTGGAGCCCTCAATACAGGAAGGACATGGACCTGATGGAACTATCCAGAGGAGGGTCACAAAAGTGATCAGGGTTTTGGAGCACCTCTGCTACGAAGACAGGCTGAGTTAGCTGGGATTGTTCAGCCTGGGAAAGAGGAGTCTTTAGAGATACCTAATAGCAGCCTTCCAGTAGCTGAAGCAGGCCTACAAGAAGGACAAGTAGTGATAGGACAAGGGGCGATGGCTTCAAACTAGAGAAAAGCAGATTTAAGCTGGATATTAGGAACAGGTTCTTTACCATGAGGGTGCAACACTGGAACAGGTTGCCTGAGGAGGTGGTTGGGGTCGCATCCCTGGAGATATTCAAAGTGAGGCTCGACAGGGTTTTGGGCAACCTGATCTAGGTGAGGATGCCCCTGCTTACTACAGACATGTTTGGACTAGATGACCTTTGGAGGTCCCTTCCAAGCCACACCATTCTATGATTCTATGATTTTATGTATTACTAAGACTTACTTGTGGTGACTTCCATTTGCTTTTGCCTTTTTGTCTGCTTCTCATATTCTCTTCCAACTGCTTCAAGCATTCCTTGCCACCACCTAGATTAGAACACCTTCTGTGCAGGAACAGCATGACCACACACCAAATTAAGACTATGGCTGGTCTAGCTAACTGAAGGAGTACTTTCAGCTCACTGACCAAGTGATCCATAAAGGTGGTGGGAAAAGGAATTTGTGTAGGTAGGTAAGAAGTTATTGCACTTTACCACATCACTTAGAAGTACAAATGAAGTAAGCTAAGATGGGACATACAATCTGTGCAGGATACAGCTGACCAGCTCTGTGTCTGCTACAAATAGCAAATGTATACCCAATCAAGATTCAGTCAGATCTTGCACAAACCCCCAAGAAAGTCCCAGTGTTAGTGCTATTTCTCAAGTCTTGGTGCTATTCTTTGGTGGTGTTAGGCCAATAAATTATTTTATGGGTTTTTTTTGTTCTTCTGTTGTTCCTTGTTCTCCACGCTCCTAAACTTACTGCTTACAAGCTTTTTGGTGTTATAAAACACTAACTTCAACACATCTTGAACATATTCACCACATTCAACCAACACAGGAAACTCCCTCCAATGTGCTGGGTTTTACAGAATTCTAGTTTACCTAATTAAAATTAATTCAATGCAAGCAAAAACATTTTCTGCTGCATGCTCAGCTTTTCCACATTTTCTTGCTTACCATATTTTTTAGCCAGGTCATTCCTAATGTTTCTTTTGTCACTGAATAATAACATCTCACACTGACATTACAGTGTGTCTGTACACTTGAAACTTCTTGGAAATTCCACTTACAGCAGCTCTCATTTCAGACCAGATATAAAGAAGAAAGGGTGGTGAAACACTGAAATAACCTTTGCCCAGAGTGATGGTAAATGACCCATCCCTGAAAACATTCAAGTTCAGGTTGGGTGGTGTTCTGAGCAACCTAATCTAGTTGAGGGTGTCCATGCTTATTGAAACGAGAATGGACTAGATGACCTATAAAGGTCATTTCCACCCCAAACCATTCTGTGATTTTATGACAGTTTATACTAGAGAAGAAACATCTCTGTGGCCCATGTACTGTAGCTGATCATCATGGCTTTGTACAAGGGAGAATACCTTTCCATTCAGATAGCTTATGGGAGAATCTCCAGTGAAAAATTAACTCCTTTCTGTCTACACAGTATAGCTGATTAATAAATCTGTCACGGTCATTTAGTTTAAAAAGATGTTTCAAAGAAGACTCAGAGGTGTATCCTACCAACTAAATCAGTTGCTCAAAGATGGCCTTCAGGAATTATCACATTTGATATGGTGTTGAAGAGAAAATGTAAAGTTATGCTCATATATTGTGCAGTGAAAAGTTTTTTATAGTAGGGAAGTTTGGAGGACTTTGCTTTCTTCTAATGCAACTAAGTTTCAGCTTACCCAAGTCTTTGTAGAATTTCTTGTTTTTTATGTTCAGCTGAAATCTGTAGTAGCAAAAGTCCCAAAAGTCTGATAAGTAGTTCCTAGTTCATTAATAATTTTGATAGAAGTTTCTCATTATTTTTTAATCCCCATCAACTCACTACTATCAGGGCATGACTTTTTTAGAAATATAGGAAATCACTAAAGGGACATAAAGCTGCATAAAGAAAGTGAAAATTCTTATGTACTCTGAATGCCCACACCTGAAGCAGATATATAGTGAACACTTCTGGGACTACCTGCAATATAATATCACCATTAGCACACATGAAGGTGTTGTCACCTAATGATTGCAAGTCTTATACTCTTGTTTTGTTAAGTTCAGCAGTAATTCTTCTGTGTCAAGATTTTGTGTGTGAATTGTATGCAAATTAGCATGAAAACTTGCTTCTTAAATTTGCTATTTGATTATCACTGTTTAGGTTTGGTATGTCTTTTCATCAAACACATCTGCCTTTTTTAGCAGGGAAGTCAAGTGTGCTGACACTGATGCATAATGTATAATGCTACTTGACTTAATACTGAAAATTCAATTATTTCATAGTCACTGGACCCCAGACAGCCTCCAACCACCACATGTCCCAGCAGCCCTTCTCTGTTTCTAAAGTGGAGGTCAAGCAGAGCCTTACTCCTGGTAGGCTCATGCAGCAACAGGGATAAGAACCTGTCCTCCATGTACTCTAAGAACCTTCTAGACTGCCTCCTCTCTGCTGTGTTAAGTTCCCAGCAGTTATCAGGCAGGTTAAAATCACCCATAAGAACAATCCTGAGACAGCCTCTAGCTGCTATAGAATAATTTATCAACCTCTTCATCCTGGTTGGTGGTCTATAACAGACTCCAACCAGGATGTCTGCCTTGGTCTCCCCTCCAATTTTCACCCACAGGCACTCAAACTGATCATCCTTAATCTCTAGTTTCATGGCATCTAGTGCCTCCCTGATAAACAGGGCCACCCCTCCACTCCTTCTGCCTCACCTGTCTCTCCTGAAGAGCCTGTAGATGTCAATTACAGTGCTCCAGTCATGTGAGTCATCCCACCATGTCTCTGTGATGGCAACTACATCATAACTTTCCTGCTGTAACAAGGCTTCCAGCTCCTCATTTGTTACCCATGCTGTGTGCATTAGTGTACGTGCACTTTAGCTGTGCTGCTGATTTCACCCCTGACTCCAGCTTACCACCCCCAGACTCCTGTCTCGGGGGACTGGTTTCAGCCCCTTCCCCCTTTGAATCTAGTTTAAAGCCCTGTCAATGAGACCTGCTAACTCCCTTCATAGAATCTTTTTCCCTTTGGGTTATAGGCCATTCTCATGTGCTAAGATCCTTCTCCTCCTCTGGGACAGATGTACTCCATGTGCTGCTAGCTGACCTGTTGCCATAGAAAGTTTCACAAGATCAAAAAACCCAAAATTCTTTTGGTAGCACTAGCCTCTGAGCCACTTGTTAATTACAGCTGCTGACCTGTTCCTTTCTGTATTCCTTCCTGCAACTAAGGGTATTGATGAAAAAATTATCTGTGCCCCTGATGCCTCAACCAGTTCTCCCAGAGCCTTGAAGTCCTTTTTGATTGCCTTGGGAGCTCTGGTTGCATTTGTATGAGTGTCTGCATGAGGCTTTGCTGCCAGCTGGGCCTGAACCATGCTGCAATGGTATGTACCTGAGAATCAGTACCACAGCAGCAATGCTAATAGAGGAACTCTGTTATGAAGATGCAGTTAGGTTTCCTAGAAAGGCAACTTCCTTGTTTCAGTGATTTGTCAGAACTAAAAGTTTAAGTGAGATTGAAACCACGGTCTAGGTATACAGAGAGTGAAACTACCCAAATGTGCACAAAAGAGGCTACACATGCAGAAAACCTACTCGTATAAATATTTGATGGCTATCAACCCCAACAAAAGAAAACTGCAATAACAAAACTCAGATCCCACTGTTTAAATAAAAATGTTGAAAGTAGTAACAAGTCTCATTACTGAAGTATTGAAAATAAAAAAGCTTTGTTTTCATAAACTGTCTGCTACCTCAAAATACGGAAGAAAAGACAATATGCATGTATGTATGCTTGTGAATGCATTCTTTTTTTCAGTTCTCCTTTCTTAATTTTCTTCATATTGATTGTTTACAGATTAAGCATGATTACAGCCTCTTGACACTAGTGTGTACTGAGCATGTTAAGTGGGATTTCTTCTGATTAACACTGATTAAATTTTTATCACAGCCAGTGAAATAGGGACATTTCTTCAATGAACAGCATTGTATCAGAGGATTGCTTTTGCTGTGTATAAACCAGATTATCAATCCATAATTTGTATTTTGTGCATGCTATGGGACCCTCATACTAATACATTATACAAATCAGGAAGTTTATACTTGAGGGTGGTAGAAAACGCAAGTCACCTAAACCTAAAGAGTTCATAAACAGTATCTTCATGAAAGTTTTCACAAGGAATGGAGCTTTAAATTCCTGCTGAATGTAAAATGGAGCCTTTGTTAAGAAAAGACTGAGAAACAGTCTCCAGATAACGTTTTGCTCCATGAGTTACATTGGTCTTAGTAGGATTTAATACTTAGTGTTGTATTCAATGTCTATAATGTCTTCCCTAAATGAGTCATCTGAACTTGACATACTTCCTGCTGAAGGTTACCATTCTTTAATGATAATACGGAACAAAATCATTAGTCCAGTTTGATAATTTACTAGGGTGTATGGACTCTATTGAAATTATATTACATTAAAATGAAAAATGAAAGTGTCATATTTTTCAAGGACCAAGAGAGATAATGTGTTCCTTCAAAGTATTCTCCGGGCTTCAAAATTTTCTTTTTCACTGTGTGCCTGACCAGAATGGTTTCTATGTACTTGTGATAAATATTGGCCCATAGCAGTTGTATAAACCTTTGCTCAGGAACTACCCAATAATCCAGACATTTATGAAAAAAAAAGGACAAAGAATGTTTTCTGTCAGATGCCTGATCACAGTGAGGCTTTTTTTGATTGTTTTTGATTCTATGAACATTCTCCAAGGTCACTAGAAACTTTTTTTTCCTCTTTTTTTTTTTTTTTGGCTTTCAGTCAATGCTGACTAGATCACTGAGCAGGAAAGAAGTCTAAAGAAGGCATGAATAGAAAAAAATAATGAGGAGAGTAAGATAAATTTGTGTCTTACATGATGAACGGGCTCACAATGGTTTGTTTTTTTTTTCTATTTTCAGTGTGCACTGATATCATTAAAATATTATATAGAGAAAAAGATCTTTGAATTGCAATAGAGATGTCAGTGTGACTTCAGTTAAATAGGAGGCAAAGAAGATTAAAGGGAGAATGTGCTTTTCCTTTTGAATGGACAAAGTGATGATGGACAGTGGGAACCAAGGCAGGGAGAGCAAAAAGAGAGATGAAAACACATAAAATTAACTCTAAGATGACACAAAAATTAGGACAAAGAAGGCACCACCACGAACATCCCACTCCTCCCAGTGAATCTGGAACCTCAGTGTTCCCTATCATGTCTCTGATTGAGGAAGACAAACACCCTCAATCTTAGATTGAAAAAAAAATAACAACCCAGCACCAGAGAATAGAAGCAGATAGTAGGAATATTATGCAGAATGTTTTCAATTGTGTATTAGCAAGGCTTTTCTCTATGGCATTAGTTCATTTGAACTATTAAGCTGCTGAAGTCAGTTGGACTAATAATGGTTCCACATGCATTGTGTTCCCTTTTTGCCCATTACAAAACTTTGAGTGTAACACAGCCAAACATTATTTCATTTAAAAGCATGCTACATCATAGTAAGTATATCTGTCAAACAAGCAACTATAAGATACTAATCAGAACATCTGAAAAATGCTATAAATAAGTTTAACATTGTCAGCCTATTTCTTCCTTCCTCTATTTGAACATTTTGTTTTAATCTTCCACACAGAAAGCAGTGAGGAATCTTATATTTTATTTACAGTCTCTGTACTCATCACTATGATACCTACACTTTGAAATATTCTAGTAAATAATGTTTGACACCTGTCATAGGGGTTTGTTTGTCCACTTGTTTTTCCCTATGATATATTTAGAAAAAAAAATATATCTGGAAGACTTCTGGGTTCCATGGATTTGTTTTCACAACAAAAAAATGCTACTGTATATTATGATGAGTAAAACCAAAGAAATGTGCCTTACCCTGAAAAGAGGAAATTAGGAAGTGTACTATAATGTTAAGTTTCTTGAGTCACTTACTCATTTGTCATAACAGTATGAGGCACTATTGTAAAAGGTCAATTTCACAGTTCTTTTATGGCCAGATGAAAAGTGAGAGGGACAAACAGGGAATATGCCTGGAGCAGTAATGTCTGGTGCCTCTTAAAATGATAGTAGAAGAAATGGTATATGTACACTTTGAGAAATAAAATGAAACAAAATCACTGTAATATCTGAATTTTCATCTAACTAAAATATCTAGAGAAATGTCATTTGCTTTATTGCAAACAAAGTGTCACAACACAAATCTGTCTTTCCAGTCCTGATCTTTGGTGATTCCAACGCTGATCTTTGGTAATTCTTGAAATAGCTATATATAGTGCATCCAGAACCAGCTCTTTCTATTTCCAAACCAAACAGTTCACCAATTTCCAGATACTAGAGCCATCACTTATCAGGGTGAGGCACTTATGAGTGGAGATGTCTGAACAAGAATATTAACAGAAAGCAGCTTGGCAGAAAAGAACTTGGGATCCTGGTGGGCACCAGGTTGAACATGAATCAGCAAAGTACTCTTTCTGCAATGAAGACTAATGGTATCATCAACTATATTAGACTGTCAGGGTATAATTTGCCTCTGAGCCTTTGTAGCCACAACTCCAGAAACCAAGTGGATGTCCGTGTGTCTCTGCCATAAGCACCAGATTGGACCATTCTCACTTGCAGCTGTATATAGAATATTCTTACTGTCTGGACAAGTTTGAAGCCAGCTGCTAGGCACCGGCCAAGGGTGCCTGGAGTTGTGGTTTCTGGAGTCATAGCTACAAAGGCTCAGAGGCAAATTATACTCCAACAGAGAAAGAGAGAGTAGTTGTTTGCTAAGGTTTAGCCACAGCAAAGCAATGCAGCCAAGGTCAGCAAAGCCAGCAGAACCCAGAGCTAGTATATGCTAGAGCAAAGGAAGCAAAAAGAATGAAACTTAGTGTACAAAACAAACTGTTATGCTTTTTATCTGTCTAATAGAATTATTTAGAACTTATCATTATTTTCCATTTTACATCCAATAGTAATTTATTTACATTCTACCACTTTCTGTTCAAAGTCTGTAGAAAATTTTCAAGGCACAGCCTAAACTACCACATAGACAAAGTATTGTCAGGACGTCAAAGGAGGTGATATTTCCCCTTTCTTCAGGACTGGGGAGCCATACCTGAAGTGCTATGTTCACTTCTGGGTTCCCCAGTATAAGAGAGACATGGGTGTAGTACAGAAAGTTTATCAAAGGACCACTAAGATGATGATGGGAATGGAGTTTGTCTCCTATGAGAACAGAGTCAGACAGCTGAAATTGTTTAGCCTGGAGATGAAAAAGCTGGAAGCATCTCTAAACACTGGAAGTGAGGGTGCAAAAAAACCAGGACCAGGCTCTTTTCAGCAGTGTTCGATGTCAGGACCAGATGCAACTGGCACAAAGTGAAACACAGGAGGCTCCCTCTGAACATCAGGAAACACTTTTTTACTGTGAAGGTGAACAAGCACCGACACAGGTTGCCCAGGAGGTTTTGAAGTCTCCCCCCCTTAGAAATTTAGTTAGATATTCACACAGAACCTTACCTTTACTCAGGTCTTCAATTCCACAGACAACAAATGGAGTTAAGGTCAAGAATGGGTACATGATCTATCTTCAAGAAGACAGTGCTTTTGCATACTGTAGGCTTGTTATTTGATATCTAATAAGAAGCATTTTAAGACTAGCGTCATATTCAGAGAAAAGACCCCGATGTTTGCCTGTCTCAGAGCCCACCACTCTTGCTGGAACTATTTGGTAACATTTATTTTTGCCTCCACTTTTGGGTGACTCTATAAGGACTTGCTCTGACAGCTTAGAAGTTTCAATAATCAAATGGTTTAATTGGTCTAAAGTGACAGATACAACATATTTGGAATTGCTGGTGATAAATGCACTGACTGAAAGATGATCTCAGGATTAGCAAATCCTGGGTAACAGCCAACATAGTGGGAGTAGTAGCTTTAACTGTAATGTAGCAAAAGCTCAGCCGTATGTTGAAAACTCAATTCTCACCAAGAAAGGTGTCCCCATACTGTGTGGAGGTAAAGGACCACAGCCCTTCAGCCATCCTTATCTCTGTCTTTTCCCCTGGTCTCAATTGCTGCTGCAGCTGGTGGTGGTGCTTGTGCTGGAACATAGTGCATGTCCCCCCTCACTGACCTTGATGCCAGTGTCAGGAGCATGGGCTCCCCCACGCCAGAGGCAGCGTGCTTGAAAATTCATGTCATGGGTTCCATGTCCTGCCTTCTAGGTGACATTTAAAATCATAGAATCATAGAATCAACCAGGTTGGAAAAGACCTCAGAGAAAATCAAGTCCAACCCATTACCTAACACCTCATGACAACTAAAGCATGGCTTCAAGTGCCATATCCAATCTTTTTTTGAATACCTCCAGGGACGGTGACTCCACCACCTCCTTGGGCAGCCCATTCCACTGGCCAATTACTAAGTGCCTGTTATGATCGTAAAAAGGCTATTAATATTCAATAGGCAGAAGAATTAATAAAAATATTAATAACATTATTAATCATAAAAAATCCCACGGAAATTATTAATAAAACCTATTTACTGGTTCAAAATATTCAGTTGTGGAAAAGATATCTCCCCAGCAGGAATAAGTAATAATTTAAACAACATGAACAAATATCTGGAAACAACAAACAGCACTTTAAACTGTAAAGAAAAAAAAAAAGGTTACCTTGTCAATGAAGCCGGAGATTGCCCACAAGGGGGGGACGACTCCAGAATTCCCTAGAGCAACAGACCTTTAATAGATGTTTATAAAAACCAGATTTTGTAGTTACTCACTGATCGTGGTATCTTGCGGCACACGTGGGGATTTAAACAAAACCAAAGTGGCATCAACCACGTGAAGGCTGCAGGAGCATAATTTCACTTTCTGTTGGCATCTGCAGCTTGTTGCTGAGACACATTCAGAATTTATCCCCAAAGGCTTTGCAGTTGAAAGCCTTGTAGAAAAGAGGTTCTGCTGCTGAAATTCTTCACAGTGGCACTCATCGCTTCATCCAATAAAACTAAACTGTCCTGGGGACTCAGATCCTCCGAGGGTTCGCCTCTCGGCCTGGCAAGATGCATCTGCTCTGCCCCTGGGCTTTACAACACTATATGGTGAAGGTCTTTGCAGTCCTGTCTGGATAAACTGAAGCACAGCTTGGCTTCCAAGCAAGGCTTGTGATTCCTCCCAGAGCGTGAACAATTGCAAGGCAAGGCTCTGTCTCTATGGGCTGGTACTTACAGATTTCCCAAGACAACAATGGCCAATGACAACACAGATTGAGGGATACAACCCTGACGCTGTAACCTATAGAAAGAATTTTCTCCAAACGTGGCCAAAGGCACACAAACCTGACCCACATGGGCTCCAGGACATGTTCAGACAAGCCTGGTCAATGTGAGCATTTTCCTGAAAAAACAGACCTACTGGATCCTGCCCCATTATCTGGTTCAGGGCATTTTTGAGGCTTTTTTGTCCCCTCAGGACAGTGCCTCATTCAGACCTTCCCCTACTCAAATTTGGATCTGCTGCCCATGTACTAGGACCAGAGAACCACTCATGGTAGACCAGTGCAGCTCTCCTTCTGGAAGAACTCTCTCTTCTCTTTACTGTTCTTTGTAACTCATGCACTTGTGCCTGTAGAACAAGGCGTTTCCACCTCATACTCATATTGTCCCATGGCTGACGTCTCCCTCTCAAGCAGGCATGAGAGAAGATAACGCTGCTGGTCCTTGCTGTCTGCCGAGGTTCTCCAGCCCTGAAACACCCCCAAATAACCCAAAATAGAGCACCTCTCAGCTCAAGCATGCAGGTGTCAGTCCTGAGCAGCTCTCTTGCCAAATGGTAGTGGTGAGACTGCAACATGGCTACATCATATTTATGATTTTAGGAAATTGGTGAACATACAGCTCATAAATTTTCAGGTTTGCTGTAGCTACTACCAACATCATTCAAATATCTAGATGATCCAAACTCCCTTAGCTGCTTGCCTTTTATTTCTTTCAGAAACTTAAGCATCCACTGCATCTCATCTATATTCAGCAAATCTTTCTTTTACTGTGAGGATGTTTAAATCAGTAGAGACCAATAAACCTTCACAACCATTAAAATTATCTACCATCTGAATGAGCACAGATAGTAATCAAGCTGTTGATGCCACTTGTTTAATGAAAACGTGTTTGGAAAATTGCCCTTTTAAAGGGTAGCAACTCATTTTCATTTGGAACAATCTTTTTGATCACTTAACCAATATATCTACAGTTTTCATCCAGCTGTTATTCAGAGAATTGTTCTTTTTCTTTGGTCTTAAACTCAATGAGCCAAATTTTTCATGCTGTAAGATAATAACTCTAGAAACATTTGCTACAGACTGACTTTTGCTGAGCACACAGCAGTGTAAAAGATGCTTAATGTCATGCTTTATAGCTAGTGTCTTTATGGCCTTTTTTTTTTAATGGCATGTAACATTTACAATTGCATTTTTCTACTTCAATATCCAGCAACAACTGAAATCAATATCCAGCAAACAACTGAAAATATTACAGACATGTTGTAGGTGATGAAAACAATAGAACAGTGCACTGTGTAAGTAATGTCTGAACTGTAAATAGCTATTTTCAGTTGTAACTTCTGAAAAAGATTTTGTTTTTTTCACATTGAAGAACCACTAGTATATGCAGACAAAAGACCTATGTTGATCATTCAAATGTATCAAGAAACAAATTTGTGTGCTAATACACTCTATGCAAAAGCTTCACCTGCATAGTGTTGTATGCACCACATAATTGGGATTTTCTGAAATTTCTGTTTTTCTATTTTCGTTCTATTATGCTCTTCTGACTCATTTGCAGGAAAGAAATTCTTTTACACAAGATAACAACAGATCATCTTAAAGTAAAATTCTACATAATATTGAGTACAAGCCTGAAGTATCTGATGATCATAAAGCAGGGAACTGCTATGACTTACCTGTTTTTTACATTTGTCTTACTCAAATATGTGTTAGAATAGAACAGAATTAACCAGGTTGGAAAAGACCTTTGAGATCATCAAGTCCAACCTATCACCCAACACCATCTAATCAACTAAACCATGGCACCAAGCACCCCTCCAGTCTCTTCCTAAACACCTCCAGTGATGGTGACTCCACCACTTCCCTGGGCAGCCCATTCCAATGGCCAGACACTCTTTCCATGAAGAACTTCTTCCTAATATCCAGCCTAAACCTCCCCTGGTGCATCTTGAGACTGTGTCCTCCTGTTCTGGTGCTGGTTGCGTGGGAGAAGAGACCAACCCCTACCTGGATCCAGCCTCCCTTCAGGTAGTTGTAGACAATAATAAGGTCTCTCCTGAACCTCCTCTTCTCCAGGCTAAGCAACCCCAGCTCCCTCAGCCTCTCCTCATAGAGCCTGTATTCCAGGCCCCTCACCAGCTTTGTTGCCCTTCTCTGGACATGTTCCAGCAAGTCAACATCTTTTCTAAACTGAGGGGCCCAGAACTGGACACAGGACTCAAGGTGTGGCCTAACCAGTGCTGAGTCCACGGGCACAATGACTTCCCTGCTCCTGCTTGCCAGACTGTTTCTGATACAGTCCAGGATGCCATCAGCCTTCTTGTCCACCTGGGCACACTTCTGGCTCATGTTCAGCCTACCATCGACCAGTACCCCCAGGTCCAATTCAGCCTGGCCACTCTCCAGCCACTTTGACCCCAGCTTGTAGCACTGTCTGGGGTTGTTGTGATCAATGTGCCAAACCCAACACTTAGATATGTTATCCTCATGCCGTTGGACTCTGCCCATCTGTCCAGCCTGTCAAGGTCCCTCTACAGAGCTCTCCTACCCTCTCACAGATCAACACCTGCAGTCCTCTCTTGATTCTTTTTTTTTTTATAACCCTCCCAAGAATTATATATATGTGCATCCTTAAATGTATCCTTCCTTTAAGAATCCTCTGAGACTAAAACAAAACATAAGTGATTACAGGTAATCTCCTTTGACTGTAGTATCACTTGACATTAGTATTTGCTCAGATATAGTCATGTCTTACAAGCTGTGTGCGCAGTCATATTATCTGCTTGCAGAGAAGTGATTGTATATTTTTTTTAAATACACTGATTACCATTTTATTTTCACTGAATGTTATTATTGTTTCAGTTTACTCAGACTCACTTGTGTGTTCCAGAGGTATTGTCATTTTGAACAACACACAAAAGAAAGTAGTTTCTGACTTGATTCTGTGTCTGACATTAGTACTGGGATATTTGGCATGTTTAAAAAGCAAGAAGTAATTGAATAAACACAAGTACCTCAGAAATGTACTATTAAAAGACCAGTAATCTCATAAGAATATGGAGGAAAGGAAAAAAAAATCTTCATTTTGAGGGTAGCAGAGAAGGGAACAGGCTGTCCAGAGAGGTTGTGGAGTCTCTATCTCTAGAGACATTCCAAATATGCCTGGACATGTTTACTCTCAGTGATCAAGCTCTACCAGAGTTGGACTAGATGATCTTCAAAAGTCCATTCAAATCCCTACCTTTCTGTGATTCTGTGATGTGGAGATAACTGATCCTCTTCTTACAACTACCTGAGAGTCTTGCATTTGTAATATTAGAATCTTCTTTGCTGTTTAACTTATGCTATCACATTATGATCTATTAGTATGTCACATAATTCCAATAGCTCTACTTAAATACGGTACTTTACGTTTATGGCATATTGCAAATGAAGTCACAGTGATGTTCCTAGAGGAATATCATAGT